>LR990609.1:17706195-18246195 GCA_905147815.2 Phalera bucephala | reverse complement strand
GCCGCGGAGCCTTTGCAGATTTATCGGACAAGCATTCTGATCGTGTGGATGTATCGTAGTTATGGAGAAAATGACGGTTTCTGTAGTCAGCAGCCGTCATTTCCTTTAACCATGTTGCAGTAAAGTAAGTGACTTACACCCCCTTGGCCACTGCAACCACAGACTACAGAGATCGGGACCGGGATTGGGATCGGGAGTTTTGTTGGTAGACAAGTTGTATTTATATAGAAGCGGCCCAGAACCTCGGATGCAGCCATTCATACATTGATCTATAAAAAAGGTTTTTGGATAGATTTGAGAAGATGTTTTTAGAGACCTCCTCGATGGTGTAGTAGCGAATAATGCGCTTTGCGATCACGGGTTCCTGGGTTCAAATCCTAGGTCAGACAAATGTTGTTTGCTATCGAAAAATTCCCATTATCAGTCCAGAGTAGAAAATTAGAGCCGGTATATGGCAATAGGCTCGTCCCCTATTACATGGGACTTAACATCGTCGGAAAAGTGGGTGCACACAGTACACCTCAGCCACCACTGCTTGGGGAATATAGACGTAAAATTGTTTAATTATGTATTTATTTATTATTATATCGATGATTTTATAACATTATTCTTGGAAAACTGTTACTTCGGTGACCATAATATAGAGAACGCTCTATGCAATATACCGACCTCGTTAGGCGCAACACGCTTCGCTTTAACAATGTTACAATCGAAGGAGTAATTGAATAACATCGCCTGTGCATATAACTCCGACGCTCTACCAATTCAGCTGCCAGTACTTTCATAAACACCGTCATGCCTATATTCCTATAGTGTATGAGACGAACTATGAGAGTGGAGGAAGCCGGAGAGCTATGCAAGGAAAGAACCTTTTGAAACTCTGTACTCAGTACAGGGGTGGCAGAGGTGTACTGCTTATACCCACTTTTCACCAACAATGTTTGGTCCAATGCAATATGGGGCAATACCCCGGTATCGCCCCATATGGCATTAGGAACTGTGCCCGCACAATTCCAGATTCCGGACTGATATAGGGATGTTTTTTGGAAAAAACTACATTTGACCGACCTAGGGTTTAAATCCACGACCTAGTAATCGTATAGTTCATTCGCCACTAAACCAATGAGGCCGCCTATACTAATATTATAAACAGGAAAGATTTGTTTGTTTGTAATGAATGAACGTTGAAACCACTTAACCGAATTTAATAATTCTTTCACCATTAGAAAGCAACACTATCCAGAAGTATATGCCCTGTGGTAATAACAGACCCAGTAAATGGCGCTGTTGCCGACCGGGTGCAAAGTCGCAGAAGACTGCTAGTCTTATATTATTAATGAGAAAGTTTGCATATCATCATGTGTATCATCATCAACATCTAAAACATTTGTTACTCAATCACGCAAAAACGGCTGCACGGATTTAGATGAAATTTGGCACACATTGGATACTTATTATCCCGGTATTTTTACGTTCCTGGCTAAAGTCAACACGGACGAAATTGCGGGCAGAAGGCAGTCTTTCATAAAAATACCTGCTAAAATAGTATAGCAAAAACAATTGGAAATATTCCGTCGCTTTCGGTATTAACTCATCAATACAGATTGGTTTCTGGTAGTTTCATATATCGAATTGATGCAGTACCAAAATGTTCGAACAGAATCCATTCGATGGGCTTTTTACGGATGACGTCACAAAGCTTCTCTAAAACAAAGACTTTTCTAAAAGCTATGCCTGAAATTTAGACGGGTGTTCGATGTATGGAAAGTTGTCGAATGTTGAAAGTATTTCTATGTAACTATCGGTTTTCATGTAGCCCGCATTCTTTGTGATAGGAAATTAAATTCTTTACAAATATGTTAACATCAGTCTAGTCCAAATCGGGTTATGTGAATAATAATTCCGTATTTCAAGAAATTTAAATTAAGATTCTTTAATAGCAAGAAATTATCAAATACTAGCCATCCGCCCCGGCTTTAAACGGGTGAATTATACACATAAATCTTCTTCTTGAATTACTCCGTCCATTGGGATGGGTTCCGGTGACAGCGTGGTCCGACTGCTTAGGGTACGGCTAAATTAACGCGTCCAGCCGCGTCCGCGATGGAGTGCACGGTGGCATCCGTGGTGTTGATCAGTATCTGCCTATGCAGACGCCTCATTGATCGAGCGTGCAGGACACAGGACGCGTTTGTGTGAACACGTCTTTACAAATACTACTCCAGAAACTGATCGCCAGTCCGACGGATCACGTGTAATAATAATAATATCAGCCTATACTGCCCACTGCTGGACAAAGGCCTTCTCTCACTAATCGAGGTGAGAGAGATTAGGTCATACTCCACCACGCGGTCCCAGTGCGGATTGGTGGAGGCAGGTTTGTGGCCACCTGCTGCTGGAACTTATCAAGCCGCCTTTAAGGCTTCCAACTCGGCTTAACGACTACCACATTAAGTGGTAGCCGGGACCAACGGCTTAACGTGCCTTCCGAAGCACGGAGACGCTCGAATGTGAAAATGCCACAAACGGTCACCTATCTCTGGCCAACTGAGTCGAACGCTGCTTAACCTTGGTAATCGGTAAGAACACCGCGGTCGCACAGCGCTACGAGCGCCTCTCACGTGTATTTTTCTCTTATTGGTCCGACTTATTAGACAAAGAGACATTTAAAAAAAATATCTAGAATTATTTTTTCGAGTAGGTACTTATCGTTTTACAGTGTTGTATAATAATTGCTTACAATAAAAAAAATAATCCAGAAGCCACGGGCGCGCAACGAATTGAAACAACAATTACTAGAAAGCAAGTAGTCACACGTTTACGTGAGTCACTCTGCAAACATCGTGCAGAATAACGTGTTCGCGCGTATCATGTTTAATTGAATTATGCCGTCTTGTGTCGTTCCTGCCTGTAAAATGCTGTTGAGATCAAAAAGAAACATGATGGGAAATGGGAAACAGATATTTCATACCTAACTAGCGCATTCAGGAGCCGTATTATTTAAATATCGAATTAATTCTTCCGTCTGTATTACCATCGTAAAAGACGCGTCCATTTGTTAGTATTGCTAGTATAGCAATTTTATTTTTCCTACTTTTATTTGCTGAGCACTTATTAGTTCAAGTATTAAATGGTATTAATATAGTTTGTGCCCGGTATATGGCAATAGCATCGTCACCTATTATATTATGGAACCTAACATCGTCGGGGAAAAGTGGGTGCGAACAGTACACCTCTGCCACCCCCGCTTGGGGAATATAGGCGCGACGGTGTTTATAGTTTACTACTACATCATGGTTTTAATATTTAGATAAGATGATGAAATCATAATCATATTTCCCTACATTGAATTACTACAAACCTTATATGTTGACCAATGCACCAATGATTTTATTATCATCTACTCAAATGTCATCAACATTTACCCCTAAAAGTGGTAATCTTTTCAGGCTGCCAACATTACGCGGGCGGGTAGTGCGGGACGTTTGTTGAATTTTTGGCTTCACCGCACGGCGTGCAATTACGACTGGACGCGGCTGGATTATATTTATTCTAAGAATAATTGAAACACGAAGCCCTACCTTGAGGTTCCTTTTCTATTTATGCACGTTTCTACATTTCGTAATCTATTGCAGTCGTATCACTGATTTCTTTCGTTCCTCACATACTTGCCAGGGGCGTTGTACAATTTTTACGTACACCTTACCGAAATATCTTTATCATTACGCCAGATCCCTTACGGTGCAGGCAGAGAGTACAGAGTTCCAACAGTTCTTTCCTCACATACCTCCCTTTACTTTAAATCCTTACTCTATGAAGTAGATAGTGAGAGGGAATGTAACTCATGGAACAGCTAACAGCAGGTACTTGAGGTGGATAACTATAATATTCGTGTAAACTTTTACAGTAATTATATTTACTTACTCCGTAAATCGACCCAAAGTATATCTTGGCCTCTGAAATGAGATACCGCCCTTGCTGTCGGCTGTACGCGATTCCCTGCCTGCCGTCAAGCAAGTCCGCCTCAAGCACTTCAAGCGATAGCTGGGACGATCTACCGGTCGGCGGCCGATCGGTCAGCGTAGGCGCAGGTAGGCCTACTTTCGCGGATGGTAGCTCAGGCGTTCCCGTAACCCGCAAGCCACAGTGACAAGTTGGAGCCCGGTGGGGGTTTTAGCCAGTAGGAGTCTCGGCATAACCTCTCGCTTACACCTGGTGAGCAGGTATCCTATGTAGAATTTCCCCTAACCCAAAAAAGATAGGCCTTCTTAACTCATCGATTTTCTTCCATTAACTATGAACAGTCAGAAAAGTAACAAAGATTCTACCACCGAATTTTAAGGCTGCGATTTAGGAATATTTCCGTTTTCCCAGCTTATAGTGAAATAAAATGTAGATGAGTACCACTAATCACAAAGTGCCATTAAAACTCGTCCGATATAAAGTGAGAGCTAGGTTCGGCTAAGTAAATTTGCATAAATTTATTCGGCAGTTGTCGCGCAGTGACCACTGCCCCGAATCCGCCCACTCACCGTTCTTGGCACAATACTTGCCATCATGGCCCTTATTCGGTATGACTAAATGTGGCACGTTACGATAACTTTGTGAAATGACCGTGACATGGTATTATGCCCCTGGAGTTAAACGATAATATTACGCAGTTATCGTCACGCACCGCGTTACGTATTTAATTGGTGATAGAATAAGGCCCTGAGGGAAAAGGAGCTAGGTTTTAACTCATGGGATTGTAATGTGATCGTTTTCGGTATATACGTATTGCGGCGAGTTACGATAATTTACTAAAGTGATCCCATTTCGCAAAAATATCGTAACGCTCCACGTTTGGTCATAACGAATAAGACCCCCGTACACAAAGAGCTCGCTAAATTACCTGCACTTTTGAATGAATCTACGCCACTGCTACAGTCAGCTTCTCGAGATAAAAGTACCTTGGACAATAGACTCAGCAGTAACGGCACGTGATCTTTCGCCTTTCAACATTATTACAAACGCCTTTGACTATTTCTATCGAAGGTACACTGTAATATCAAAATTATTCGATTTATTTTCCAGTCTATATTTCCACACCCTAATATAACATAACCCGTCTGAATTTTGGCTACCCACCAATTTCATCACGTTTCCATACCATTAAATATTAATCATTAGCATTGCACATTGAATATTGGATTTCAATGTATTTCATGCAAATATAGTCGAACATTTTCCTGAATTACATTTCCATTTCAGTAAAATTTTAATTATATCTACGCATCTATGCCCGTTAAATCAGTGCCGAAGGTGATTATTTGCAAATATTTTCGACAGTACCTACACCAAATCAATACCTACGGAATTGTAAATTAAGAAGTGAAATTGAAAATATCGGGGTGTTAATAAAACATGAGCGGTCGCGTGGAGACGGTGGCGCGTAGTGGCGTCGAGATGGAGCGTTTAGAGCGTTTGTCGCTCAATAAGGCTCCCGGTGAGGATCTGAGCGTAGTATTTGGGAGCGGAAAGAGGCGGCCGGGCCGCGGTCGATAGGCGGCGAGGCGCAGGCGCGGGGCTTTGCCGCCGGAGGGGTCGGCGAGCACGCCAGTCCGCCGGCTGGCTGAACCGCGGCCGCCGGCAGCAGCGTCCGCCCGCGAAGCGGACGCGCAAGCCATGCATACGTACCGACCCCGCGGCGTGCACAGCATCGCGCTCGTGCTCTCTCTCGCGGTCGCCTGGCTGCCGCACGCCGACCACGCCGCGTGAGTATCCGCAACGGTCACCCGCCTTTAAAGCCACCGGTCACCTGCCTTCAAAGCCACCGGTCACCTGCCCTGACCGCCACCGGTCACCGTAACCGCCCGCGCGCACAGAACACGCACCCCCGAAGCCATACTGTGCGTGTAAATCTTTGCAATGTGATTCCATTGCTCGTCTGATTCGTTTATAACACGACCTCAACGCTAATCCCTTGCAAATAAGCTAATAAGGAAAAGGGTTTGCCCAAGGTTCTCGCTTGGCTCGCTTATTAAAATAATTTAGCGAGAAAGAATAATCCCCGCTCTTGCTTACCTTAATTTACTCGGTGTATTTCGGCTGCCAAGATCAACTGTGCTGTACTTTATTTACAAAACAAATGTTAATAATGTTTGTACTATTAATTTAAATACTTTTGTTCTTGGATATTGGATGTTTGAAATGAAGTCGCGGATTGGGAGAAAGATATCGAAGAAATTTGGACTGCCATTAGCCCACAGGGGACGATTTTTTGATGTTGTTCTGATAAATCTCAATGCGTTATTATTTCGCCAAAAGCTGCCACAAATGTAGTTTAAACCTGTAGTTCTTATATGCAGCTGTGATGAGCTAAATTTACTGGTAAACGAGTAAAAAAAGGTTTGATTTATCGTCATTTAAGTAAAAGACAGGGAGGCCAAAGGTAGAAGTGAGATAGATAGATCTGACCTTTTGCGACTGAGAAAACACTATATCCAGATCCTTCTACTTTAATTTAATAATAAATAATATGTGCTATCTTCTAACGTAGATACTAACGTTCTATTTGACTTAATACAATCAAAGTGTTATATTATAATTAAATTAAATAACAATAAATTAAAACGGTACGTACTTTTTTAAAAACAAACAACCCTTATCTATAATCAAAGTTAAGGTTTTCTTTTAAAAAAAATACTATCCATCTATAATGCTGTACGTTTAAATTAACAGAAAATTATTACAGTAACTCAAAAATCGACACCTTATTATATTAAAAATAAATACGTGTTAAACTAATGTATCTAATAAATTTAAACACCTACCATATTTGCTATACTTATTATTATTTCATAAAGAAATATCTATATAATACGATTTCTATATTTAACAACGTCGTTTGTCGGCTTACATTAAACCAAAAACGGCGTAGTTATTGAAATTTGATTAACAATACTGTTCATAATGTCCAAATTTCATTCAATTGTCTTTTGTTAGCAATAAATTTTATTACGATTGTGAAATATTAAACGAACACTACGACATTTAACTTTTGAGAATCCTGAAATTTCGTTATACACCTTGTGACGTCAATGGAATAAGAAATAACAATAGATACGTTTTGTATTGTATAATTGAAATGTTTTAAAAGATGAAACATAACTTTGAGAATAACAGTGATCATAACATTTATCCAGTCCTCAGATTCAATTACATTCTACGGCTCTATCTGTTAAGGTCATAGTGTTTAGTTTCTCGCATATCCACTAGGTGGATACATAAATTAAACGCACTCTTATAGACGAATTGCATTCCAATTCAGAGTAAAACCACAAGGGAAAATGTTGTTAATATCTAAAATTCCTGGAAACTGCATCGGTCTATACTTGCACTTTCATTCGCAAGCTTTTTGGACTTTGACATTGACAAAGCTGTCCACATATTTCGAAAACAAATACTTTTTCGTACTCGATTTTCAGTTTCAAGGTTTCGCTTTATTTTTTTTTGTTTTATCGATGTCAAAGGAATGTCATACAGAAAAGTGAAACCAGTCCGGCATCAAATAAAAGTGTGAGTAACATCGCGTTCAAGTATTATTTATTTTGTAGTTCAAATATTTTTTAGTAGATATTTCCTTTTGTAGCTATGTTTCTTTGGAGTCGTTTTGATATATAGGACTTAATTTTCTAAATTATTGAGGGCTCGCTTTAGCCCGCGACTTCGTTCGCGTTGACAGACAGTAACCTAACATATTTCTGCGATAAAAAGTATCCTATGTAATCCAGGTAATAAACTTTTTCTGTGTCAAATTTCATTCAAATCCGTTCAACCGTTTTCGAGTGATTAAATAACAAACATTCAAAATTTTTACATTTATAATATTAAATCTTCATAAGCGTTGACTTTTGATCGTACGCTAACAATTTTTCGGGATAAAAAGTATTCTGTGCGTTAATCTAGGTAATAAACTATCTGTGTGCCAAATTTCATCCAAAATTCACCAAATCCGGTCAGCCGTTTTTGGGTGATTGAGTAACAAACATCCAAACACCTAAACATACAAATTTTCACATTTTAATATTAGTAGGATAGGTATCGTTGTTTTCTTACATCTGGTTTTACCAGTTGTTGACTTAAGTCCAGTAATAGGTAGAAAATCAGCTTAAATTACTTGCATTAGTAAATCCGTAGTAGAACCTGCGTCTGTACATAGCGACGGTGTTGTATACTAATTTTAGGCATGGTAGAGTTGCGAGGCTGAAAGTTATTTCACAAACGGACGATTTGTCGGACGATTTGGCGCATAAGTTAGAGCTTGAGTCGCTCCGCCCACAGTCGAATAGTCGCGAGTTCGATTCCCGCACGGGACAAATCTTTGTGAGACCCACAATTATTTGTTTTGGACTTTGTATTTGTGTAACTGAATTTTCGTTTGTAAACGCACCTACGACACAGGAATGAATCCTAGTGTGCGGCTACGTTTTTGAAGTGAAAACTTCTTTAGACGCGTTGGGCATTTTTGAGATGGGAAGAAACAATTGTCTCGCGACACTGTTACCGACACTTCTTTGAAGTGAAAACTTCTTTAGGCACGTTGGGCATTTTTGAGATGGGAAAAACCCATTGAACTCGCTACACTGTTACCGTTACCTAGACCTCTGTATATAAGTATGCACATATATTGTGTATGTACGTACATATATACACATGCACGTTGTTCAAGTTTTCACTTCTGTCGGCACTTCCGGAGGGCCAGTTTGTTTTTTTTTTTTAAAAAAAAACATTCTTTAGTTGACGTATTCGTTATAGTCTGCCTCGTTGGTCTGGTGGCAAAGCGCATCGCTTTGTGATCACAAAGCGTCCGGCGTTGTAGTTTTTCTAACGAAAAATTCCCAGTATAAGTCCGGAGTCTGGAATTGTGCCCGGTATATAGCAATAGGCTCGCCCCCTATTACATGGGACCTAACATCGCCGGCGAAACGTGGGTGTACTCAGTACACCTCTGCCACAGTACCCTAATGCGATATAGGCGTGACGGTGTTTTTTTTTGTATATTCTTTGAAACGCATCATCGTATTTATCTTCACTGTTTTTTTTTTGCGGTTTATAGATTACAGTAAATTGCGTGAAGTTTTTCAGAATATGCAAATCTTCTAATTTGATAGTAGTTTAATCGAAAAAAAAGAGCAAGATACGCTGCATCCATTTCAATGCGGCTGAAAGTGGCATTTGTGCATGCTTTTGCCCCATTGCCCTACTTGCCATGCCAGCAAAGCCCGGGTATTCCTTTTCCAAATAAAAAAAGATAAATGCTTGCATTTGCTCAATTTGTAAAACTTCTTTAATTTCCCCCTAACATTTGCTGCAGAGATTGGAATTTCTATCGTAAATAGGGCTATATGTATTCTTACATACTTTTTTGGAATCAAGTTTTCAATTTCTTATTCACACACCAGTTTTAGAAACTCCGACAAATAAGTAAAAGCACCATCACGCCTATATTCTTTATTAAGTGGTTGCAGAGGTATCCTATGTGTACCCTTATTTCGTAGACGATGTTAGGCCCTAATGCAATAGGGGGGAATGTAATTGCATTAGGCTCGCTTCTTGTGCTGTGCTGTTGCCCAGCCAGTTGTGCCAGTATAATGACACTGGCACAATTCTCTCCAAACTGCTACAGCCATTTTTTCATAGAAAAATCCTAACACTATTTAATCTAACCACAAAAATGCGTTGACCGACTCAGGACCTCGTGATTTTCAGCCGTTCATTGCACCATTAGATCAACAAGGCAGAATAAAATCCTTAACTGACCAGAAATTCAAACAAATTAATCGCTGCGGTTTTGCACACTGTTCACTACAGAAACAAACAAATACTTTGACATGTATTATTGGAAACCCGACTAACAGCACATATAATTCAAAAATTTAAGCCAAAATGTATATATGTGTACACATATGATAGGCGTGTACAGCATTTAACAAAGTGTATTTTTTGTTAACCTATATTGTCTTACTGCTGGGCATAGGTTTCTATCTTAACCTTCCAAATGGATCTTCGAGTGCCCATCTCTGGACAGCCTCTTCGAATAACCAGTGTGCTGTCCGCATCCATTACCTTTTATCTTTAATTGACCCATCAATAATAAAATAATTTGTATACAAGGTGTGTCGTAAATAACACAATACCCCAATTGCTTCATAAATTCAATACGAAAACCAGTTTTCCAAATTTAAAGTTTTTTACCCCTTTTTTAAGCACTTTTATACCACTCTAACAATTTATCTTGTACCTGTATGTGTGTTTATTGAGAAATAAGTTGGAGAAATGCTTTTGAAATCTCCAACAACAATTTTAAATGTAAGATACATTTAAAATTGTTGGAATCAATTCAGTTGCCGATTTAGAACTGGCAACTTTACTAAGTAAATGATAAAAAAGAAGGTTGTTTAAAATAGACTTGTGATAAACATCTAAACAAAACCGTGGCTTCCTCGGGCCTGTCATCACCGTTCTAACCTAACCTAAACCATACAAAATTTTGGCCACAACTATGAATTACGATATAATGACGGATAACAAACATTTCAATAACATGTACACAAGATTTCAGAACCATTTTTTTACACGCATGGATTGTCGTATTTACTATGTAACATATACAGTACAGTATATAGGTATCAAATAGATCCTTTGTAGGTAGTAGTTGTCCATGCATCAAAGACATGACGGACTTAATCCATTTAAGTGGACAATGCGTATCGCCAGGTGCATCTCGTATACATGTTCAATAGAAATGTCTCGTTCAATAGTTCAGTGTCAATGCGGTTCCACTTACCTCACCTTTGTACTGTCGGGGTTAAATACAAAGGACACCTGGACTAAAGGGCATTGAGGATCAACTGGCGTATTGAGGCTCAAATTGTAACAGTTACAGTTGTACAAAGATCTAGTAACTATGGAATCGGTTCGTGTTTAGGCCTCCTATAGGTGCTAGCTGGAGTAGGTTCATCTATGTAAATATTTAGGCCTGCTATAGGTGCTAACATAAAGACACCTTGGGTTATTAGAAGGATTTTTCTTTCTTTCCAATCGAATAGTTGCCTTCGCGTGTATTAAATAATTTTTCCAAATGCTTTGGTTTGTCTATGCATTACCTGATTGACATGCCAAGAGTATCGGCAACCGTCGAAGGTGTACGAGAGAAACAATGAAAAAGGCGAGAAGAGTTTGTACGGAAAGAATCTGATGGAACTATGTTCTTCTCTCTTACTTGCAACGGAGCTATCGTGATGATAAGGTAGATAATTATATCTATTCAATGATGTGATAATCAAGCCATCGTGTATAAAATAAAAATTTGCGTTGACTATTAACAATTTGCCTTAGATGCCCTTACATCCCTTCTTTCGGATACAGACACCGTACATAGGATCAGACACCGACCTCGCCTGCGAAATTGAAGATTCCCTTGCCCGCCGGCCGGTGCAGAGCACTACGGCGAGACACCTAGTATACGCCCTCTTTCATAGCGACTGCACAAGCCGAGGCCGTTCCTCTTTGAGGCGCCCTTAAGCTAGTTGCCGCCTTAGCCTTATGGCTCGAGCGTAGTGGTTGCACGCTCGCCCTCTTGTCCAGTGAAGCTGTAGCGGCCCCGCCGCCAACAGCGTAAATCATTTACACACACACACACAAAGTTAAGCTAAATTGGTAACCTATGAGCAGCGTGATAAGTAGACACTAACGTCCAACAATCTCAAGTTTATGCGCTTCCCATACTGACTGCACAAGTCAATTGCGTTCCTTTAAAGTGCCCTTGAGCTAATTGCCACCCTTGCCCTTCCGATTAGAGCACAGTTGCTGCACACTCGCTCTCTTGTCCAGGGAAGTTGTATGGAACGGCCAACAGCATACTTGCGTACACACGACACACACATAAACACTCGTAGGTATATTCAAAATAAGTACATTCTAGATAGTTTTGGTTTAGTATACATACATACTATATCCATACATTATATATCCATACATGTATGTATGTATACATACATTATATATCTGAATTCTCCTCACTTAATATTTATGAGACTTAACTCAAGTGTCTAATTAAATTGATATTCATATTTGACGTTTTGATATTTGACGTTGGATAATTTGGTTGTCAGTTACATACATGTCGGTTGGCATATTTTAATATCAAGCGTTTATACACGGTACAAATGTTATAAAATAGCGATAAGAATTTCAGAACTTT
Source organism: Phalera bucephala (assembly GCA_905147815.2). Lineage (NCBI taxonomy): Eukaryota > Metazoa > Arthropoda > Insecta > Lepidoptera > Notodontidae > Phalera > Phalera bucephala. The sequence goes on along the minus strand of LR990609.1, from coordinate 18,233,951 downwards.
TTTGAGGGTATGATTTTGTATAGAATAAATAAATCTATGTTATATTGTTAAGTATCCAAAGCCAAAAATATTAGTTTAGCAAGGCAGCATGGTCTTGAGTGGTGACCACGTGCTGGAAGATGTGAACATGCCACCTGCACCAATGATCAGAGGGTGGCTTAGCAAGGAATGATTGACGTTAGCGTGACGCTAGCGAGTAAGCCTGTTGTCACGTTTGTGTATATTTTGTAAATTTATTATATGACAGGTATAGCATATCAACTCGTTGCGTCACGCTAACCTCAACCTTTTCATGCTAAGCCCTCTGGGGAAAGTAGCGGGTAAAATTTGTCGTGGCAATTTGGTCAGGCTGTTGTCCTGTATTGGACATCTTGCAGCTGATGACGAAGATCCAAAAAACTCTTAAGAAAGACACCGACCGTTATCAGCAGATTAGGTCAAATTATTCTTAGAAACTATGAACTTGTACGCAGCCTAAGAAGACAGCGTATGCTTGTAAGGCTATGGTAAGACGGTGTTCTTCGTCATCGACAGGGTTAAGTAGATTGCGACTCGGTCAGTTTATTAGTGTTTCCATTTTTGAGCATCTCAAGGATTTCAAAGTTATTGTTCCCACTGTTAGATGAAGTAGTCCTTAGCAAAGTTGGATGTTTTATCAGCTAAGTTCTAACAGAAGGTGGCTACAAACCTGCTTTCACCAAGCTGCTCTTGATCATTTCGAATTGTCGAGAAAGGCTTTTACGTAGCAGTTGGCATATCTTCTAGGCACTTAAGCTAGAAATTTTGAGTCCTAGGTCAGTAATTTTAGTTCTTTGGCGTATCTCCTTGCATTAATTCGATTTTGCAGAAACACTTTGAAGATAGATGTCTATTACCTTTTGAATGATCTTGGCTCTTCTTTAGGCGCATTGTAAGCGACTTTTTATGTCTCGTAAGTCAATACTGGTATTTCACAATGGTCAAAGAATATAATAAATTGGAATCCGTGGCGCCACCTACGCACGATACATAGTAGCTCTGTATTTTAATTATTTTTAAATTGTTTAATTAATTATATCATCGAATGTGTGTAATAATATCCTTGACAGTGATGCAATAAAACTTCAGAAACGATTGTGTAACTATCTTGAACGTATAAATCAAAATAAAGCAAAAACAATATAGAACAGTGAATCAGTAATTAAATACTATTAGCACAAACACCAGTGTCTAAATAACTGTTTTCAGTATATAATGAATGCTACGCAGTAATAAATATTACATTTAGTGACAGAAAAGTGTACAAACAATATTTCTATGCAAATATATTTCTATAAACGGACCGTTAGTGAGAAAAATCGAACGTGGACTTTGAACCCACTAGCGCTCACACTACAATCAATATATAAACTATTCATTAAACATTACATAAACCTAATGAGCATCAACAAAGAATTCACAAAACTTAATAACTACGAAATACCCAAGTTAATAAAGCTATTGGTATAAATTGAAGACGGTTGGTCAGAAGATTAAATCCTTTCACCTGATATTTTTTGTGAGCAAAAAGCATTTATTTTGCAAGGAAAACCCTTGACAAAAATACAAATTTCACAAAATAACATCACGAAAGCAGTGAATATAAGAGTACCGACTCATAAGGAAAAAAAAAGAAGATAGAAGGTTTATAATAAGGAATATGAAATAAATTACTAAAATATTTTTAACTGCTTTTGTTACAAAAATATAATAAATATACATTTTAATACATTTGATTGGTTAACAAAAACACTGCCTACGTGTATTTATCCAACAGAACTTTAGAATCGAATTCTGTAAAAAGTATTAACCCTCATCAATTGAAGCAATAAAGCATTAGAGAGTAATATTACTACTCGTCGCTCACGTAAATCCATATCATTGCATGACCTAACTTGTGAGAATTCTATTTTTGTTTGTTCAACAAGAAGTTGGAAGAAAATAAGGTTTCAGAACTGCAATCACAATTAGAAAAAGTAAAGAATGAGTTACAGATAGCTCACAATGAGATAGACAACCTGAATTTAGAGAATACTAATTTAAAATCAGAAATCGAAAAGTAAAAAAGAGTATCCCGAACTTATAAAGAGCTAAGCCTATTTGAACGTGGGGCAAATACATCAGTAAGTAGTCGTCTAAAACTCAACAATAAGCAGCCTCAAAAACCATTAGTGCCAAAATACAAACAAGGTCAGTAAATGATCATGTATGCAAAAATGTGAACCAACAAGATTTAACTCCAATATGTAATATCGATAAAGTATCGAAACCTGCAGAATCTAAATCAAAAGTATTAATACTCGGAGATCAATAAAGGAGCAATATACGCAAACAATTACAGGATTTAATCGGATAAGACTACATTGTATCATGTTTTTGGAAACCAGGTGCGAAAATGAAAGATATTCTTGGATCGGAAGAAATTTATATAAAAACTTTAACCAAGAAAGATTATGTTATTATACTAGGGGGTACAAATGATAAGAACCCCTTTGAGTTTGTAAGCAGTTTAAATTACTGGTTAAATAATGTTACCAATACTAATGTCATTGTGTCTAAAATACCTCTTAATAAATACTTAAATGAGAATAAATTAAACTATGAACTAAGGTAACTTTGTAGTAAATACTGTAATGTTATCTATATTGATATGGACTATAGCAGATTTATACCATTTCAGAAATACTTTTCTATAAAACTTAGTCGCTCAATCTTAAAAGAAATATGTCATTTAGGTTATAAAATAAAAGTATTCAACTACAATACATCTGGTCAAAATAAGAATCATTATTAACTGGATAAATATACACAAACGGATGAGCCTATACCTACTGAACATGATAACCAACTGGATAAGTCTGTACATATCGATTATTCAAACTTTAACTCTACTTTAAATATAACAGCAATAGTCCAACTAGGGATACACAATCTATAGTCAATAATGAGTTTTTTCGTCTATAAGAATATATATTTATTACACCAGAATATCAATGGATTAATTAGTAAAAGTGATATACTATGTGTTCATTTGGAAGAGGTAATGAAAAATTATAAAAGTGTTGACGTTATATGTGTAACAGAACACAATATGAATGATACAAACTATATGCATGTAAATATACCTAATTATACTTTAGCTGCATACTGTGCCAGTAGCAATCGTTATGGTGGGTCTTGTATACTGGTAAAACATATACACAAATTTATAGTCATTGATGAAATTTCCAAACTCAGTGTCTTAAATGTAGCAGAATGCTACGAGTAGCGAGTCCCAGTATCTACGTTATATATGGACATGACGAAGGCATTCGATTATGTAGAACACGATATCCTTATACAAAAACTGCAAGATTACGGAATATGAGGAAACCCACTTCAATTAATTAAATCTTACCTAAGCAACCGATATCAAATAGTGAAAATAAATAAAATATGCCCAAAAACGAAGATAGTACAAAAATATTTTTCAAAATCAAGGAAAATTCTCTATGGTGTACCTCAGGGTAGTGTATTAGGACCATTACTTTTCCTGATATACATAAATGATTTACCTTAAGCTATTTCTTTTCCAATGATTTTGTTTGCAGATGACAGCACATCTATTTCTACTGGTAAAATTTAAACAACATGAATCGGACATAAACACTGCGTTAGGTAAAATCATTAACTGGCTGACAGACAATAACTTAAATATCAATCTTGACAAGACTAAAATAGTCACATATGCTCAAAGTTGTAAATCTATAAATCTAAATATACATTATGAAACGAAATAAATTTAAAGAATAGAACATGTTAAATTTATAGGTTTGTGGATTGATAATGACATGAAATGGAAGTGTCATATTGACTGTTTGTGTTCTAAATTAAATCAGTACTCATATGCGTTGTACAAGTTATCAAAAATTGTAGATCAATCGACTGTATTAACAGCATATCATGCTTATGTATCATCAAGCATTAGATATTAAATATGATATAATATTTTGAGGTTAATGCACCCAACAAGGACCTAGTCTTGAAAGCTCAAAAAATGCATACGAGCAATTGCTAAAATTAAAGTGCCAAAAGTTGTCAGCCTTATTTTTGTAAGTTAAATTACTTACATACAATATCTGTGTACATTTATGAATTGATGGTATTTATTAAAACAAATAAGAATTTATTCGGAAGCTTGAAATCTGCCAGAAATAAACATAAAATTAATTCATCATCACATAAATAAGCTTTATTTACAAATAGTATTCTAGGGATGGCATCTAAATATTATAAGAAATTACCAAGCTTAATTTTAAACACTGAAGACCTAACAGCATTCAAGAAATTGGTACATCATTTACTGGTCACGAAATGTTATTATACTGTACAGGAATTTCTAAATGACACCTTTTAATAATACATCATAACATATTTGTTTTTATGGGACTAACCCCGCTACGCATTCCCATCATTGTAACTCGTGTAAGCCAGGATCCACAAATATATACGAGTATATTAATTTTGAATTTTTCCATTGTTTTCTATACAAAAATTTTAATTTCTTATTTTCTTTTTGTGGGCAATAGCATATTTTAATGTCATGTCTTTGCAAGATGTAATGGTTCTTTTTTTAGAGATTCGAGTAATGTTTAATTTATTTAGGTTATCTTGATATTATTGTAAGCCTAATTACGGGTAGGACATAGTGAAAACTACTCTATTATGTATAATAATACAACACATACCATCTTTGTAACCTATGACCACAATAAATGCTATTTGATTTGATTTAAAAGATTTTTGTCTAGAGATTAGTACATACGTAACTATGTTGGACGAGAAGATGTCACATTGCTTCCTGAGTCAGCCTTTTTACAAGCTTTTATTTTATATACTTCATTCGTATGTCTATCTTTCTAGTTAAAATTGTATAGTCTAGTATTCAAGCACTTTCTAGCTTCCGATTGAGCTAAAAATTTTACACCAAATACAGCACTGTAACTTCGGTGACAATATAGTAATAAAGTAAAGTAGAGCTAGTCTGATGGTAGAGCTGGAATATGCCGATAGTAACATATCAACTACTCGATATAACCTTACCGTGTTTAGGCTCATTAGATTTTATTTGACAAGTACTAGAACGTCACCTATGATGGGTGACAGTAGGGTCTGATGATATGGTCATAATAGGAACTTCTATCTATCTATATCATCACGCCACATCCCTTGCGGGGTAGGCAGAGAGTACAGAGTTCCAATAGGTTGCTTCCTTATATACCTATGTGGCTTCCTCCATTCTCATAGTTCGTCTTATACTCGCGCGCCGGTTATGGAGACTCTTGATTTTTCCTTAAGGTAAGACACAGTCTATTTGGTCATGATAAGATAGTCTAGGTCTTTCCCGGTACCTACATCCTTCCACTTTAGCATTGTATACCTGTTTTGTCATTCTTACTTCTGACATTCTTTCTGTATGCCCGAACCAAGGGAGCATGCCTTTTTTCACCTGTACACCGATACTATCTTTCATACTTCTCGCTTTCTTAATACGCTGTTGCGAATACGGTCGGTCAGCTTCACCGCACCTAACAGCATCATAATAGGAATATCTCAATTCTAAATTAAAATAAATATAAATAAACACCGTCACGCTTATATTCCGCAAGCGGGGCTGGCATAGGTGTATTGAGTACACCCAATTTTCACCAATGATGTTGGGTCCTATGTAATAGGGGGCGAGCCTATTGCCATATACCGGGCATAATTCCAGACTCCAGACTCATACCGGGAAATGTTTCGTTAGAAAAAGTATATTTGTCCGACCTAGGATTTAAACCCAGAACGAGGCAACTATAAAGTTTTTGCGATACAAGCTAGTTTTTAAAAGATTTTTGTTATTATAATAATTTAAATATAAGGTTTTATTAAAACGAATGTTAAAGGTTGTAACAGGAATGAATAAAAGAGCATCAACGCTTCGGTAAATTGCATTTGTTTGAACGTTCATTTTCCATAATGATCAATGCAGGTGCAACTTTAGTGAACACAATTAAAGGGAACGTTTCGCTGCATCGTGTTAAATAGTGTAAATTTTCATTGTTCCAAGTTTGTATTCAACCACTATTTGTTCCACAATTAGCAGCGTTGCTATGTTTTTGTTCAAGAATTATTATATAAATATTGTATTGGAATCTGTGTTAGCTACATCAATAATAGCTTTAATTTTGTTTACTATAAAGATGTTTTCTATTTCCCTTGTTCAATTGATTTGGTTGGTGGTTGGGTGGGGTAGTCGGTTAGTTTTAACCCCCCTAGACAGATGCTTGTGACCCATAGATATTTGCTTCGATTGTTGGTGTATTGTATTTGCTGATGTAGATGCGTTTCCAAACATTATATTCACAAATGTTTCCATTAAATGTTAAATTAAACCATTCTAAACACATTTACATTTCAAACGTCCACATTTCAACCTATAAACACAGTAACGCACGTAGAAGGGCCTATTTCCATTATTATATAGTGCTACAAGGATCTTTTCGCACGCCGATGACAATGAGGGGGGCGTTGGTGTGAAATTAGGATTACCATTTAGTAAAATTTTGCTACTTCCAGTGAAATATTTCAAGAGGTTACTAATTAAATAACTGGACAAATGCAAGTAGGACTCGCGCTCTGAGGGTTTCGTACCGAGATTAGTTTCGGCCAGTTGCAGCACCAAATCGTAGTTCTAGAGAACTCGTAAAGACAAATCCAATGAGCCCAAACACGGCGAGGTTATGTTGAGTAGTTCCTTTGGCCACCCTACGGTTCCATCGTCAGATCCTAAATATCATCAAGGTCTATAGAACTCGTCCAGGCAAATCCAACGAGCCCAAACACGACGGCGCTATTTCAAGTAGTTGGGTAGTTCCGTTGGCCACCCCCCGGCTCCATCATCAGACCCTGGACTGCGTCGGGATTTATAAAACTCGTCAAGATAAATCCAACGACCCTAACCACTGCAGGATTATGTTCAGTAGCTGAGAAGTTCTATTGGCTACCCTCCAGCTCCATTATCAGATATCATTCGGGTCTACACAACTCGTCAAGATAAATCCAACGAAACCAAACACGGTGGGATTATGTTGAGTAGTTGGGTAGTTCCATTGGCCACTCTTTGGTTCCATCATCAGATCCTGGACATCATCAAGGTCTACAGAGCCCGAGACCTAACATCCGACTTTGGGGAATACAGGTGTGACGATATTTATTTTTATATATTTTACAATTTAAATGAACAAAGTTTATATTCAATTATTTTCGTATAAAAAAATTTACACACACCGGGACACCTACATTCCCCAAGCAGGAGAGGCTAAGAGGTGTACTTTGTACGCACACCAACTTATTGTTAAGAATGTAAGGTGCCAATGTAATAGGGGCGAGGCTATTGCTATTATACCGGGCACAACTTCGGACTCCGGACTGGGAAATTTTCTATAGAAAAACTACATTTTGCTCGCCCTACAATGTATACGAGATCCTCCGCGATCTCTAAATGCATTATACGGTACCTACTTGTTCGACGAGGTAGTCCATAAAAATACCTTTTAAAATAGTGCTTTTTCTTTATAAAATTTTGCCGTAATTAAATTAATTACATTTAATTTTAATTCACACTATATAAAAGTATAATAATAAATCGACAATCTGATCCAATTAACATCCTATACTGTACCCAGATGGATATTTATTCACCACAAATCAAAATAGTTTCACAATATGTCACTGATAGCACATAGACAAAGAAATATAGTTGTAGGAGTGTAGTAGTCACTAGACAGCACTATTTTAATTTTTAATCGGATTTGAGGAAAAATTTTTTTTTTTTAAATGTTATGGTTAAATAAATTGACAAATATCGGACTTTTTCCTTTACTTTTACTTTAAAACCTTGCTTCTTGCTAAATTCCACGATTCTAGGTCAACGGGAAGTGCTATATAATTTCTAATGAGTGACTTTAAATGGCCATTTCTTTTGTTTGGGTATACTTAGAACCTTAATTTTTTACACGACGAGGTATGCCTTTTAAGTTTTGTCGTTTGAAGAAAAAACACAACTAGAACCTTAGAGTACTTTTTATTGTTTTTCAAAGTATTCACCACGTAGCTTAATACACTTTTCCATTCGCTCAAACCAGTTATTATAACATTTATTCCACTCTAAAGTGGGGGTGTTCAAAATGGCTGACTTGAAAGCGTCGACTGCTTCTTCACCGGACTGGAACCTTTGACCACGAAGACTTTTCTTAATTTTAGGAAATGTAAAGAAATCGTTAGGGCTTAGGTCAGGACTGTATGGAGGATGGTCAAGAATTTCTACTTTTTCCTGCTTCAAATACTCAATCGTTTGACGAGCGCTGTGTGACCTTGCGTTGTCGTGGTGCAGGAAGATGCGTCGCTTTGAGTTAGATTTTCGAAGTTCGGCGTTTCACCGTTACTCTGCGTTAACCGTTCTACGATCTCCAAGTTCAATAGTGGCCCATGCCCCGTTTTTCCAATGAACGTGGCCAGCATCTTCTTTGAAGTGCTTCGAGAACGAACAACTTTAGTCGGCTTTGGCTCGTCTTGAAAGACCTAGATTGTAGATTGTTGTTTGGAATCAGGATAGTAGGCATAGATCCAAGATTCGTCACCACTGATGATGTCGTAGACGTGATTTGACTCTCCTCGGTTGAACCTTTACAGAGTTTTCTTACACCATCTGACGCGGGCCGCCTTGTGATCGTCGGAAAGCAGATGCGGTATCCAACGGCAAACTAGCTATCTCACACCAAGCGCTTCATGCAAGATCTTCTGAATGGTTGTCCCTGAGATGCCTAATAGAGCCTCTATCTCTCGATACGTTACATGACGATCTTCGAGAATTAGTTGTCTCACAGCAATGATGTTATCTTCAGTGAAGGCGGATTTTGGGCGTCCTTCGCGAGATTTGTCACTAACACTAGTATGTCCACGCTGGAATTCTAAATACCAACGTTCGACAGTCCGCAGACATGGGGCTTCATCACTGAACACAGATGTTAGCTCTTCAAAACACTGAAGCCGTGTCAGGCCTCTTCGAAAGTTGTAGAAAAATATTGCACGAACATTTTCCTTAGAAATATTAATTTTCGTACGTAACCTGACAGATTCCAGTCGACGCTTTGACTTAACAATAGCATTAATCCTAATACTTTCAACTGTTTTAAGATTCAAAATTTAAACACATTCGAATATAGAACAGTTCCAAATTCAAAATTGCCGGGAAATATGGAAACGACAGAACTTAAAAGGCATGCCTAGTACTAGGGGACCGTAGACCTAAGCTTCTACAGGCAGAAAATAAGATAAAAGCAAAGTGTTTTCTATGAATTTACAAAACTAAGTGCAACAAACTAGTGGTCAGCAAACTACAATCAGTCACAAAAGTATCAATTTTAAAAAAGAAACCGTTAAGAGTAACTAGTAACAAATTTATATAAATATCTAAAGTATTGATAAGTGCAGATAATTTTTGAAGCAAGTTTAATTTGTCAAGCTGTACTACAGTTTGACAGCCGGCTGCTGTATTTTTATTTGCGAAATTAAATAAATAGATAGGTGCAACTATAAAGGTACGACCAAAACAACGCAAAACATTTTCCCTATTAACAACATTAACCTAATTTACTGAAGGTACAGCCAGACCAACGCTTTCAGCCGCGGCCGCGGTGGTGTATACGGTGGCGATTAGCACCTGCATTAATATTTGAATGGAAATGTTCACACCAACGCGTCCTGCACGAACTATCAGAAATGAACTTAATTGACAGGTAGAAAGTCGCAGCACAGGATTTAGTTTCTACAGTGAAAGCACCACATACTTGCCTTCCTTATAGGAAGCTGGGGTTCGATTTAATGTTTTTTTTCTCAGACGATACAAAGAAATAGTTGGTATCTACTTACCGACACCACCACAAACTGTTGTTATGAAATATATTTTCATTAAAATATGTCCTTACCATTATGCTTGTTAGCTTTTTCATGCTTCTTTTTATGCGGCATCATTTGTAATACATTTATAATATTTGTAAAGATTTAATATTTCTTAAGATTTTTATCATGTCTTTATCGAAAATATGTTGTTTCTCCAAACTATAAAAAAGACTCCAAACTGATAACATTGATGGAGCAAGGGTGGATAATGAAAGCACTCGACCATGTTCCACTATCAGTCCTATTTATTTATACTTTATGCAGTTATGTACATAGGCCGACTAAATGCCTGAAGCATTTTCTGCCACGCTACCTTAGGAGCACTGAGCAGTGATTGTCTTCTATTGATTGATCTTGCTATGCCGTAAGAAAGAGGTGTGAAAATACGCACTCTATAGCTGTCACTGTTTTACTTGCAAATTAGGATTAAGATAGTTTTGTTGAAAGAAGTTGTATCAACTGTCCCAGTCCCCTGTCCTCGCTCGCGTGTTTGCAAAATATAAATTCGGTATGATATATAAACAAATTCAAAAATAAAATACCGTTTCGCAAACATCTTACGTAAAGCGTAGCATCGAGAAAACGTAAAATCGCTAGGTAATAACGTGCATTTTGCTAAAGCATACTTCGATCACGCAACCCAATACGCGGTCGCTTCCCCCGCCGCATCGCCAACTTTTTCCATGTTTACCTAAGAAGTTTTTCCCTGTGGTTCCCCAGAAATAAACTAGAGAATTCCTGCATCGAACTAAAAGACTGGTAGAAAAACAATAAAGAGTATTCAGGTATTGTTCTGGTGTATTTGGAAAGCGAATTATGTGCTGGATCTAGCTCGTTTTGTCGAACTGTTTTCAAAACTTCTTCGAATCTTTTAATAGTTGGATGATCTGATTATTTAGGCTTACTTTTAGATATAAGTAAGTTATGGGTTTATTCAAACGTTATAAACTATCTATCAATATCATCACGCCCAATCTGAGAGTTCCAACAGGATCTTTTCTTATATCTTTGGTTTCCTCTACTCTCATAGTTCGTTTCATACACGCCCGCCGGTTATGGAGACTCTTGACTTGCTTTTCAGATAAGATACGGTGTAATTAATCCGGATCGACTTAAAAAAGTAGAAGATAAAGAAAAGCATCAACTATATATAAAACCACAGTTTTTCTAATAATACTTATTAGGTCCTAATATAATAGGACTAAAACCTAGGAGACCTCGTAAATTATGATATACACCTATAATACCAATCTTGTAACTTTTAAAATAAAATAAAAATAAGACAAAATCAGGAGACTTGTAACAACATAATGTTAAAATCATTTACATAGATACACGTAACAGTGAAGACCAGGCATACATATTACAGGCAAACACAGCTTTCTTATAGAAATTTGACTGGAAAAGAAGTGTGAATATAAATAATAATAAGAACTAAAACCTTCTACTAATCGTCTCTACTCTCTCATAAATCGAGGTGAAGGAGAGAATACGTAATATTATGCCACGCTGACCCAGTCTAGATTGGCAAAGGCAGGTTAGTGGCCACCTGCTGTTACAACTTATAAAGCCGCCTATAAGGCTCCCAAGTTAGCCACATTAAATGGCAGTCAGGACTAATAGCTTTACGTCCCTTCCAAAGGACGTAAATCCTACAATCGGTCCACAATCTTAGGCAGACCTAGACCTAGGCTGGCTGCTTAACTTCGGTATTGGCAAATACATAAGCGTTTGTAAATATTTTTTTAGTAACTAAACTAACCTAACCTAACAATAATATCTTATTTGTATCACTCATTTGTTGTAATTATTCTCCATACCTAATTATCAACTTACTTAATTTATCTCAAGGTTACATAATAACATTGTATTTGTGGCTCATTTGATAATTGATGAAGTAGATAACGTTTGGAAATGCGAAAGTGGAAGGATGTAGGTACCGAGGAAGACATAGACTATCTTACTATGACTAAATAGACCGTGTCTTATTTAAAGGACAAGTCAAGAGCCTCCGTAACCGGCAAGCTTGTACTAGCGATGGGCGATTGTTACAAAAAAAACTATCGAATGAATCGACAATTGTAGTTACACACATGTGATTGTCGATTCATTTGTCCTCACAAAAATACAATCGAATAATAATCGACGAATGAATAAAAATCGACGGTGCGTTGCCAACTCGCAGGGTACAATCAATACGGGGGGAACGTTCCGATTGTTAGCAATAATTTTTGTTGGCCTGTAATTTCTTTCGGTGAAGGTCATGTCAATGTCTGGAGGAAGCCAGAGAGGTATGTAAGGAAAGAACCTGTTGGAACTCTGTACTCTCTGCCTAGCCCGCAAGGGATCTGGCGTGATGATATAGATAGATATACTTATTTACTAATGGTAAATAACTATAATTCATAAAAATACTGTTAAATCAATTTTCTATAAGTATAGTTATTTATGTACATAAATATTGGTTGATTGCCTACTCGTTACTAAAGTTATAATCGTTACTAAACGCTGAGCAACAATATAACAATCGATCAACAATCGAAGAATTATGATTGTCATTCGATTGTATTCGAATAAACGGAACAATCGAATGATTCGATTGTTTTTGGTAATAATCGCCCATCGTTAGCTTGTACGAGGCGAACTATGAGAGCAGAGGAAGCCAGAGAGGTATGTATGGTAAAAAGCCTGTTGGAACTGTGTACTCTCTGCCTACCCGGCTAGGGATCTGGTGTGATGATATAGATAGATAGATAACCTTTGAATTATTCGCATTATGTTTAGATAAAATGATTTTAGATTAGATAAAATGGTAAGTAATGGGGTATGTTCGCACATCATTTTAGTAGGTGATTCCCTTATGGTTGGTTTCATTGTTTATGTAAAATTTTGAGAGATTTTCCATATAAAGACGACATTCCATACAAATACGCACAATTTAGTGCAGTAGTTAAGAGCTTAAGCCGCTCCACCCGCTGTGTCTAATAGTCGCGGTTTCGATCCACAATTATTTGTTTCGGTCTGGGTATTTGTGTATGTGAATTTTCATGTTTGTAAATGCACCCACGATACAGGATTAAATCCTAGTGTGGGGTTACATTTTAAATTAAAAAAAAAAGGTTATATTGAAGTTTTACTGGTAGTAGAAATCTATTCTTGGGTTAAATATTGAAATGAACCTTTAAAACATTGAACGCTCAAAAGTTTTAAAATACTTTCTAATTCTCAACATTTTGATTATGTTAAAGTGTATTTTAGCATGCACAGGAACAATTTCACGATGTGGTAAACAATATAGATCACAGTAGATCCCTTGCTCTAATTTATTATTAACATGCCGTTACCCCGTAGCTGCGCACGCGTTTACTTTGTTATATCTTTAAGAATTATTAAAAATATATTTAGGCTGGAATATTATTAATACTGAAGTACAATATAGCCTATGTTACATCTGGATAAGGTATCTTTCTAATGATAAAATAATTATTCAAATTGATTCAGTAGTTCGAGAACTCACCGATTCCAAGAAAAACAAATCTCTCCTCTTTATAACATTACTATAGATATAGAGGCATTGATCGTGAAGACTATTGTCGCCATTAAATCGTTTTTAATGGCATTTAAGGAAAAAAATCCCTTCTTGGTACAGAGCGTTACTTTACTAAGTGCGGGACACAATTTTGTCCATGATTCCAGTCGTGTACGGAAGTGAAAATAGTCATATCAATACAATTCTGGAAACGAGTTTTCTCGTGTCAAAATTTTGTCATGGCATGGCCATGTTACCGCGTAAGACAAAACTAAGACAATAACATTTATTAATTATAGTCAGCAAAAGACGCTCGTACGTTCACTTGCTCTGTGTATCTTAGCATTTATTCACAGCCAGTTATACTATTAATGTTTGTCCACCATCATTGTTTTGGAATCATAATACCGTAAACGTTCCTATCTGGGAATAGTTCGGAATCCATTGTGGCGTAACAAATGGGCATGTGGTGTCCTCCTATATTAGTGGTGGCGAGACAAGACGCAGCGGTAATATCACTTTGTGTTCATGTACAGGTACTATGGTATATGTATACAGTTACATAATTAGCGGTTTGCGTAACAAGATCGAGATTAATCCCTTCTTCCGCCACCGTGAGCAATTTGCCGCTTTAGTTAATAGTAGGTATTGTTGTCCAAGAATCTTAGACTAAGGGTTTCCGATATCCAGTTAAGAGAGCAATCCTGAGGGGAACGGTAGTGAATGTGACCTTGTACAACCGTGAGAATGTGCGGGAAGCAACTTTGATAATTCATAATGTGTTCAATCGAGCAAGGCACAAGAGAGCTGCTGTGCGTTACGTGTAGTGTTGTAAAAACGCTCGAGTCGGCGCTTAAAAAGCTCGTGTCTTTTACGTGTTTCTACGATCGTATGCGTCGACTCAGCCCTAATTAATCGACTTTAGCGCTCACTTTTACAACACTAGTTACGAGCTTACGGTGCCCTCTATAGCGTCAAAGGAAGCTATCACAGGAATTTGTATAGTGCCGAAAATCCCGCAAACCTTAATATTTCCTATAGAGAACTTAGAACTTTTGCAAGTTTTTTACCGAGCGGAGTCCAAAAAAAAATGTTTTGTAAATATTGTTTGTTCATAGGAAAACTTTCTTTAATAGTTGGTTTTGATTTGGTTGTTGGTCGTTAAAATCGGGCCTTTATTTTTTCGTGTGTAGTAAAAAAAACCTGTACTGTCCCATTGCTCGAAAACGCTTTTCATTCACAAATCAGGTCCACAAAGTGCGCTGAAGAAATTGATATAACGGTTTATTCAGTTTAATCACCTGACTGATCTGAAAAGAAGGCAAGTATATCAATACCGCATTTTATGTTTTATCTATAGGTAAATTAAATTTGCTTACTAGCTAATAAATTCTACTGTTGAATAAGACGAGAAACGTACGAAATTGATCTATACTCTGTAACATAAGTCAATATAAATGTGTCTTCTCAACATAGCTACATACTGCGTCTCAGTTTCGGTGTTTCTCTCAAAACACATTCCTCTTTGAAGGCTATGGGCGGTCCCATAAGAGAAGCTGGCGATCAACTCGACTGCGCACGTGCGAACTGAGGACACCCTTCCCCTATGCGGGGTGGCCACGTTGCAAGTTTGAGATATGGGAAATGACAGAAGATTGTAAAAATAATATGATTTTATAACTAACGATCTAAATCGCCGAAAGCGGATTGTTAAGCGGATAGCGTTTTTTTAAAGCGAACAAAATGTCTTGGGTTTATATGAAATTATACTTACGCATTATCTGATAAGCTATTATGTAACTTGTTATCTTTTAAAGAAACATTCCATTTACATACGTCTTTATATCTTTTGAAAGAGTAAATATAAAAAGAAGTAGCGATAGAATTAAGAGTGTAAACAATGTGTGAATTAATCTTTATAGTTTGAAAATTAGAGTGCTAACTCATATAACCGTATTTTCGACCATACGCTTCTGTCACTATTACATTTGGCCAGCTAGCGCCGTTATATTACCGATCTCTTATATTGCAGCATTTCTGTTTCAACAATATTATAACAAATGTCTTGCCCGTTACTACTTCAGTAGTGGCCCTTTGAAATATAGCTGCATCTCATAAACCAACTCATTAATATTTTTGTTACATTAAATTAATATTAGGTATTATACCTATTGTTTACAACAATTTTTATGGCCGCTCTGAATGTAGCCACGTACCGAAGTCCAGAACGCAAAGATTACTTTGCGTTTTGCTCATGGCATCAACTACATTCAGACCTCGTCTCCAAAATTAGGTAGGTCTTTTTCATATTAATTTTTAATGAAAAAAAATACAGTATCCAAAATAACCGGTATTCCTGGTGACCCTATGTGCCCGCTACATGGGGTTCTATAGAATCGTTCAGATAGTGGATTTTAATGCATCAGCGAATATTCGTGCAAAATCATGCGGGCCTTTTACGTCATACTCTTTAACTACGTAGCTACGTGTACCATTTCCTGCCATGCATATAGTGCGACAAGGATTTTTTGGCTCATGGATGACACTGACAGGGGGACGTTGGTGTGAAATTAGGGTTAACATTTAGTAACAACTTCCTACTTCCAAGGAGATATTTCAACAATTCGGTCCGCACGTTTTAAAAAACGGCACTAATTACAAAAAGAATTTAGGTAAGTTTCATAGCGAACGGCAACTCTGCGACTGTCATGCTGATTAATTCACTTGATGACAGACATGTGACCGCGAGCCAAAATATCCTTGAACATCATCATCATCATCATCTCAGCCTATACTTGTCCACTGCTGAACATAGGCCTCCCCAATCGCTTTCTAGCGTAACCGGTCCGATGCCACCTGCATCCAACGACTTCCTGCGATTTTCACAAGATCGTCGGTCTATCTGGCAGGTCGTCGTCCCACGCTGCGGTTGCCAATACGTGGTCTCGACTCTCGAAGCTTTCTGCCCCAACGCCTGGCCGATCTTCGCGCTATGTGGCCCGCCCATTGCCACTTCAGCTTGCTAATCTTAAGGGCTATGTCGGTGACCTTGGTTCTTCTACGAATCTCCTCATTCCTGATTCGATCATGTAGAGAAATGCCGAGCATAGCTCTCTCCATCCTTGTACGATAGTAGATTATTTTTTGAAATTTCTTTTTATATTAAATTTCGTCTATGATCAATGATTCATTATTCGTACTAAACAATGGGTCTGAAAAAAAATGACAGCAAAAAAATTATTGACCGACGATTGGTACGCATCTACTACGCGATGAATGGTAGAATTTTTCTTTATTTTGAAGGTCCACACTAGGATTTATTCCTGTATCATGAGTGCGTTTACAAACATGAAAATTCACATGCACAAATGCCCAAACCGAAACAAATATTTGTGGATCACACAAAGACTTGTCCCGCGCGGGAATAAAAGCGGGCGGAGCGGCTTAAGCTCCTAATCACTGCGCTAAATTAGTTTTTAACTATTATTGACCTTTTTATAATCTTCATATTATGGTAGTTTTAGCAAACTGTACCCTTTTATCGCGGCCTCACGTTGGATATGGTTTGATTCGACATAAGACCACACCCATTGTTCTGTCCTTATTCTGCGGGCAGATTTTCGGAAAAAAAAATATACAGTAAAATCTCCTTATTCGCGGGGTATAGGTTCCGTAAATATGCCGCGAATATAGAAACCGTGAATATACAATGGTAATTTGTATGGAATCAGAATCAGAATATTTTTTATTGATGTAAACCATTACAGTATTTATGAATCCTCAGAAAAGTAACAAAGACTCTACCGCCACTTCGGAATGTCATTCCTGTGGAGAAGAAGGGCATGAAACTCCACGGTTACTCTTATAAAATAAAAAATTACAAACTTTTTCATCTACATTCTGTTGTGGGGTATGGGAGAACAATGTAGGTTGGTCATCAGGTGAGTGTAAGTTAAAAAAGCGAATAATACTATTTATGAGAATGGTTCCCTCATATACAAAAAAAAGAACACTAAAAAATGACATTATGTTAAATTAATAGAAGGAAGAGAGGAAATGTTAACTAACAACAGTTGAATAGGTCGTCATGACTCAAGTAGAGCTGAAATAGCTATGGGATTATAGAAGATGCGTTCCAATGTTCCAAAAAAAGGTCAAATAAAATCAATTTAATGAGAGTTTTCAACAATATCTATTAATAATTATTGTCAGGTTTAGGTAAGGGTAAAGTACTCAGTATATTTTTCTATTTTTTTACGCATCGGAACTACTTTTTCTACCCTTTTACTTGACATGATAAATTGAGAACAAAGCAAAAGAGACACGTTATTCGTTTTTCCATCAAAACTACATACAACGACTGACATGTTAAAGAAATAAAACACCGATTTGTAAAAGCCGCCTCGGTACGTGCCAGCAGTACCAAAGGATACCGATGCGTTAACAAAGGATACCGAATCATTTTAATATACCGACTAGGTCCGCGAACAAAGAAATTTTTTCCGCGAATACAGAAACTAGGTCGCAATTCTTAAATACGCTAATAGTGAAATCGCGAAGAAGGAGCTTTTACTGTATATTGTTAAAATTATACATCGGTGTCTGTAATGGCAATGTGTCTTTATGTGTATAACTTTTTTACCCGGTAAAATGGCAATTGATTTTCTCCCTATTACATGGCCCTAACATCGTGCGAGGCGCTCGTAGCTTTGTGCGACCGCAGTATTCTTACCGATCACCAAGGTTAAGCAGCGTTTGACTCGGTCGGCTTGAGATGGGTAATCGTTTGTGGAATTTTCATATTCGAGCGTCTTCGTGCTTCGAAAGGCACGTAAAGCCGTTGGTCCCGGTTACCAGGTTGAGTTGGAAACCTTACAAAGGCGGCTTGATAAGTTCCAACAGCAGGTGGCCACAAACCTGCCTCCACCAATCCGCACTGGGTCCGCGTGGTGGAGTATGACCTAATCTCTCTCACATCGATTTGTGAGAGAAAGCCTTTGCCCAGCAGTGGGCAGTATAGGCTGATATTATTATGTATTTATTATGACATGGCCCTAACATCGACGGCAAGAAGTGGGTGTACACAGTACACCTCTCTCATTTCCATTTAGGGAATATAGACGTGACTTAAAATTTGTCTTTGTCTTAAATAATGATAATGAAATAATACAAATTCTGGACGAGTACCTACGTTTTACGAACTCTACGTTTTTTTGGCTATTTTCACTAATGGAAAATCGAAATCGAAATAAGTAAACTTATATTATTGTTTAGCAGTTTTCCGCCTGAGTGGTAATATTCAGATTCGGAGTTTCTGACAATATTCGTTATTTTTGACTGATATGTTTACAGTTTCACAGGTGAAAACGTTCTTGTCAGATTTTGCAAAAGCAGTTTCATTTTGCCACAGAAAAGTTGTACGTTCACGGTATAAATTTATGTGTACTAAAAATATGTCACTCGTGAGTTTGTTTTCACTACATATTATAAAACTAAGTCCCCCCCGGCCATGTCTGTCTATCTGTCTGAACTAATATAACTACTGAACGGATTTTCATGCGGTTTCCACCAATGGATTGAGTGATTCAAGAGGAAGGTTTATGCGTATAATTTACCCGTGCCAAGCCGGGGCGGCTCGCTAGTATAGTATGAATAACAGGGTTCTCAAAATTATGAAAATATAATTTAATATAGAGCTATATTTCATTCATGAGACAAAGCTAACTTTCTTTTTATACTTACATGCCTATAATTTTGAAAGTTCCGATAATTAACTTATAAAACCTTTAAAATATATATTTTTAAATTCGATTGCTATCACACACTCATTAAAGCAACAGAAAAGAACATCTCTTTTTTTTATAACCACTTTTTTTGTTAGGCGTTTCTAATATATTATTAGGTACAAGTATCAACTTTCAAGAATCCAAGACAAGAAGAAAACAAAGAAATCACCATTCCCCAAGCAGCCGTGTCAGAAATAAATTAACAACATATATAGAAATTTCTCACAATTTATACCTATTATTTCCTCCAGGTGCTCGTAGCGCTGTGCGACCGCGGTGTTCTAACCAATCACCTAGGTTAAGCAGCGTTTGACTTGGTCGGCCTGAGATGGGTAACTGTTTGTGGCATTTTCATATTCGAACGTCTCCCTGCTTCAAAAGGCACGTTTAGCCGTAGGTCTCGGTTACCACTTAATTTATTATTATTATTATTTATTTATTTCAGATGTCAAGATCCATTACATAATACTATTATTATTATTATTATTAATACAATGCATTAGTCAGCAAATGAACCATGTTGCAGTGGTTCAAGTACTGACAGTCAAACCTCTCCGCCAATGCGTTAAGGATACTGTTGGGGCTGGCCCGCACCCTGCGCAGCAAGGACGCGCACCGCTTGCGCATGGTTGCAAAAAAGCAGTCCACGTGCGCCTCGGCGAACATTCCCGAAGCGCTACAAAAGCGAGGCAGCCCCAAAAGCACCCGGAACGCATTGTTATATTGGACACGTAAGGCGCCGTACTGTCCCCGCGAATAAGCGACCCACAGACTGCTCGCGTAGAAAGAAGTGCAAAATGCCCTGAATAAGGTTATTTTGACTCCTCTCGAACAGCGAGCGAATCTGCGGGCTATCATATTCGCACGAACAGACAACGCCCTACGTTCCTTTTCAATGTCAACATCGTCTTTCAAGTCCGAGGTTAACACATGACCTAGGTATTTAAATTTGTCGACTCTATTTAGGGGACACCCTTTTAATTTGATGGTCGGTATATTACCCAGACATCTGCCTCGGGCCTGAAAGACCATACACTCGCTTTTTCTCACGTTGTATAACAAGCCGTGATCGTCAGCGTACTTTTCGCAAATGCCAAGCAGCTTCGATAATCCACTCACTGAGGCGCTCAGCAGCACCATGTCATCAGCATAACTAATATTATTAAGGCATGCTCCTCCAATATGACAACCGACATGCGTACTGCTCAGCCTCTCAATCAGCGCATTTACATAGAGGTTGAAAAGTTTAGGTGAGGTTAGCCCCCCTTGCCTCACTCCGCACTCCAACCTATATGAGGTGGAACAGGCCCCCGCCCACCGAACAACGTTGACCTGATTCATGTACCAATATTTAAAAAGACGTATTAAATCCGCTGGCATTGATGTTTGTTGTAGTTTTTGCCACAAGATGTCATAACAAACCAGGTCAAACGCCTTCGATAAGTCGAGGAAGCAAGCAAAAATAGGCGTATTCCTATCGGTATAGTATTTGACAGTTTGCTTTAAACACAATATCGCCATTTCTGTGGAGAGACCTGACTTAAAACCAAATTGGTTGTCGTGTACATGTATGTGTTTTTCAAGCTGAGTGTTAAGCAAACCGTCAAGTACTTTCGAGATAATAGTGGCCAGGGAGATGGGTCTATAATTGCTCCTGTCACTAATATCGCCAGTCCTATTCTTCACGACCGGGACAACCACAGTCTTGAGCATCTGCGAAGGTAAGTACGAGTGTCCCACACATAAGGAGTAGAACATCGCCAGCACTCGGGGCAGATGAGTACCTGCATATTTAAGGTGCTCAATGCTCAAGTCGTCATGGCCCGGAGACTTACCCTTCGACATAGATTTAATGACCTCTCTTACTTCTTTTGCCGAAAATCGGGCACTAACCTCCTGGCCACTACAACCAACGCTACATGCATGCTGTGATGGTCCCAGAGGCGATGTTATAGTAAAGTGCTCTTTAAACATCTCAGCTATGCCTACCAAGTCACTAGTCCCGTTGATACTCACAGGTAAACCCGGCTTACTATTTAATTTATTAGTCGATTTCCAAAAGTTTTTGAAATCGCGGCTGGAATGTTGCGAAGCCAAGATATCCATTTTGATTTGGTCTCTATTATTTTGACACCATTGCAAACGCGATTTAAAAATCCTGCGACTCGTCTGCATGTTATTCCAAATACATCCCTCCCGCGGCCTACCATTCCAAACCCATAACTCAAACTTTTGCCGGGCCTCTCTGTGCGCATCGCTCACATACCTGTTCCACCCTATAACCGGTTTCTTACGCGTATGAACACTCTGATTGTAACTCACACAAGCTGCCTGGCATAATACATTAATAATGTCATCATACATTTTGTCAATAATATTTCTGTGGTCCAAATTATTACAAACATAATCGCTACATGCACTTAATTCCATTGGAAAGTCAATTAATTTTAAATTACTGTTACAAAATTTTGTATAAATGTCAATTTGCTCCGGTTTTCTTTCCCCCCAACGAATTTTATTATTACGTCGGGTTTTATTAGTTCCGTAAAATTTAGATTTAATATTATCTAACTGACATTGAATAACGAGGGGAAAGTGGTCGGACCACAGAACGTCATACATCACATAAGTGTTTACAATAGTTTCCATAGCTGATTTGGTCACTACGCAATGGTCGAGCCAACGTCTCGCACCATTCGCTTCACTTATGTATGTGTAAGTGTCAGAGTTTAAACCTAGTAATTGGATGTCAGCACACAATAATTCCAATTCCATACAATAACATACCAACTCATTATAAAATTGTTCATTTGGATGCGCGTTAAAGTCCCCGAGTAAATATACAGATTCAGTATTCTCATTTCTTATAATAGCACTCACCAAACCAAGGCAGTCCGCGAAATCCGTAAGATTTGCATTATTATCTGTAGGCATGTAAACACTAAACACAAGGAATGATTTTAGATCCATGGTTACTTTTATGGCACACACTCGCGGATTATCACATTGTACAACCGATACATTGTTAAAAACACTTTTCCTCCACAGCAATGCAACTCCACCGTACGGCCGCCCTCTCAGCATACCGGCGGCGGTATCAACCGCTGACGTCCCGGTGCAACCGTACTCGTCATCAATATCGCTTAAGAAGTGAATATCGTCTGGCAGTAACCAAGTCTCTTGTAAAGCAATAATGTCTGATTTACGACATAATTGCCTGACACTCTCCACCGAGCGTTTCACACTTTTGCAGTTGAAACTTACTAAATTGTATATAGATTTTGTATCCATTGAATAAGTTTCATTAATGGTCATTTACAGTGCCATTATTTACACCGTTCGCGTTCGGTTTCCGTGCCTTAAACGGAACAAACCGCCTAAATATTATTCCCTCAGGCCATAATTTATTATCAAGGAATAATGACAATTTGTTTTCCTTGATAAAGAATTTGTAGGCTTTGTAGTCTCTGTCATATTTAGACTGTATGTTTTCTAGCGTAATTCTCTCTTTCGTTTTTTTATATACGTAATCCATTATGTCTTTTTCAGTCGTATCTGTATGCACCTTGGTAATGAAGATAGGCACTTGTTTCAGCACTGCTTTGAACCTTCCATCATTATCCCGAGAAATACCGGTAGTACCTAGATAACGGTACCTCATTGGTTTCTTACGGTAGGAAACACTTTGCCATCCTTCATTATCATCTTTTCGTACCAGCTCGCGTTCAGGAACCGACAAAACTCGAGTGTTCGCAATGTCCTCAACGCCCGCCCGTCTTTTGTTATTATTGCAATCAGCTGATAGTTGCGACGCAGAGGCCTGCCCATGTGACGTCACGGTCAGCTGTCTCGAAACGGTTGGACTCGGCGCGGTGTCTGTAGCCGCAGCGCGAGGCACGAATCCACCGCCACCCATTCGCTGCGATATAGTGCTTTTTTCATTGGCGTTTTGTTCTAATTCTACCGTCATAATTTTTCTCAATCGATGTGCATTATTGTTGTGCCCGTGTACCAAGTTTTCTTCAATATTTTCATCTATTGATGAATTATCATTTATGTTGGATAATCCCATAGGGCCACTATCCATAACCCAAGCACCTCTTTTCATATTTATTTTGCAAGAAGATACTAATTGGTCATTTTGACTTTTTAACATCTCCTCCTTAAGTTCACTCAGCTGTTTCTGTGTAGCGTATGTTTCTTTTACGTCTTTTAGCTCGTTTTGTAGTCTGAGCAGGTCTTTTAGAAGCTTTGTACAGTCCAGATGATCAAACAAGATTGGAGGTAGCCGCTCAAGATCCCTTGCCACAAAAACCGGGAAAAGATCTGATTCCGTTGATTTAAATATATTCACAATATCCCCAAGATCTCGTTGTTCCTTGCCTTTATTTTTCCGCTTGATTTTGGCCTTCAGCGGTATGGAATCGAACAATAGTGATTTTGACTTCTCGATCTCTTCACTAGAAAATGCAGACGTACAAATTCGCACTAGGGTATCTTCATCGATCACCGATAGCTTATTTTGAATGTAGGCTAACATTTCGTCGATAATAATATTGCACGAATTGCATTTCACAACTTTCGACATTTTCAAAACAAAACCTAATTTCCTTCGATAGATAGATAGACACGCCCGCACGGGGGGGAAGCGCACGCGCGACTGATGTGGTAGTCGTTAAGCCGAGTTGGAAGCCTCATAGGCGGCTTGATAAGATCCAACAGCAGGTCGCTACAAACCTGCCTCCGCCAATCCGCACTGGGTCCGCGTGGTGGAGTATGACCTCTCTTTCACCTCGATTAGTGAGAGTAGGCTGATATTATTATTAGGCTGATATTATTATTATTTTTTCCTTCACCAAGCTCCATTATTACCTGAACGAAAATTTCACCACAGAAAAACTTAAAATCTAAATATACTACTAAAATGTAAATATCAAGATTTGTTATTCAAATTGCAACGGTGTATTTTCCGAAATGAAACTATTATATTGTTTTAATTTACAATGTGTTACTCTTAAACAAAAGATATCCATTTGTGATGAAGTCTGACACTTTTAACTGGTGTTGCTTCTCGACTCCTATGAAAGAGCCGAAATGTTTCATTAACTGCAATGAAAAAGTTAAGATGCATACTGCATATGTAAAATATATATTTTAAACACATCAGCCCGTATAGTTCTAGAAAGTTACGATAAATTAACGTATACTTACTTTCGCATGGGCAAAGACCTCTGTTAAATCGAGGTGAGAGTGCATATTAATTCTATACCACACGGACCATGTGGTAGAGTATTCTGATTATTATTGAGAGAGTGCATATTCATTCTGTACCACACAGACCGGGTGGTAGAGTATTCTAATTATTATTGAGAGAGTGCATATTCATTTTGTACCACACGGACCGGGTGGTACAGTATTCTGATTATTATTAAGAGAGTGCATATTCATTCTGTACCACACGGACCGGGTGGTAGAGTATTCTGATTATTATTGATCTATTCTAGTGGTGGCAAGTTTAATTCTATTATATTCTTATGTAACTGTCTGCTTTTATAAATGAGTGACCATGGATGAGTTCTTATGTAGGTTTGATTTTTAGTTAATAAGTAAAAGTTCCTTTAAGTAAGGTTTTTGGTTCAATATTTTAAAAATAATATTTTTTCATTTCCCTCTTATCTCAAAACACACAAGATTTTCTTGCATGATATTTTTACGGAAGGAATGGTCACACCACCAGAGCACACCACTGCATATATTAACGAAATCTACAGACACCGTGTGCGTTGCCACAAAAAATAATTCTTAAATCATATCATATTTGACTTGGTGGCCATTTTAATACAAGGTACATTTTAGGGACGATATTCAACCTGTTAATTAGGTAGTTTTAAAACATGTTTTTCAAGATATATTAAAATTAATGAGAAATAAAAAGACAAACATTATTCATCATCATCATCATCATAGTCTTTAGTTTTTAGCCAGTTAGTAATAGCGGCTCTACATTTGTACAGCGGTAAAGGATATAAATTTAGTTCTTCATTTATTTTATAATAAAGGTGAGTCGCCATAGCAGCATATTGTCGTTTAGCAAATGTTGTTTTTATTTCAGGTACTCGAGCAACGTCATGTTTTCTTCTTTTACTTAGGTAAATAGGATCATAGGCTAGATTCTTATGTAATTTTAGGAGGCAGAGCAAGATGTATAATTTCCTAACCGTGAGAAGATTACACGTCTTGTATAAGTTTTCTGTAGGGAACCTATAAGGCTTCGAGTACATTACTTTCAGTAGTGACCTTTTTCCCTCTACAATTCCAAGAATTTTATATTGGTTGCACCATCCCATACAGATATACAATACATTATAATAGATTAACCCAGAGAAATGTATATTTCATTAATTAGGCTTTCATTAGCTACATGTCGTATTTTTTTAAAAATCTAAGTCATCCCTCTTATTCTGTCCATAACTAGCTCTATTTGTGAATGCCAGAATAGCCTCTGATTAACCATAATTCCCAAATATGTGACCACTGTCACTTTAGTAACACTATTGCATGAACAGGTGCTATTTAAAATGTTATCGCAAGTATGAAGTTTAATTTGGATATCACTTTTTGGTTGAGTGCGGTTATACGAGTAGATAGAAAAACATATATAATTGCTTTTAATGATATTTAGTGTGAGGAGATTTGCTTTTAACCAGCTGGTAACGCTGGCAAGCCCTTTTTCTGCCGAATGTCGAACTGATTCGCACGATTCCCACCAGTGAATATAAAAGCGGTGTCATCAGCATATGAGAAAATGTATTCGTCATGAAGTCGCATATTACAGAGGTTATTACTGTAGATTAAAAATAACGTAGGGGCTCAAAACACTACCTTGCGGGTCTCTAAAAAATAAATCATACTCTTCACTAGTATAAGCACCTATTTATACACTTTGTTTACGATTTTGGAGGTAGTCTTTAAAAAGGTTCAAAGCCGCACCTCTAACTCCTATGTTTTCAAGCCTGCGTACAAGTATGGAAACAGAGACAGTGTCAAAGGCTTTTTTCAAATCTTAAAACACAGTTATACATTTTTTGCCTTTATCTATATGGTTAATAACATTAGTCGTGAGAGCAGAAACAGCATCTTCAGTTGACAGTCCTTCTCTAAAGCCGTACTGTGATTTGGAAAGAATTTTAAACTTGCCTAAATATTTTTTTTATCTTATATTTATGGGATTTTCTAAATTTTTTGAAAAAGATGATAATACTGAAATCGGTAATGACTGAAACTGTAATTGCACACGTCGTCTCTGTTTCCACAGGCGTGATAACAGTATAATATATAATTATAATATAATATATTAAAATAGTATAATGAATTATTTAAAGGCTGTTGGGAAAACTCCTTGACTAAAGCATAAATTGGCCAGATAGGTAATGATTGGGACTATTACTTAAGCAGTGGATTTTAAAAATTTAGTTGATATGCCTTCAAATCCAGGAGCGCTATTTTATTTTAAGGTTCATCAGTATTGTATATACCTCTGCAGGATCCATTTCTAAGAGAACAAAGGAATAGGGTTGCATATTTGAAAATTCAACGTTAACGTTCAGCGGAGTTAAAAAAGTGACCTGTTCGCTTATACTCTCAGCTATTATCTTTCCAACGGTTGCAAAATAATTGTCTACATCTAATAAAGTTCTGTTTTTTTAGTTTTCCGATGGGTTATGCCATTTATTGTTTTCCATAGTGCTTTTGGGTTTTTGTTACATTTACTAAGTTGGTCTCTGTCATATTTATTTTTTAGATTTTTAATAAGATTTTAGTTTTAATATCTCAATTTCAGGTTGGATCTAAGTCTTTTTTGCATATTATTCCTATTCTGTATACAGCGTCGGATACCTAAAGTTGTTGTAAATGTTATGGTATTATGTAATAAACATTGTTTACTAGTATCTATTAGACGTTTAGCAAATAAATTAGGATGATAGAGCATAAAAAATCAGTTAAGTTCTGGTTTTGCAAACTATTTAAAGCATTATTGAAGTCAATATTTGTCTTTATTTTGTGACTATTAGATATATTTTTAGATTGAGATAGTATAAGAAGAGTCATATTATGATCTGTTATAGTAGTATTTAAAATCATCATCATCATCATCTCAGCCTATACTTGTCCACTGCTGAACATAGGCCTCCCCAATCGCTTTCTAGCGTAACCGGTCCGATGCCACCTGCATCCAACGACTTCCTGTGATTTTCACAAGATCGTCAGTCCATCTGGCAGGTGGTCGTCCCACGCTGCGCTTGCCAATACGTGGTCTCTACTCTAGAATCTTTCTGCCCCAACGCCCGTCCGATCTTCGCGCTATGTGGCCCGCCCATTACCACTTCAGCTTGCTAATCTTAAGGGCTATGTCGGTGACCTTGGTTCTTCTACGAATCTCCTCATTCCTGATTCGATCACGTAGAGAAACGCCGAGCATAGCTCTCTCCATAGCTCGCTGAGCAACTCTGAGCTTTTTTATGAGACCTATAGTAAGAGACCACGTCTCTGATCTATATATCATCACTGGTAACACACATTGACTAAAAACTTTAGTCTTTAGGCACTGAGATATTTTGGATGAGAAGATGTTGCGCAGTTTCCCGAACGCTGCCCAGCCGAGTTGGATTCGTCGATTGACCTCTCTCTCAAAATTGTACCTACCTAACCGGACTACCTGTCCCAGGTAAATGTATTCGTCGACAACTTCAAGAGTAGAGTTCCCAACGGTGAGTGCGGTGGGTACGACATGGACGTTACACATTATTTTCGTTTTGTCCATGTTCATTTTAAGACCCACTTGTTGAGATACTCTGTTGAGGTCGCCGAGCATTCGTCCTAGATCTTCCAGCGACTCCGCCATGACCACAATGTCGTCGGCAAATCGAAGGTGAGTGATGTATTCGCCATTGATGTTGATGCCAAATCCTCGCCATTCCAAGAGTTTAAAGGCGTCCTCTATGGTGGTCGTAAACAGTTTCGGAGAAATGACGTCTCCCTGTCTTACTCCTCTTTTTATGGAGATCGCCTTCGTGCACTGCCCTTGTACTCGGACTGACATGGTGGCGTTATTATACAAGCACTTCAACACTTCGATGTACCGATAGTCAATGCGGCATCGCTGGAGAGATCTAAGAACCGCCCAAGTCTCGATCGAATCGAAGGCTTTCTCATAGTCCACAAACGCCAAGCATAGTGGCCGATTATACTCCTCGGTCTTATGTATAATCTGCCGCAGCGTATGTATGTGGTCTATGGTACTAAAGCCTTTCCGGAAACCGGCTTGTTCGGGAGGCTGGAAATCATCAAGCCTTCGTTCGAGACGATTCGTGATGACTCTCGAAAACAACTCGTAAACATGGCTCAGCAGTGTGATGGGCCTATAGTTCTTTAATAAAGTGTTATCACCTTTCTTGAAAAAGAGTACCACCACACCCCTGTTCCATGCTTCCGGCGTTTTTCCTTCGAGCAAGATGGAATTAAACAGCCTCGGAAGGACTTTAAGTACCGGCGATCCGCCCGCTTTCAGAAGCTCTGCGGTAATTCCGTCTTCACCCGGCGCTTTGTTGTTTTTAAGTTGTTTGAGAGCCATCCTAATCTCGTACAGGCTGATGTCCGGGATATATCTTCAGAGTAGTGTCGGGTTAGCTTGGCTCTTGGGTCTTTTACCAAGTCAACAACAGGTTCAGCTACTGAGGTATACAACTGCCCATAGAACCTCTCTATCTCCCTGAGCACCTCTGACCTATTCGACGTTACGTTTCCGTCCTCCGTCTTCAGCTTCGACAACTGGCTTTGCCCAATAGACGCGTCTCTTGCGAACACTTTGGAGCCTTTGTTCTGCTCTATGGTCTCCTCAATACATCTTGTATTGAAGGACCGTAAATCGTGTCGCAAGGACTTCAATATCTGTCCATTGAGCTGCCTATAGGACTTAGCATCATCGGAGGTTTGGAGTGTCATGGTACGTCGCTCAGCCATAAGGTTTCGGGTGTAGTCAGATAGCTTTTGAGGCCTATTTTTACGGTGGGGCTTAAAATGCTTAGACCCGACCGTATGGACAGTCTCTACCAACCTATTGTTGATTTCGTCCACTGATGCGCTGCTGTCTAGCAATTCGAAGCGGTTTGACAATTCGAGTTGAAAGTTCTCGGGGTTTTGGATATGTGTATTAGAAGGTCGGAGCGTAGACTTCATCAGACGCGATCTTTACATTTTGACATTAATATTTAATGTGCCTCTGACCATTCGGTGATCACTTAGCCGGTTTTTACCCTGTGAATCACGGAGACATCATTAAATACTTGTCGCTTGGTGCTCATGATGAAGTCTATCTCATTTTTTGTGAAACCATCAGTGCTCATCCAGGTCCATTTCCTATGAGACGGCTTCTGGAAGAAAGAGTTCATCATAAAGAGTCCCTCCTTCTCCAGAAATTCGGCCAGCCTCTGACCCCTGGGGTTGCGCTGCCCATATCCAAATTGCCCCACTCTCAACTCATCATCGTCCCGTTTGCCCAGTCGCGCATTGAAGTCACCTATAACTACTGTAAAGTGTGCTTTGGAAGTATGGCTCTACTAATGTCCTCATACATAACTTCGACCTCATCATCTGAGTATGCCGAGGTCGGTGCGTGGAGCCCGTCAAATTTTGATTAAATTTAAGCATCTAAACAGGCATTTTGTCGGGTAGGTAGCTTATGGCTTAGGTGTAAGCCATGTATAGATAGCATATTCAAGTAATTATTCCTGTTTGAGTGTTCATATGTGTGGGCGTTCTCTTTATATATTATGTTTATATTTATATCACCAGTAATTATTATATTGGTAAGGGTATTATTTTTTTCTTAATAAAGGTTCAAAGAGTTAATAAAATTTTCGGCATTAGTATTAGAGGGGGAGCGATATATGCCTAGGATTGTCAGATCAAATATATTTATCTGTAGGCAGGATGCGTGAACTAAACTGATTTCTTTAACACTCGCTTTATGCTGGATTTTTATGTATACAACCACACCATCGCATTTATTGAGGTGGTTAGTTGTAGAAAATGATATATAATTGTTGATTTCGGGGACGGGCTTATTAGGGTTTAGTCTGCATTCAGATAAAATGATCAGATCCGCATCGAATCTAAAATTACTAAGATTTTGGAAAAGATCATCTGTATTATTATATATGCTTCTTATATTTTCTGAAATAACCGTGAAATCAGTGGTATTTATAAGAAAATTTTTAGTGAATTCCGCAGCATCATATGCTCCCGATTTAGCGTTTTCTTTTTCATCTAATTCATGCAAAGTGCTAATCGAGCGATCTATTAAAAATAGCAGCAAAATCATTAGAATCATAACCATGACTTCTAGATTCATTTATTAGTACTAAATGATATATTTATTAGTACTAAATAATATAAATAAAATCTAAGTTGCGAATATATTTCTGAGAATCGAGTGTCTATTATAGATTACGGTGTAGATGTAGGCACCATTTGAGTATATACGTATGTGTAAAATTATTTTTAATTTTAGTGATTTTTTAATGAGCAATTTAGTGTGTGTCTGTGTGGATGTATGTATGCAGTGTTTATAAGTAAGAATAATTTGTAAGTGTAGGAAATATTTATATGACTTATTTCTATTTTTTATGCAAAACAAAAATAACAATAGCGTTAAAGAGATAGCAAGGAATAACAAATATCGAGATACAATACATAGTCATATTTTTTGTAGTAGGTTATGTACCTGAGCTTCACTAGTAATAATAATTATAGGAGAGTTATCGTTCTTTCTGACGTAAACTTTCCCGTACGCCGTCCAGCAATATTATACGCTCTAGATTTGGTAAGTTCTCTTGCAACAAAATAGAGACGAGCACCTTTTGCCGTGAGTTGTTCTGATATGTAAATGGGAACGTCTTCGTTTTTCGTAAAGCCCAGGTGTTTGGCGCATAGTTTTTGCTTATGTTTGATATTAAAGGATTTACTCATTTTTAGTATTTCGGTTTTTAAAATGGATGAAGACGTCTCAACAATGAAAGGCAGGCTAGTTTTTCCTTCTTTCTTTGTCGTGGCCCTATATATATATATCTTTGAGATCAGTCTTTTTTATGGTGTAGTCTATGTTTTTTGATAAATTCAAAACCATATCAAATTAGCTTTACGACTTCCTCTCTGAATATCTTCTAATTTGTCTTCAAGAAGTATAATATATTCTCTGTCTCTTTTTGTTTGCAT
This sequence comes from Phalera bucephala, assembly GCA_905147815.2. NCBI lineage: Eukaryota > Metazoa > Arthropoda > Insecta > Lepidoptera > Notodontidae > Phalera > Phalera bucephala. Next base: position 18,202,364 of record LR990609.1, on the reverse strand, counting down.
CTCTAACATCTCAATTTTCTTTTTTAATTCTTCATTTTGTTTCATTAGAAAAGATATAGAGTTTTCTATGTTACTGTTTGTTTGTTTGATCTCAAGAAGAGCAGGAGTGATTTTTTTTAAGTTCGTATATATGCAAGAGCATCATAAATTGCAGCATAGATTTCATTTCTTCTTTAAAAGAATTTAATTTGGAATCAATGTCGTCCTCTCGTCTACGTTTAGTACTACGTTGAGTAATATAGTATGGTGGTGTGCGCTCTTTATTGTATTCGGCAATGTTAGACACTGAGACTGTTTTGTTCATGTTATTTTCCATTCTAAGAAGAGGAGTTATGTATTATGTGACGTTGTTACGTTCAGTCTCTGGGTACTTATTGGGCAGAGATTAAGATACGTATAAATATACTCTGTGATAATAATTTTTGTTAGTACAAGGATATCATAAGTTCTTAAATGGTTATACGTACAAAGGCACGATTCTTTTAATTTAAATCCTTGGTATTAATTATATTTCTCCTTTGTAATATAAAAAATAAAGGCAATAAATTATAGATTATATTATTATGTGCCAGGTTTTACCAGGAGACTATCGCCGTGAGAATCTTTATGTATGTCAATTAAGTGTAAATAATCTCTGCCAACAGAACGATTTCCCGGAAATTAAGAAATGGCCAGGTACTAGGATAGCATAGGCACGACGGAGTCTACTCAATCCGTTCGTCGACAATAACCACAGCGGATGGGAGTTCCTATAAATTGTGAAAAAAAAACCACAAGAAATGAACCAAAGATAAACGACAAATAAATTACCACCTTAAAAAACTTTCCAAGAATGCACTTGTCTTAGGTAGGTAATTTATCTTAATTATAACTAAATTACATTAAATTCCAGAAATCCGCGTTGAAACTCCTCTGAACTTCGTCTTGATATCATATATAACAAAGTTTAACGTTGAGGAACGCCAATGTCTATCGGTTTCAATGCGATACCGATCGGACCTCGTACAATTTCGACCATTGGCCATTCCTTGCCTTAACTTTGTATTAAAGTTTACTATAAAACAACAGTGTTAATTGGTAGAATGCAATTTTACGCGAGGTATTTTTGACCCCAACGCAATGGTAGTAACAAGCTCGAAACATTTGGGCATATTATATACCATTTTGATCCCAATGCACCGCTAGTAACGAGCTTGAAGGATTTCCTTGGGCATATTATACGCCATATATTTCTGTTCTGATTCGAATCCAGAACCTCTAGATAGGCGCACTATGAGGCATTACACCAACATTTTTTTAATGCCCATCAGTTAGGGCAATTTTTTAAAACTCTAGTTAAGCACAAGTATATATGTATATATCATCACAACGAATATTCCTATATTACTTTGTATATTTATTTTGAGCACTTAATGTTGTATTTCAGGTTAATAACAAATACCAAATTTAAAACACTTATTGTCATGTTTAGGGTAAGAATCTTCAGTAAAAGCTTCTTACCCTGAACATTTCTGCACAGCATTTTAATGTAAATATTATATAGATATTGTGGCTAAAGGCTAAGCATGGGCTAAGTACAAACCATTAGACGTTATCGGAACGCTGTAGAGAAAGCATGCTGTTACGATCATCATTTATTTGGTAAATTTGTTGAGCGAAAAGAATGGCATATCAGTTCAATAGTGTCACGGTAACGTCAATCCTTTCATACTAAGCCCTTGGTACTCTTCTTAAAAGTCCATAAACATAATGTGTCTCACTCAAAATTACGTGTATCAATATATAGCTTCATATTGACTGATTCGTCGGAAATTTGGTGTCCCAGGTTATCCGGAAACTACATTTAGTTGATATTCGAGTAGATGGCTCGTTTGTGCGCTACGATGCACTTTCTTGATTAGTTGCCGTGCCCCGACACCGGGGAGGTTTAATCAGCAAATGTCAGGGGAGTGAGCTGGGCTAATCTCTATCCTATTTTGGCCTTCGTACTTTATATAAGAATCTTTGTTCAGTACACGTATTTTTAGGGCATTTATGTTTTAGTTATAAAATGTTAGCGGTAAAATGATTGAATAAATTCCTACTCCTTACCCACTCTGTAACTAACTAACTCTACCTAAAGAATACTTATGCGGCATTTATGTTAAATTCGTAAATCAAAAATTAATTCTGGCCTTAATTCACAAATAAAGGGTGGCTTATACACTGTATTTCATAATTATCTATTAGATTCGATGGAAGATTTAGCGCAATGTTTATGTATATGAATTTCATTTTTGTAAAAGCACCCACGACATAAGAATAATTACAAATGCGGGGCCACGTTTTCTCAAAAAAAAGATAACGTTTCTGGGCGACCCGTAATTTTTTCCTGACAGAAGTTGGTTTTTACAATACCAAATGTAACAAGGTAGTTTACAAGCGGAAAATGAATGGCTTGGAACTTTCCCGGTTTTATAAAAGTTCGTAATATGACTGGCCCCGTCGCTATGAACCGCGCAATGCGTGACGGTAATTTCGTGAAATGATCGATTAATGTTATTCTGTATACTACTGGAGTACCAATATCGTTATCGTAACGCATTGCGTTACGTGTTTTATTGGTCATAGCCATCGATATATTATTTATGCGAGATTATGGGTGAGAGTCCGAAAAACTGCTCGAAATATCTACAAGTGTGTGTGTGGTCTTATTTGAAATTAGTTCGATCTAGCCAACGTTTAAATGATGTAGTTTGCTAAAACTAATTTCTACATTTACTAGTTACGACCAGGTATATCCAAACGCAGACGTTTTTTATCTCTCGTGATCCGCAATTTGTATGAATATATGGATGATTATAACGTTAAGGGCTCTTTTGGCTCAACGAATAATTTGTTTGTTCGTACACAAACAGTAATTTACAATTCACGAAGTCATATTACAGATTCCATTCAATGCAATTGTGTACGTTGGTATACCTCTAAGCGGATAAATCAATGTTGTTATTAGATTAATTAATAATATTCTAGGGTTTCTCCGAAGCTGGTTCCTGTTTGACGCCTGTTAATAATAATGTGTAATACAATGAGATTTAATACTATACTATTAAATACCTTATTGTATTGTATCCGAGTACCTATTACAGTGTTTTTGTCTGAAAATCTCGCAATCTTTTGCTGGTATAGATGTTTAATTATTAGCCAAACACCACGTTTGTTTTAAATGGGGGACGGCTTGGTCGAGTGGTTAAGAGCTTAACCCGCTTAGCCCACTGGATCGAGAAGTTGCGGGTTCGATTCCCGCACGGGACAAATCTTTCTGTGACCCACAAATGTTTGTTTCGGCCTGGATGTTTGTATATGTGAATATCGTGTTTGTAAATGCATCCACTACATAGGAATTGTTCCTAGTGTGGAGCTACGGTGTTTTAACAAAACTGTTTTGTTAAACGTGCAAAATATAAATAAGGCTTTGCAATTCGATTTAACATAAAAAAATTCACTGTTATTGTTTTGTCATTGTAACCGTTGTATGTTGTGCATGTTGACCCAGGACCGATCGCCGTAAACGGAGTCTCCCTCGAAGTTGTTTCCGAATATGTATACCTAGGGCAGCTGCTCCAACTAGGTAAAAACAACTTCGACAAGGAAGTTAAGAGACGGATACAGCTGGGCTGGACAGCATTTGGAAAATTTCGTCAAGTCTTCTCATCGCCCATACCCCAATGCCATACGGAGCTGAAACGTTGCCACTCACCGTACGGCTTGTCCACCAGTTCAAGGTCGCTCAGAGAGCTATAGAGAGAGCTTTGCACGGAGTTTCTTTTAGGGATCGAATCCGGAACGAAGTTATTCGTCAGAGAACCAAGGTTACCAACATAGCTCAGCGAATCAGCTAGCTGAAATGGCAGTGGGCAGGTCACATTTGCCGCAGAACCGATGGCCGTTGTTGACCGCTTGTCGGAAAACGTAGTGTAGGGCGCCCTGTAGCTAGGTGGGGCGACGATATTCGTAAGGCAGCGGGCAGGGATTGGAGGAGGAGAGCTGAAGATGGAGCTCAGTGGCGTACCGTGGATGAGGCCTACATCCAGCAGTGGACTGACACGGGCTGATGATGATGATGATGACCGTTGTATGGCATTAAAACTAATATATTAGCTTTCTGTGGTGACGGCTGGTGGAGCACGTCTCTCACCGAATGGTGGCTATAGAAGGGCTATCGCAATCGTAGAAGGCCGATACAAAGATGGGTCGAGGTTATTGTTAAGAGCGTAGGTAAGGCCTGGCTAAGGCTAGTTCAGAATATGTAGCGTAAGAGGGAGTAGGCTGTCCTACAGTAAGTGGAATTAGCTGGAAGTGATGATGATTAGCTTTCTATACTCTAATAATTGTAGAGATAGCTGCATCAATGTATTTTTGCTATTCCCGGACGGGCTAAACAACATGAAAAAATCTAGACACACTATATGGACTTTATTTCTTTGGCTGTCTCAGGGGGTTAAATAGTTTAAAAACACCAGAAACATTAGCATTTTGTGAAATGAGTGCGTTTGATTCCGATCTTATTTTATCATTTGACGTTTATCTATTAATACCAATATCAAAAATATCGTTGATACATAGGAATAAGGAATGGCATAATTCTATCTACAAGAAAATATCAACGACTATCTAAAACAAGTAACGTAACATCGGGTACGAAAAATTGTAGTTCGTTCGATAAAATATTTTGCATAGTCTATTTCGGATATTACTCGTATAACAAAATTACCTGTAGCAGACAGACCACAAGGTGGTTTCATAAGCAATACGTCTTGTTAAAAGATACACTAAAAATAAACCAACGCCAACCGCCCCGAGTTAGTAATAAAAATGTACCTTAGACTCTCTCCGGTACTGAAGCATTTTATAATAAGCACATTATTGTGCCTCCGGTATTCTCCCTCGTAATATTACTTCTAATAATAGTTCCTAGTTCATGTTGAGCTTTCATCGTATGAATTCCGAGAACAATATATGGTAGTGTTTACGTATATTTCTGATTTGATAATTATAATATGATAAGTGACGCATAAATTACATTGTTGTTTTTATTTTAATTGAGGGAACAGATTATAATCATAAAACAATAGGTATAATTAAATTTCAGGTTTTAATTTGGAATGCAAACCACGGTATTATGTAAATTCAACAAAAATAATATTTTGTAAATAGAAAACGAAACAGATTTTTTAAAACTATTTTTTTTTTAAATTTACGGTGTTTTTAAATGCAAATAAACCTAACAGTATTTTTTACATGTTTTTTGACACATCTCTTACTCACATTTGTGTTTATTTTTCTATAAACGATACTCATTCAAATACTCATATCAGCTTCACCCATACCTGTGACCTATCAAATTTATTATAATATTTTGACTTAAGATTCACTTGAGTAAGTATCTATCTATATCGACACTGCATACATCTACACCGCGTAGACATAGAATACCTAGGTACAACAGGTTAAGTAAGCATAATCCCTAATATTGAATTAACTAGAAAATAATAATGCAACATGAAATTAAACTATTTTACGGATTTTATCGCGGTTTATTTTTGATTTTTAAGTTACCGACGTTTCGTGCTTTGCAGCACCCATGGTCAAGGGAGGGACTGAGGTGTTAGACGTCTAAAAGGCATAGTTTTTCCGGGGTACCCCCAAACTTCTTAATTATTTTTGTCGGTCCGATCTACGCAGAATGAGCTCACGGTGTCTTGAGGTCTTGCAGTGTTATGCTTGGTTTTGTATTTGATTATATTAATTAGCGGATCCTAAGTCGATGGAAGTACCCAGCCATCTTCTCTATTGAAATTAGGATGTTTTTAATTTCAATAGCCTCGCGATCCATCCTTGGTAGGAATCGGTGTTTTTTCACGAGGATTTATGGTCTATCAAATCTGATGTTATGGCGGGTGCGGTCAAGGACATGTTCGCAGACTGCAGACTTCTTTGAGCGACGGCGTTTTAGGTCAGCTATGTGTTCTTTAACCCGAGTAGCTAACTGTGTTGGTGGGTAAATCTTTTTTGTTTCAGAGAGCACAAGGGATCTGTGACAAGAAACATCTGGATGCCGAGCTTCAACATGTCAAGTAAGTCCTGCACGACAATAAGCTTCGAGTCCACGCCAACGTTATAGTGACCGAGTGAAACCAGCCACAGTCGAGCGTCTCCCTGCCGTACTACATTACACAGGAGTCACGGACAAGACATCTTGAAGTGTGCTTCAATTAAAACTTTTTATATGCCGCCGAAGAAGATCAGTCCATTTTTACAATCTGTTAAGTGTCACATCCCTTTACAAGATGCAGGCGTATACAAGCTTGATTGTGAATTTAGTCTCTCTTATATAGGACAAACAAAAAGACCGGTAAACTCGGGTTAAAGAACACATAGCCTGTGAACATGTCCTTGACCACACTCGCCATAACATCAGATTTGATAGACCACAAATCCTCGTGAAAGAACACCGATTCCTACAAAGGATGGTTCGCGAGGCAATTGAAATTAAAAAACATCCTAATTTTAATAGAGAAGATGGCTGGGTGCTTCCATCTACTTGGGATCCGGTAATTGATATAACCAAATCCAAAACCAAGCATAACACTGCAAGACCTCAAGACACCGTGAGCTCATTCTGCGTAGATCGACCAATAAAAATAATTAAGAAGTTTGAGGGTACCCCGGAACAACTGTCTTTTGGACGTCTAACACCTCAGTCCCTCCCGTGACCATGGGTGCTGCAAAGCACTCGAAACGTCGGGAACTCAAAAATAAACCGCGATGAAATCCGTAAAATAGTTTTATTTCATGTGTATATTCGCGTAAATCTAAGAACTTAGTAAATTTTAATGCAATATTGTAAAAGTATTGACATTTTCACCATTGACTGGAGGGCACTTCTTTAATTGCCACAGAAAGGTTTTCAAGGAAACCCCTTAGATTTTCTCCGAGAGAGATGAAAGTCGTATCGAGGCTTGAGGTTGAACAGCCCTCACTGAGTGCCTCTCTATTGAGAGACACTTGCTTTGTCGACTAACGATTAACCCTTAAACTGAAGGAGAACTTTTCATTTTACGACAATAACATTCAAGTTAATGAGAAAATTGACACTTGAAAATGGTAAAACATTTTTCATTTAATTAGAAATGACACATTTTAATTTTATTGGGTATTCATATAATGAGAAATCAGATAAATGAATAATATTTACATAATGAATCAGAGGTTTTATCTTATTCCAGGAAAAACAAAATAGATATTAGGTATCATTATTTGTTTATTGTTTTCTATTTTAAAAAGGTATAATTGAAGCTAGAATTTTGTTACATTTACCTAATAAATAAGTAATATTGTTTTTATTTTTAAATCAAAAGCAGATATAATTAAGGAATCCACAGTAAACGGGTCCATATATCTTTATACAAAAATTGTTTGTGTGTAAATTATACAACAATCGTATTGGACCTACGAAGTTCTATTTAGAATTCAGCATAAAAAATCGAAATTAATTCTTTCTTCTTTAATAGAAATTGAGCTGGCGAACGTTTGACGGAAATACTTCCAATTGGGTTAACCAATATCGCTTCCAAGCCAAACGACTATCGATTTCATCGGTGCGAAAATTCGATTTGGAATAACACGAGACTAAATTGGCTCCTAGGCCTAATGATCGAAGCAAACGGGAACACGATAGGGCTAGCTTCCTGTTGCTCTAAATATAAATGACTACAACACTATCGGGCTTTAATTATTTATGAATTTTCAGTTGCATGTTTATTGAAAAAAAAAATGTAAGTTATATTGAAAACATTTGCATTCGACTTCGAAAAACAAATTACTAAATTAACTTCTAGTGAGATTTAAGTGAACAGGAACACGATAAGGCCCGTTTCCTTATACCCTAAATATAAATGACTACAACGCTATCGGTAGGGCTTAAATTAATTATGAATTTCCAGTTGCGTGTTTATTACAAAATTTATCTAATTTATTGAAAGGAGAACTTGTTGAAAGGAGAATGCGCGAGAAGTCCGATGGAATGTTGTGCGAGGCACAAGGGGGTTTCGGGTCCGGAAGAGGATGTTCGGATCAAGTTTTCTTCCTTCGCAACATTGTAGAGAAGCATCTGGCAGTGGGCCGCAAGGTTTTCTGCGGTTTTGTGGATCTGGAGAAGGCGTTTGATAGAGTTGTGCGAAAGAGACTTTGGGACATTTTGCCTGAGTATGGTATAAATGGCACTCTGCTGCGGGCAGTCCAGTCCACCTATGTGGACTGCAAGGCATGCGTACGGGTGGGTGGTAACATGTCACCCTGGTTTGACGTTGAAACCGGCGTCAAGCAGGGTTGCGTGTTGTCCGCTAGACTGTTTATTATATATTTGGATAAAAGTCTTCAAAGACTGAAAGCGATGAATGAAGGTGTACAAATGAGTGATCTAGTGGTAAATCATATACTATATGCAGATGACGCGGTTTTAATAGCGCCAACAGCCACTGATCTGCAATCACTAGTCACAGTTATGAAAGACGACTGCATGAAAAATGGCTTACATTTGAATGTGAAGAAAACCAAAATTATGGTTTTTGAACGGGAAGAAAACAGAACGAATGCAAGGATTGTGGTTGGGAACGATGTGCTGGAGCAAGTGAATTAGTTTGTATATCTTGGATGCGCATTCAGTAAGGATGGAAAATACACCGCTGACATAGAGAGAAGAGTGAGTGCAGGGAACAGAGTGAATGGCGCGATGGGAAAGCTACTTGGGAGCCGGCACTTAAGCCGAAAGGTGCAGCTGGCCATGGTGATTTTGCGTGTTTTTCAAACGGCCTTTTTATATTAGATTTCGAATAACACATGACTCTAAATTGACTCCTAGTACGGGTCTAACGATCGTAACGAACAGGAACACGATAGGGTCTGCTTCTTGCTGCCCTAAATGTAGATGACTACAACACTATCGTCAATACGGTTTCAATTAATTATTTATTTCCAGTTTCGTATTTATTGAAAAAATAATGTAAGTATTGCAGTAGTGCAATTACATTGCAACTTTTTATCAACTTTAAGACTAAAGGGTTGGTTATGTCCGGGAATGGGATGGTATAAAAAATGTTCAGTCTAACCCGGATGATTCATATTATTTTTAGTAGGTAGTATTTTCCTTGTATGTAATGGCAAATATGCACTATAAATATGAATCTTGATATTCTTTGCTTTGTGTTTAAAAATATACAATGCCAATACTTAGAATCCGATATCCGTTTTTCAATTCTGAGTAAGAGAATAAAATTGAATTAAAATTTTGTCGGGTTTTCGGAATGGTGTTCGGTTCAGTCTTTTTATAGTTTGAATTGCAGCCTTAGTTCAGCCGGATATTACTTTTATATCACAACACCGGAACGACGTTAATTGGCTTGCAGTTTTAATATTTTATTTCGAAACTATGTTTGATAATTATTTTTTTCTTTATTAAAATCAGTGTGTTTCAATTTTAGGTTTTCGAATCAGGTGTTGAATTTTAGTATGTTAATATTTATAATTTATTTAAAAAAAAAGTATTTATAAAACAGAAATGCCGGATGATTTGGCGCAGTGGTGAAGAGCTGAAGCCGCTCCGTCCACTGGGTCGAATAGTCGCAGGTTCCATTTCTGCACGGGACAAAACTTTTTGTGAACCACAATTATTTGTTTCAGTCTGGGTATTTGTGTATGTAAATTTTCGTGTTTGTAAACGTACCCACGACACAAGAATAAATCTAAGTGAGGGGCTACGTTTTTAAAATAAAGAAATCTATAAGGTATGGTAACTATACTTGTATTCGATAAGAGTAGGTTGCGTGGATCGAAATACTCGCGCGGATTCTTTGGATCATCTAAAAGAGCGAGTGAGCTAGTGCCCCAGAACCTGTAATAATAAGACAGTATTATTAAGATTTTTTTGACTAGTGTCCATGCGTCGTAATTTTGCCGGAGTAGTCCGCGCATTTAGTTCGTACGTTTACTTTCTCCGTGTATACGCACCATTAGTGCTCAGAATGTGACGCTTCTAATGAAAATGTTCGACTACCAGTAGCTGAATTACTAATTGCACGAAAAAATATTTTCTATCTATCTATCTTCAGCCTAAAGACCGCCATGAAGACGCTTTGTGTTGAACGCATCCACATTTTACCGGCCACCTTCAACAGGTCATTGGCCCTTCTTCTAGAGTGCCTGCCCACTCCATGTCTTCCTGTCCCCACTGAGTAAAATACATTTATTTCTATTAATATAATTAGGACTGACTTAAAATAGTGATTCAAAAATAACATTTTTAAAAAAAAAAGGAAACCGACCTATAAATTCGCAAAAGTAAGATACGTAAGTTAACTAAAAAGCAAAAAATGAATATTTGAAGTCGGTGCCAGTCGGTCAGTGTAGTCGGTTCCTTGGCACCGACTTCAAATATTTATTTTATGCGTTTTAGGTAACACATGTATCAAAAAAAGGTATCTTACTATTGCGCTTTTAATCGGTTTTCCTTTTTTGACAAGTTTTTTTACAATTTTAAGTGATGAGTGAATTAATTATTAATATTTATATACCTTTATAGTATTGTTCTGCTTAGTTCTATAGTAAGTAACCTACAGGATATTTCTCATAGATACATTACTAAATTAAAAACAAAATTCGAGCCTATAATAAGTTTCATCCCCTATTTTTTCACCTTTAGGAGTTGTATTTTTTCATCTGGTTTAAATGGGACCAAACGGAAAGAATACCCTCGCAAACGAAAAAAATAATTATCCAAATGTGTTCATAAACGGCGGAGTTCTGAGGTAACAAACATAAAAAACAAAAAACAAATACAACTGAATTGAGAATCTCCTCCTTTTATGAAGTCGGTTAAAAATTGTTAAATGTATGAATACATATCGATACTATTAACACCGCAATGGTTACCATCCGTATTCTTAACTATAAAAATAAAAATTATCAGAACAGAATCGTGTAGACATCACTACGAGTACATATTGTCATCCATTGTCATCGCTGGGTACTAAGAGTTTGTTATCTGCCCATTGTTAGCTAGTGATGTGTAGCGTACGGTTCCTATACGTGCTGTTCGAATACATCGTACCCTTATCGACAGGAATACTAACGATTATTTTACTATCAGAAATGTTATGCAATAAATTAAACATTTCTCTCACACCTATTTTTAAGTATTTCATAATTCTTTTTTTTACAATGCCCCACACTTGGATTTATTCCTGTGTCGTGGGTGCGTTTACAAACATGAAAGTTCACACACACAAATACCCAGACCGAAACAAATAATTGTGGATCACACTAAGATTTGTCCCGTGCGACTATTACACATAGTGGGCGGAGCGGGTTAAGCTCTTAACCACTGCGCTAAATCGTCAGTCAAATGACTAGTTGTTCGTTCTTCGATCTGCGGCTGCGCACGAGATTGTTTTGTAATATGTATTATAGTAGTAATTATGTATTATTCTGATTCTGGTGTATCAGAATAATACATAATTACTCTGTCTGTCTGAATTCACAAAACTCAATAACTACCAAACGGATTTTCATAAGGTTTTCACCAATGGACAAAGTGATTCAAGGGGAAGGTTTATGTGTATAACTCACTCGTGCGAAGCCGGGGCGAGTGGTTAAGAAACTATATTACTGTAAAGTGTCTTTACAATCCATTCCGTAGTTGTTTGCGTGAAAGAGAAACCTTACATTCATCCTTGCAAACTTTCGCGTTATCAAAAATATAGGTTTTATTTGCAAATTGGATAATATTAATGAAATATACCCTTGTTTCATCTCTCCTATGGGAATTTACTCTTAATGAACCTAAATTATGGTAAGGTGAAACTTTCTTTCCGGGGTGTCCCTAGAGCAACTGAAAAGGAATAGGCAGGTAACAAAGTCAAGAGGTGGATTTAAGATGCAATGGAAAAGTTAGTGACAGTGTTAACTATAATAAACTTATGTTACGTTATAAAAAAGACAGTCGTTTCTTTGGTAATGGATGGATTTGTTTTCATACAATTTTTGATTTATTAGTGTGGAAAATAAATGGGAACCAATAGTTTGGTAATTCATTACGTAATTTCGGGTGGTACATAATTGTTTCATATTGTCATAGACACATCTTAAAACAATTATGGGACCCGTGAAAGAGGAAAAGTTTTCTTCTGTGATAGGACCTTATTATTATAAAAGTTACCAATCTATCTTGTGTTTACCTTAGTAGAATTGCTTTGCATGTACTATTATTGTTGAAATTGATGATCTTTTATTGAATAGAATTTTTTGTTAATCAAAAGTATCATTTTTAATAATAATAATGAAAAATAAAGAATTTTCACTCAAATCTTTTATGTACTTAAAAAGTCGAGTTTGAAACTGAACTCAAACTAGTTATTATAGTACTATCACAGTTATAGTTTACTTTCTTTGCTCCATTTAAATACTCGATATATCTCACGCAACCCACATACATTTTCGCTCCAAGTTTACAGGAACAACACCTCTTACTACAACCCTATTGTACGTATGTGTCGGTCTTACAATGAAGTCTCTCTCTCTCGACATCTTTGGATCAACTTACATTAGTTTCATGCGTAGCGTTAAATCCCAAATTAAATCAAGCACAATTAAATGAACCTCACCCCCCTTGTCTTGGTTCTCCTGTTTATATTTATATTTTCACTTTTAGGTGTTTAGTTAAATTATGCTTTCCTTCTAAAATATATTCTATCGTATATTAATTATAAAGTCAATACTTTCCTCTTTGTAACATTAGTCTAGATTACTCTAAGTTAATGATGGTATGTTTTTCCTTTTGTTTACATTATTAAGGGTTACTTCCCAGAACTAAATTAAGTTACGTTATGTTTGATTTATAATTATTGGTTGTACTGTGTTTATGTACATATTTAATAAATAAATAAATAAGTTATATAAGAAATTCTTTTGGCCCGCGGATAAAATCGGAACTAACGTTGTCATCAAGTGAAATGTCACTTCATGACAGGCGCAGGGTTGCCATTTGCTATGAAATTTACCCAAATTCCTTATTTTAACGGTGCGAACCCACCTTTTGAAATATTTCTCTGGAAGTAGGAAAACTTTACTAAATGATAAAACTTCACACCAACAATGTCATCCACGGGCCAATATATCCTGGTCGCACTTATACTGTAAATTAGTCTTTCAAATTCGAATGTAATCGTATGAGTGGAAACATTCACATGAACTATTTTCAGTAGGTACCCACTGTAGGAATATTCCATTATAATATACGATCTATTGCGTGGATATTAACTATTTCTAGGTATTGAATGATAAAATCTCTCGCATCCATAATCCTAACCGCACTAATAAGATTAACTTGAAAAAGACCACTATCGATTTAGGATTAATTGTTAATGTTACTTTCTACACCGTCACACCTATATTCCCCAAACAAGGCAGATGTGTGTTCGTTAGGGTTTTCGATTTTTTGACATATTTTGTTTCTCGAATTTTGAGAATTTTCGACAGTAATTTCTCGAGTTTCTTAAGTTGCTCCAGAACACTGAAATGAACAGGTAAAACCTATGTAAAGTAATTTAAAAATCCTTTTGGGGTAGCCAGAGGGTACAGAGTTCCAATAGTTTCTTACTTTACAGACTTCTCTGGCTTCCTTCACTTTCATAGTTTGTCTCATACACGCTCACCGGTTACAAAGTAACCGATAAGACACGGTCTGACCTTCAGATAAGACACGGTCTATTTGATCAATGTAAGATAGTCTAGGTCTCTTCTACATCCTTCCACTTTGGCTTAGTATATATGTTTTGTCATTCTTTCTATATGCCCAAACCACCGGAGCTTACCCTTTCTTATCTTTATACCGATACTTTCCTACTACGCTGTTGTGAATACGGTCCGGGCTTGACTCCGCACACCTTCTAAAGAGCTCACATTTCGACCGCATATATCCTGATTTCATTGTATTTCTTATACACCCAACTCTCACTGCCATATAACAGCGTTAGGACAAGCACTCCGTCATGTATGACCAGCTGAGCCTTTTGTCTTAAGTGCCAGCTCCCAAGTAGCTTTCAGTCGCACCATTCACTCTATTCCCTGCATTCACTCTTCTCCCTATATCAGCGGTGTTGTTCTCATTCCTAATGAAAGCGCGTCCAACATGTACAAACTCGTTCACTTGCCCCAGCACATCGTCACCGACCACAATTCGTATTTTATTATAAGTATTTTTTTTGGATGGACAGTTTAGAACTTAATTCTCAATAGCTATAAGCTAAGTTAATCACTACTTTCTACTTATTTATCCTTATCAAATATGATCTTAAAACACTAGAACATTAATTGCTTTGTCTTACTGCTGCGTATTTAGGGAACAATATTCCCAGACATTGATTTTGTATGCAGATCAATTTCTCGAGTTCTGACTTCTCGAGACAATTTTTCTGGACTTGGAGTTAATTTTTCGACTTTTCGCGCTTATCTATTCCTACCAAGAGCGGGAACCCTAGTGTTCTAGATTATATCTGTATATTGTACATTCCCGCAAGAGATCTGACGTGATGATATAGACAGATAGGGTGTACAGCTGCAGGTACAGACTGCCTCGTTGGTCTAGTGGCAAATAATGCGCTAGCCTATCCTAAGCTAGGCTGGCTTTAATAGAAAAATTCTCAATATCAGTCCAGAATGGCACTGTGCCCGACATAATGGCAATCTAAAGTCAACGCGGACAAAGTCGCAGGTAGAAACTAGTGTTTGTATAAAACGCAAATCGTGAATATTGTTTCACTTTGTACCTTATAAATACACTGGTATGATACATACAAGAAGATGTTCAGCTTTTATCAGTTAACTGATATTATCTGCGGTTTATAATTAGACTTGATATTTTTTCTATAGGGCGTTATTTACACAAATAAAATGAGGGCGTTATAAATATCTTCTGCATAACCGTTATACCGTAAAATATTTGACATTATAAAATGAACTGAGGCTTTGTACAGTAAAAAACTCATTTAGCAGGACTAGCGCAGGCGCCAAGACTTCTCGCGCAGGACATTTTGTCGGCCCGTGAGTCGGTACACAAGTGAAAATAAATTTATACCACAATACAATTTTTGAAACGAGCTGTCTAGTGTCGATCTTTTATCAAGACAGAGGCGCTCGTAGCGCTGTGTAACCGCGGTGTTCTTACCGATCACCAAGGTTAAGCAGCCGACTTTCGAGTTCGACTCGGTAGGCCTGAGATGGGTGACCATTTGTGGTATTTTCATATTCGAGCGTCTCCGTGCTTCGGAAGGCACGTTAAGCTGTTGGTACCGATTAACACTTAATGTGGTAGTCGTTAAGCCTAGTTGGAAGCCTTAAGGCAGCTTGATAAGTTCCAACAGCAGGTGGCCACAAACCTGCCTCCACCAATCTGCGCTTGGTCCGCGTGGTGGAGTATAACCTAATCTCTCTCACCTCGATTTGTGAGAGAAGGCCTTTGTTCAGCAGTGGGCAGTATAGGCTGATATTTTTATTATATTCGGCTAGCGGATATCAGTTATGAGCTAAATTGAGTTTAGATCAAAGAAATATAGTTACTCGTAACTCTTTCTACTGACCCAAAGAGCGAATACCTTCGGAATTATACGATTTATTTCAAATATGTTAGCTATGTATACCAAAAATAAGCAAAATTAATTTTAAACCACTTAAACAAGCTATTGAGTGAAGCAAATACATCGGATATATTTTGAGGCGCTCGAAGCGCTGTAATACCGCGGTGTTCGTAGGGTTCACTAAGGTTAAGCAGCGTTCAACTCGTTTAGTTTGAGACGAGTAACCATTTGTGCATTACCATTTTTAATAGTATCCGTGCTTCGGAAGGTACGTTAAGCCATTGGTGGCTACAGGTGACCTCCACCAATACTTACTGGGTTCGCGTGGTGTACTCAATATCTCTCACCTCAATTTGAAGGCTGATTCATTCATATTTCGTGATTTGTGTTTCAGGGGAGCAGGCGGAGGGGGAATGTTTGGTGACGTCAATATCTCGGCCATTTTGGATTCTCTAAGTGTAAGCTACGACAAGAGAGTGAGGCCAAATTATGGAGGTTTGTGTCATATAAAATACCTTTTTCCTTTATCTTTTCCTATTCTTTGTTCGCTTAGCTAGTGGTTAACAATAGGGCTTTGCCAAAATATATCACTTATGACTGATTTTTCTATCATTAAATTAATAACTGACTGAAAATTAAAGTGAAACAGTTGAACTTTTATATTTTTTTCTTCTTTCATTCTTTTTTATGTTTAACTGTAATTTTTATTCGTTTACTTTTATCTAATGATAGAAAAATCCAGCCGATACTTTATAAATTTTTAAATAAACTATCTTACAATTGGTATGTTTGTTTATTGGTATAGATTCTTGTATAACTAACATAAAATGTCATATTCGGAAAGTGAATATTACTAAATTTTAAGCCAGTTAATTAAAATGGAAGTGGAGTGACAGTATCAAATGAACTGAAATTAATTTTGAATGCTCTCTAAACAGGAACCTTGTGAAAATACATATTTTCATATGGAGGAATTAATTAAATGCGTCGAAACTGCAAAGAATATTGTTAAAATTATAAATGAATAGAAACGTGAAAGGTTACGTATCGAAATAGAGTAATTTTTATGTATAATTCCATGAGGGAAAACAGATATAATTAATAATTTTTTCAGTACTTGTCTCAAGGATTTTATTAAAATGTTATGTATGGGTGTACTCAGTACACCTCTGCCACCTCCTCTGGGGAATATAGGCGTGACGGTGTGTTATGTATAACTTTACTTACTATTTTTTTTTTATCAGACTCGTTTTTGAAGGCTACAAAACTATGTGAATATTTAAATATCCTGAGGGAAAAAACGATGCACGATCAAGAATAATATTGACAAAGGCATGTCGAACAGCCAGTTCAAACGAACGTCCATTCATGTTAACAGGACAGCTGACATGTGCGACACTCGGTATAACGGCATCGACGTGATTGCTCCGTTTACATTTTCATAAAAAAATAACACGAGGCGAATATTGAATAGTTCGCTTCAGGTAACGTGACCTGTAACATTTCAGGACCTCCTGTGGATGTGGGAGTCACCATGTACGTGCTATCCATCAGCTCCTTATCTGAAGTGAAAATGGTATTTAATGCTGCAACAACTACTATTAAGTAGATGGTCACTTTTAGATCGAGTAATGACTACAGCATTTAATTAGTGGCCCTCGGTCGACCAAGGGATCGGAAATATGAGCCCGCGTTCGGTCGAGGGCATCGGGGCGTCACGTCACCGTCCTCTGGTTTGGTTTTCACCACGGAATGAAGAAGTACTATTTCTGTGTTCTGTGGTATTCACGGCGCGGGGCGCGCACGCGACTCACGATTGGGCTTGATTGCAGGTCCGCCAGTGGAGGTGGGCGTCACCATGTATGTGCTCTCTATCAGCTCCGTCTCCGAAGTGCTCATGGTACTCGCCACTGTCAGCTCACGCTTGTCTCGGTCGCTCCGGCCGCGCCCGCGCCCCCGCGACCGAGCAGCCCCAGACACGAGGCTGCGAGCATGCCGGCGTTATGGAGCCGACCACCCGGACGGTGACGCACCACTGCACTCAAATACACTAGATAGTACATATCCAATCTTGTATATTGGACCAAAATTGGTGCCAGCAATTGGTTTGGCAATCACATCAAAATTATTCAAAGAAGTAACTGCAGATTGATGAATAATATGTATTCAACAAAACAGTATTAATTTGCCTGCTTTACATCACAAAACGTTGGCTATGCGTAAAATGTTTACAAACAGTATCTAGTGTATTTGCTTAAATTCCTTAATTATTCACATTCAACGATTTTTACGTGGTGCGAATTTTAACCGAATCATTAGTGGTGCCTCTCTCCGGGTGTGTCTATAAAAAGACATACTAAAATGTACTTTGCCATAAGCATCCCTCCAAGCAAGACAATGTCGTAAATTTGCTCCATTGTTGTTTTTTTAAGCTTTTTATGTTCTTGAGTAGGTATTTGTTGTGACTGTGGGTTTCTTACTATATTGTCTCTCAGAATGGCGTCAAACACTCGAGATTCGCCACTCGCCTTAAAATTTCTTACTTTAAGTAGTCTTGCTATGAATGTTTTTACCGTTGTCCAGTGAGGTCCGGTTGGACGTGGAAGTTCCATTTTCTGTTACGTTCCCGTATCCGTTATTATAGGTAGGGATCTCGGGCTGCCAACTCTCGGAGTCATCTTCCCAGAGATAAAGCAACTGATGATTCTGGGACGTGAAAACAGTTTTTATCAAACGAGTCGCCGAAATACCCTTGATAACGGTTCCAAAGTGCAGATGTCAAACCAAGACCAGGGTAAATGACCCCTAGTGGAAACCAAATCAAGGGGACTCTGAAAGTCACTTCAGGACGTGACCCTATCCGAATATTAGATATAGATTATAATATAGTAATACAAAGAATCAACATAAGTGCATATTGATAAATGTTTTTGTACATACCCAGTGTTAAAGATATAAAAGAAATATAATACTGCTTTAAAAACTATAATTTACATAATTTTGCAACAATATTTTGGTATACATTTATGAGATCTTTGTGTATTCATTATTCGTTATTATAATGGACGATGTTGTGGTCGAATAGGCAAGTGTACATCATAGTGTTTAATGGACCGCGAAATTACTCTCATATACCGCCAAGATCATTCTGTGCTTTACGTCCTGTGACTATATATCATGTGAACCACGATCCTTGGATTCATAATTTACTAACAAAAGAGTAACTTTCTATTGTACCATATTAACTAAAGAATTTTGGTCACTAATGGCCAGTGTCAATATTCAACTCAAGGAAAGATTTGCTTACCGTCAGTAGAATTTTGACAGATTTTCCATACAAAATATGTCAAAATTCTATCCGTAGTAGGCAAATCTATCCTTGAGTTAAGTATTGAAACCGGCCATAAGTCAGGGAAACGGCAAGTACCCAATTTTGTCTTTATACGATTTATCTATTAGGGCATGAATGCCACAATCCCCAAACCTCCTTGATTAACAATACCTTTGAGTAGTTTAGGCTCTGACGGTGAACTGGTTTTGTCCCTTAAGATTTCATCTAGTTATTAAGATGAGAAACTTTTCCGATTGAAGGATAAAAATAACTTTCGCAATGAATATTCTTTTCATTAATTTGTTTCATTCTTACTTTTTAATTAATATAAAACTCATCATAATCTTTGTGAGTAATTTCTAAAACATTTTGAAACTTCACTGGTCATTAACTATAAATTGTAGTGTATCAGGATATAATCGGAATTTCCGTTTACTTCATATACTCAAAATTATCTCTTTTTAATTTAATTATAACGAACTTTGGATACCTAGTTAAGGAGTATTACTAGCTCAGGTTTTTTATTTGTATCATTGATGTCATAGGTAAAGAACAATTTGTTCCCGTGACAGCGGCATCGAGTAAACCTACATCGACGTTATTGTAACTAAGTATGCAAGCTTGATATCGGAAACTTGGGCTAGCGATACACTAAGCATAATATTTACATAATTCCCTTCAGCAACACACTTGAGTGAAGCGTGCGATATCTGCCATCATCGATCTAGTTCGAGATACGCGCTACCGCTATTTATCCACCGCTAATCAAATGTTAATCATATTCCAAGAACCCAAACTCGAGCCAAAGATAGCTTTCGAGTTTATTTTCCGGCGAATTTGCTTCACATGCAATTTCAATTATTATTGCATAAATGTATTTAAGATTCGATTCATATGTTTGATTGATATGAATATTAATTACTCAATAAATTCCATCAAGTTTGTTCGCTGATATTTGTCAATATTTGACGCAAGACTATGAATGTGGCTGACTGATAACGTCCGATGCAGTATTGCCAGAAATGGCCGCTTGAGTTGCTGACAGAAAGTGTTACAAATATATTCTTATAGTCAGCGTGCATCCATTGTTTTATTGTTGATCTGTTTTAAGTCGATGTTAATGTTCCATTTTTTTTTCTATATTGACAATAAATATTTCAGGATTTCACGCTGGATTTCTACTTTAGACAATTTTGGACGGATCCGAGGCTCGCTTACAAAAAGAGGACAGGTGTGGAAACACTGTCAGTCGGATCTGAATTTATCAGGAACATATGGGTGCCCGACACGTTCTTCGTTAATGAAAAACAGTCCTATTTCCACATAGCTACTACGAGTAATGAATTCATCCGCATACATCATTCTGGATCTATCACACGAAGTATAAGGCAAGTGCTTACTGTATTTTTCATCATTGTGTGTTTCATATCCAGGTACGAGTTGAGTAATCGTTTTTGTTCTTACAGACTGACTATAACCGCTTCTTGTCCCATGGATTTGCAGTATTTTCCAATGGATCGTCAATTATGCAACATCGAAATTGAAAGCTGTGAGTTCACAAATTTCATTATATTTATTTGGCTTACACTAGTTACAACTACCGACAATATCCTACTTATTTCAACTAACGCTCCACGTCTTTTGCTTTATGAAACAAATGACGTACAAACTTAATAATAACAGTTATTTTCTATTACTTGAGGCGCAGGCCCATGAAGCTTTCATGTTCGGTAGATAAAACTTAACTCAAAGTTGGGAATGCTTTTAAAATTTTATGACGTCCGTCATATCCAACGCTGCAGTTATTATAACACACCTTTGGTAGATCGGTAGTCATAATCTCATTCACCTCTAAGATTGTTTAAAAACCCAGTGCGATGGGTGCTTATTTTACCGTTCCATATCTCTGCATGGTACAGTCGGCTACACCATGCGGGACATCCGATACAAGTGGAACGAGGGGCCCAATTCTGTGGGCGTTTCGAGCGAGGTGTCGCTGCCGCAATTCAAGGTGCTGGGCTATCGGCAGCGCGCTATGGAGATATCTCTCACCACAGGTACAGAGCACTGATGCAACGTAGAAGACCTTACCAGACTGACTGTCGACGCTTCTCATTTACTTCATCTATCGAAAGAATAGACACCTGCATGCATTTGCTTCAGCCCAAACATTTCATCAACGACTTTCTTTTTGACGACTTGAAGTAAGAAAGTTTAGCTTAAATTGCAAAACAGTACGTCGATGTTTTACTCTTGTAGTTAGTGAAGAATTTTATAATAAAGCCTTTTTTTTTCAGGAAACTACTCACGATTGGCGTGTGAAATACAATTTGTACGTTCGATGGGCTATTATCTGATTCAAATTTATATTCCTTCTGGTTTGATCGTCATTATATCTTGGGTGTCGTTTTGGTTGAACCGAAATGCCACCCCTGCTAGGGTCTCCCTCGGTGTCACCACCGTGTTGACTATGACCACACTGATGTCATCTACGAACGCCGCTCTGCCCAAGATCTCGTATGTGAAGTCTATAGATGTCTACCTCGGCACATGTTTCGTGATGGTCTTCGCCAGTCTATTAGGTAACAATAAAAGAAAGGACGCTAGTCATAACGAAATCCTTCATGATAATTTTAATACAAATTTGAGCAAATAAATTGACTTAATTGTAGTTTAAGAAATAGCATCATCATCTAGTTGAAAGATAGAGTTTATAATCAATGTACATTTAGTGTGAATTATTTTAAAGAAAAAGTTGTTTTTATGATTGAAATTGGCTCAGCGATATTATTTAAGACATAATCTACATTAACAATAGATATTTAGTGAAAATTATATTTTTTTTGTAGAGTACGCAACCGTTGGATATATGGCAAAAAGGATACAGATGAGGAAACAAAGATTCACCGCTGTCCAAAAAATGGCCGCTGAGAAGAAAATGCAAATAGATGTTCCTTCAGGAACATCTGAACCGTTGCCACCACCAAGGACCAGTACTTTGAATAGACCATTGCCACCCAGTAGATCTTCGGTGAGAGTATTATCTGCAAAAACTTTAGTTTTCATGTATAATAAAAAAGACTTATATAGCAAGTCTTCGTCATTGTTCCTAAATTTAAAAGATATTGTAGATTAGTCATTATTGATAGTAAGACAACTTATCGCTTCGTGTTTGAATCGATCCCACCCTTTATTTCCCGTCTCATTTACCTGCTGGTGGTAGCTTAGTAGTTATAGTTAGAGCCATCGCCATATTGCAGTCTGCCAAGTTGGTTTGATTCCAATTCGAATGATATGTATTATTTTCTACCAAGAACTACTATTCTGTAAAGTGCATATACTGCTAATGATTGGCATTTAAAAATAATTTACTAAGAATAAAAATTATTGACGTAAAGGGGAGGTCTTTGGACAGCAGTGGAATACAGAGTAGGGTATTAAAAAAATAATGGTAGTTTAAAAATAATTTACATTTTGTACAGGAGGTTCGTTTTAAAGTACACGACCCGAAAGCGTATTCTAAAGGAGGTACACTAGAAAACACTATAAACGGTGCCCGAGGTCCAGCCCCCGGACCGGCCCCACAACCTGATGAGGAAGCAGGACCGCCACCACACCTAATTCATGCTTCTAAGGTATAAAATTAGTAACGGAATAATTTTGGACTTACCTTCATCTGCGACTGATAATGCTCCAGCAATTTATCTTTAAAATCTTGCCATGCGATTGTTCACAGCTGCAGCGAGCGTAAGATGTTTATATTGAACTGTTCCTTATGAAATTAATTGTCCATGTCAAGATGTACGATGTTTACAGGGCATCAACAAACTTCTGGGCACCACACCTTCGGACATCGACAAATATTCCCGCATCGTGTTCCCCGTCTGCTTCGTTTGCTTTAACCTCATGTATTGGATCATTTATCTCCATGTTTCCGATGTTGTGGCTGATGACTTAGTTCTACTCGGCGAAGAAAATTAAAGTTCTCTTCAATGACAGTCCCGGCACTTGTTCAATCGTAGGGTGCTCATCGTCAGCCATCCATCACATTTCAGTCAAGTGCTTTCTAATCTTAGCGACGCTCAGTTATCTATTAGAGGACTATATACTTAATGTAACAGTAATCACTATCATTATAAAAGACACAATCTTAAATGTTTTAGAAAATAGAATTAATATATAATGTTCAAATATAGTCAATATTTGATCTACAAAAAATAAATAATAAATCAACTCAATAACATGAGATATGCATACGAGCAGTTAGAAAATATTATTTATTTAGTGACTCAAATTTAACTTGAACATAATTTCGCTCATGAAAGTTAAAGCGGATATTTCTGAATGATGGCTGTATTTTACATAGCAAATATTATTCATAGAATGTTTATCAGTAATAAAATTGAAATAATTGAATATTTATCAGTAACAATATTCATTAATTGTCATGTTACATTCAATAAGCAGGCGTGTAATTAAAAACTAGCCGACTGTGCCCTTAGAAAATTTTGAATAAAATAATTTTTAAATTCGAGATCAGTATTAAAATCATGGGTACCTATATAAGATCCAGTAGCAAATAAGCACTGAAACACTGTCCCCAGTAATAAATTTTTATTGCATATTTAAGTAGTGTAATCTGAATGCATTAGCATACATAATAAAAGATTCCTTATTTAGATGCAGATCTAAAAAAACATAATTAATTAGTACTTCACTACTACTACTACAGAGAAAATTTTCACAATCAAAATATATAAATGAAAAATTCTCTCCGTCTAAATAAAGTGTACCATAATAAGGATACCTATTAAAAAATTAAACAACATAATAAATGACTAATATAGAACAAATAGTTACTCGTAACGACGGAATTTGTAAAGGACTTGAAACCATTACGACGACGGCCATTGTTTATGTAAGGCTAATTTATGTAAATAATTATACCTACATGATATTATATTTATACGATTAGAATACACACACGATTGCCCTAGTTATAAAATAAAAACATTAATCAGATCCATTTAACAAGTGTACACCGGTAATACACTTCAATATTAAAGTTAGAGCACATAACACATTTTCTACGTAGTTTTAAATTTACATGTATCAAACGGATCTAATGTGTCCCACAGTACGGCTGAGCTAGCATGGGTGGCAAATTGTTCTTGCGCAGGACAAAATTTTGATATTCGGGTATTTTTCGCAAGTCAAAATAATCTTGTTTATACAACTATAATACAATCTGAAAATAAGATTTCTTATTTCAAACTTTTGTCACAGTACGCCGTGCTAGCAGATACGACAAAACGGTTACCTTATGCGTGGGACGACTTGTAATTGAAATTTATTTGACGCGATGCTAGTGTTAGCCCTGGGTGACGCAATACTCAATATCTCCGATTAAGTACTTAAGAGGGGTGGTGCCGATAAAATTCGACCACTACTGCATGTTTGCGATGATAATTGAATATCGAGGGATGCATTTATGGCCTGAAAAAGGACATAGACTTATACTGTCAAAACTTAGTATAATATGCGGGTAGATATTGGCCAAGTTCGATAATAAATTAAATGTACTTACTTAAAATGCGATACTTAGTAAGTACAATAACCTCTAAGTGATTGGTAAATATGTATTATGATGTAACAAGAAGTGAAGCAAGTTCGTAGCGTACCGTTATTAGAGCTGTGACTATTCTAAGTTTTAATCACACAACTACTTGAAAATGTAAGTATAAGGAACTTAAACTTAGAAATAATTGGAAATAATAATTTATTATTGTTATTTATACATGTTTTCAAATTCTCGATGGCTTTTTATAAGGAGCTGTCCTAATGTGACGAAACAATTATAATTTTAGCTCTTACATTCGTAACTTATGACTAACCCTTGTAGATATTAATAATGAGGGCTACTACTACATCACTTCCTAAAAATATTCTATATGATTTATTTCTGAATTTGCTCAACATTATTCAAATACACTAATTTATAATACAGGATGTATAAGGAAGTGCAGATAGTTAATTTGTTTAGAAATTGTAATAAATAGGTTAGATCATACAATTATTTTAAGGTAATTATTATTTGCCTTCCATTTTATAACTACGTACTCAGTATGTATTGTTAAGATGAGTAAGTAATGTAATTTCTTAGTTGAACATTTCATTTGTAAAGTTGTTTTATTTTTATTTTAAATATTAATTTTGAGTTATAACCTATCTTAACAATTGTATGAAGACTGATTCAGTATTTATTTTAATTTGTTTTCAACAGCGTGAGCGCAAAAAAAATTAAGTATCTTTCTTCATCTGTTAGTTCCTTTAATTAACTAAGTTGTTAAGTTATAAGCTTAGGAACGTATAAACACAAAAATGGGTAACCCAACATTTGATATTCCCAGCAATTGCGGTTGGGTTATAGAAAAAAAGTATATTAAGATAATCGGTTTACGATTAGTCGTTAGAATCAGCCAAAATGATAAGTGTAACTTTAATGATTAACTATTAGTCAAACTTCAAAATGAACTATGAATTAAATGTACATGAATATGAAAAGATAAATTATTATATAAGAAATTTGCATTATATTGCACCTAGTTAGTAAGGAAGTAGCGTAGCTTAGCGTGCGGGGGACCGGGCAAATCGTGCTACTGTCAAGTTGTATCTTCGAGATTGGTAGATGACTGTTAAGTCGGAATTTACTTAAGAAAAGCTCTTACGACCTTGTACAACTTCACAATAAGGTATAGTACATCCCGAAGCGTACATTGAAGGTGAGAGTAAAAACGCACGAATTGCTCGCAAACCTCACACGCGAAACCAAATTCTAAATCACGTTTAAATAAAATTTAGTATAATTAAACAAATTATATTGTGGGAGTAAAATCAATTTAGAAAAAAAAACTAAGATTATAATTTATTATAGTAGATACCAGATGAAATTCAATGAAATTAACAAATATCACTTTTCCCACATTAGTACTGCTCGTATAATCATGTGACAATGAGATGTTTACTTTGCATTTACAACAATTAATTATTATTGTAAATACGAAATCAATCTGATCAGTGAGCAAGTGGCTAAGTCACACAAATTAACTAAGTTAATACAAGCACTTCTTCATTGAGTTGATGTTAACAACATTCAGGAGATGTTTTTGATAAGATAATTTAGGATCTAACGGTCACCTTCTATCCAATTTAGAAATAATGCATATTTGCATCGCAACAGGCGTTTTCATAGTATATTTTAAAAATAAGGATATTCATTTGCGAATTAATTATGCGGATTATGTGCCGAAGTGTTAAGTAGCAACCTGTACTAAAAATAATTTCAAACTCATATTGTACCTAGATGATATACTTGTTGCTTGGATATATTTTGATTGACGAACTGTGTTTAAGTATGAGGGTACAGAGATGAAAGTATACACGTAAGAGATTGACTATACAGTATAGGAAATATGGACTTGAACAGTGCCAAATGTGAGGCTTTAAAGTTTTTATTCGCGTTTTATGAATGTACTTTTATGATATCAGTTTAAATGATTAAAACTTAACGTTAAATCTTGTTCGTGTTGTGTTGTTATAAATGATCGTTAATACTTAACTTCAGTCTCAATAGTCATTATTGTAGAACCCAGGTTAATTTTTTTGAATATTACATCTCTACAGACTGATGTCTGGTGTTAAAGTTTAATTTGACCAATAATATTATATAAAGCAGGCAATGTAAGCTATGAAATTTCTGGAAGCAGTAATTATGACAACACTGTTATATAACTTACGAGGTATACTAAATGGAATGAGTTTTACACGACGCATTTTGAATTCAAGATCCAATAACCTGCAGAAATGTCTCATTATCAGCAGTTTAAATTTTTTGCTAGTCTCGCAATGTTTTTGCTGCATTTACGCAATACATAATTTGAGAAAAGGAAGCGTTTTAAAAAATGTTACAATATTTCATTGTGTAGCATATATTTATTGCTTATATTAATTTTAGAAAAAAAAAGCGCTCTATCACTTACGTACATTACCTGTATTCTCAAGTAGGACACTTATGCTATTTAAACTTTATATTACTTTAACCTTAGCACTCAGCTCACAAACACACGGATATATTAAATATTCTATTTATAGTTAACTGCCTCAACTCGCAAACATGAAACTAACTAAGTACTTACTCTGAATATTTTATGCAATATAATTTTACCTTTTTTCCGTTACACGTTAACTGACGTTTAATATGTATTTATCAGATTTAATTCGTCACAAATATTAGTTTTTTAGTTGACATTCCCTTGCCTAGTTTTTTAGTCTTAATATACTCTTTCTATACGCGGATCAGTTCGATAGCATGGCAATCTTTTGGTAATGAAAGTTTATTGTAATCATGTTATATTATTAATATCATGTTGTATTTTTAATGTTATTTTAACATCGATGTTAGAGTATACTAGCTCTTTACTAAATGTGCAATTTACAATTTACAATTTTAAAATTATTGTTGTAAAAAATTAAGTTGAGAAATGCTACGTTAGCAATAATAAAAATTCTAAATTATTTGTTATAGTTTGAGACTGAATGTTATCTAAATAAATTTGGTTGTTTATAAGTTGAGTGTGTCATACATCAGCCAAATTATCTTGATCTATGTAGACGTTGACTTGTGTAAAGGCAATGTACAATATTGCTAATGTAATTATTATCCTTCAAGGCTCAACTTTACAACGTTGGTCTGATGTATGGTCGCCCATAAATGTTGTCAATGCAAGTAGTGCAGTGTTCTTTTATATAAAGTTCAATTATATCCAAGTTGAATTTGTGACTACTAATCTTCCTCGATGCAAAACTATATTTTACGGTATTGGTGTGGTTAATGATGTTGCTCAAACTGAATAACTTTAAAACAAGTAGATAAATTGTACGAAATTTAGTTCTGTGATCCAATAAATTATATGATCTGTATTGTTGTTTTATTTTTATTTTTTGTATACCTAATAATAAAAGAGATTAACGAAATATATATTTCATTATATATATACGTTTGACATACTGCTGGGTAAAGCTTCCCCACATATCGATATGTCAGAGATTAGGTTCTACTCCACCACGCATGCCCACCTGCTCTCTGCAACTCATTTAGCAGTATGACATCCAACTTGGATTATTGACAACCACATTAGGTCCAAGCGAGACCAACGTTATAAAGTGCGTTCCGAGGCGTGGTGATGCTTGAAAAAAGAAATGCCACAAATGGTTATCCACCTCATATCGACCAGGCTGAAGGCCAGGGTCTTTAACCTTAGTGAATACTAAAAACAGCGCCTGAGTATATTAATGTAGCAAAAATATGTTATACACAAAAACTTGAAAAATATATAATAGTTAAAAAAATATAAGAAGACTTTTTAGTGTAATTATTCGATATTTTGTCACTGAAACCATACTAGGGAATATTTTTTCTCAAGACTTATTTCGTTTGTGAAAAATGTTTGTATATTATTCGACTCAACCATGTTATTTTTGTTTAATTCTATTTTAGGACTGTTCAGTCAATTCTAATTAGAAATCGACATTAAAAAGGGGTTTTCTTTACTAAAAGAGACTTTAATTAATTAATTAATTTGAGCCTGACAAAAGTTTTAGAGTGGAAATAAGCGCCTTTGAAAACTCAAAGCCTACTTATCTTCAAATAATTATAATAGAACCAAACCGTACTAACAAACTACAAATTGAAATATTTTAAGCCAAACAGTTCGACAATCGAACTACTGGTAAGGACTATATGGAATAAACGAAAACATTTAAAATTATTACACGTTAGGAGATATGAATTATTTACGAGATTTCTATATAAAATCGATGTTTTTCCGCGCACATTACATTTCTACAGAAGAAAATGGGTTAATATGATAGATAGTTATGCTTGTAAATGCGCAGTTGCATCTCTCATGGACGGTCAACAATATAAGCCATTGAATATCCTCAGAGGAAGAGCAAATTAGCCAAGTTAGCCATTTGGTTTTCATTCTCTTCCCGCAATCGATAGCGTATGGTTCTGAATACGTGATGTAATATGCAACTCCAGTACGTTGTGTTCATTCTTATAAGCTTTAACGATTGTAGAAAGTTCACTTGGCTACTGAGCTAGGGCCCTCATTCTCTGTGACCAATCATAACGATAGCTTCGAGAAATGATCGTGTAGCGGTATTTCGTACGCCACTGGAGTACCATTAAACAATTATTTCTATAAGGTATCATAAGGCGCCGCGTTACGTGTTATGAGACCCCAGGGTAATGTAGCCTCAGGTTATGACGGCCCAGCTTTAGAGACTTCTAAAAGGCTGTCTATCTCTATTTTGTATCTTATTCATATTAGAGGATAGTCTTCCAAAAAAAAAAATAGCAAATAAGGGCCAAGTTTTTCAAATCGCTTGCATGCTTCTGTTGCGTAACAAACACATTGATGCATATCTGATCCATAAATTTTCTTGATCTAAATACCTAATTCTTAAATATGTTGCAAATATTGAGTTCTTTGAAACACTTCAAACACCACCAATTGCTTCAGTCCTTCCCGTGACCATGGCTGCTGTAAAACACTCGAAATTTCGGGAACATAATCAATATAAAACCGCGATTAAGTCCAAAAAATAGTTTTATTTCATAATTATGTTACTATGTTGTTGAACATATTAACCAATATTTGTAAAATAAAGAGGTATAGTGCGACAAAGATTTTTTGGCCCATGGATGACATTGACAGGGGTCGTTGGTGTGAAATTAGGGTTAACATTTAGTACAAATACTACTAATTAAAAAAAGAGCTTGGTTAAAATTCATAGCAAATGACAACCCTTGGACTGTCATGATGTGTCATTTTACTCGATGACAGCATCATTTCCGATTTTGGCCGCGGGCCAAAGGAACCTTGTTGGACTGTATCCACGACAGGGGTAGCTGAGGGAGTAACATTAGAATTTTAACGTTAGCGTGACGCTAGCGAATTGATATCCCCTCGTTCTCATCCTACAATTTATTAAATAAACATGAACTTGACAGAATTTTGTTTTTATTTTTTATCAAATGTTGAAAATATAATACAAAGAGGAGACAATCACTATGATGTACAAGCTGTATCATCAATAACGCAAGAGCTTAGACACCCGATTAGATAATTGTTTTACAAATTCAATATGAAAACCTAATTAACAAATTAAATTTTTTACACGATTTTTAAGCACTTTTATACCCCAATTAACATTGAAACTTGTACGTGTATATGTACTTATTGAAAAATACGTTTTAGAAGTACATTGGAAATCTCCGTATCGCTTTCAATCAAGAATAAATTTAGTTTATTAAAGCGCACTATAGGAGTAACAGAATTTCATGCAAGATGAAAAAAAATGTAAGATACGATAAAATTGTTGGAATTAATTCCGTTATCGATTTAGAATATACAACTTTCCGGTCCTGCGTTTATTATGTTACAACTTGTATGTAATATAGAGTCAGATCAGATGGACGTCTCTCTTTTCTCTAGACAATAATTGCCTACATTATCAAACCTAGGTCGACGTAAGACTTTACAAGAGTATTACTGATTTGACCTTATTTTAGTGGCTGTACTTATCTACTTATAAGATCGAACATTGACGCAGTCTAAATATATTTTAGGTATAGTCCTGAAGGGAATGGAGTTTGTTGTTTATGAAAGTGACATATAAGTAGAACAAATCGAGTTACAGACGGTTTGGCACGAACAGATTGACGTTAACGTAACGCTATAGAGTTGACATGCCATCCTTTTTGCACTTCAAATTCACTTAACAAACATGAACATGCTTTCTTAATGTTACGATTACGTCAAAAGATTTGTGCTTAGCCTTCTAATCATCTATAAGTAGTATTAAAAAAGTAAGCGCTTAACCGTGAGATAGTGTTTTGACTTTTTTATATTCAAAGTACTTCATGAAATCAGAACAGCTAGGAAGCAGCTATTCATCCAATAAAACTCAGTCTAACCTAGTTTGGGAACTATGTTTTGATATCGATACTGCATTGAAGTGGAAACTGCGCCCAATGGAAACGAATCCGTAAAAAAAATCTCAATCTAGTTCCTCGTATACATTGATTCGTAAACTTTAGTGTCTCTATTATGGATACTAGCACATCAAACATAATATTATCTATCTATACTGCCGTTACAATTAGAATAACTTTCATACGTATTCAGAATCAGGAAAAAAGCACATCAGCCTGATTTTCTTGAAAGTGTTTATGACCAATACCTTCTGAAATCTATACATATAATAAATTGTAACGAAGTCGTGTCTGTACATGGAATATTTTTCAGAAATAACAACCCAGAGGTGTCATACTATCGATGTAGAAACCAATTCTACAATTTTTGGCTTTCGTGTCTGTATGTCTGTCTGTCTGTTTGTATAATGGTATGAACCAACATCACGCAAAACTACCACTCTACTACTAACTACTATCACTCCAACCACTAATGCAAGAGCATTAGTAGTTGGAGTAGAGAGTTTAGTAATTACAAGTAGGGAAAAAGTACTATCGTCATTGTAACGAAGTAGTTAAATCATCAGTAGTTAACTAAACTAATACCATTTAATACTAGCGACAACCTAAGGTCTTTATTAAATAGTCTTTATCAATAATAATTATGAACGAAACAATACAATTTTTAAATAATACGATATAGTAACACAAGGATCTTTTGGCCCGCGGCCAAAATCGGAACTAGCGCTGTCATCCAATGAAATGTAAATCAAATTTTCCCAAGTTCACTTTTTAATTATTATCTATGCGGACCAACCTGTTAAAATATCCCTTGGAAGTAGAAAAAAAATATGATACCCTAATTTTACTCCAACGCCCCTCTGTGAATGTCATTCATGGGCGAAAAGGCCCTTGTGGTACTAAATCAAAATACGCTAGTTACGGATTAAAAGTGATCGCATCCTGTTTCTTTTTGAGTTATACATTGAGAAATTTATGTTAATGAATAGGAATAGCATACGACGACTACTCGTCCAAACGTGAAACTACGCCGATTCGGAGTAGTTGTTGTTGCTTCAATTTTATGCGCGTTCGCAGCTTCTGCTTTATTTTATATTCTAAGATTTCTTACTAGTAGATACCGTGTTTCAAAAATTTTAAATGTACAGAGGGGTTATTACTACGCGCTCAAATTTATGTTTCATTAGGCACTCTAAGGATTTTAATGTTAGAATATTAAAATAATTAATAAGCCTAACGATTTTGTTTTCGACGGCTCCCAAACATTTGCTGGGTACTAAAAGATTTTGTGCCTATCAGCTCTATCGAAAAGTATATGCACCTAATCAATATATATATTATAAAAAAGTGTTAACCCGCTCAACCTTTCACTGACTGACTCATAAATGCCCAGCTGAAACTCTTATACCTAGAAAGCGGAAATTTTGTGCATAGGCTCCCTTTCTAATGTAGATACGGCGTTTTTTTGAATTTCCTATGGGATAAGGAATAAATGGGATTCTTGTTTCGATTTAAGTTTACCTTATTGCCATAACCGTAATAATTAGAGACATCAGATTTGACATGTACACCAAGCAATTAGATTATAGTAACCAATAATATATTTAATATAAAACTTGGTCGAATTCGCTGCCATGCTCTCATTATACAATTTTATACAACAGGCGTCGTTTTACAGGTTCATTTACTTACCAGCTTTCTTCAAAATAAAACTACATATTTACACCATCTTATACAAGACTTTCATAAACTATAATAGAAAAAATTGAGTAACAAATTAACCCACCACCTTCCAATATACCTTCTGTCACATGGATATTCAAAATCAAAGAAAAGACGGCAAGCTGTCTAGTTAGTTAAAATGACTTCTATATTTCGATTTTCCTTAACTTAAATTGGGCCATGAACGGCGGTGGTGAGGCCAGTATGCCCATGATGGGCTCATCGGAAGGCATTGGTGCGTTACTGGGGCATAAGATCTTGTATTTCTGCAGTATTCCTACGAAGGTGATGAATATGAATGGTTTCGCTAAAACATCACCGGGACAACGTCGACGACCTGCGGAAAATATATCATTTCGTTTATGTAATTATCTTCTAAAATGTTTTATGATGTGAACTTGTATTGTTGGGTTATTTAAGTTTCAATCCTTTCTCTAAAAGAAGCACGTCAAAAATCATTAATAAGGACTGTAAAATATTGATCAAGCACACTGCTATTAAGAAAACAGCCTCACGCTCTGTAGTTAAACTTTTGGTGATCATTAAATGAGTTTAAAGTATAGGGAAATAGACTTCAGCTATTTATCTCATCATATATATTAAATTGTTGCTTCATTAAAATGTATGATCCACTCAAAAGGAACATCATGAAATCAGAAAAAAACATTTTTTAGGATTTAACAATGGATATTAAAGTAAAAAAACTTTTTGACACATACCTAAACAGACTGTCATAAGGTTCTAATGCACATTGTATATTTTGCGATATGGCCAAATTTCTAGTCGAAGTGACAGGTGACCAGAGGGCTAGTTCATACCTCGAGCAAAGGTTAAGCATTTCTATTTAACGTGGCAATGCTGCCAGCTTTCTGGCCATACCGCCAAGTGACAGCGATTGGGCACAATTTTTTTTTTTGTATATATGATACATGTACAGATGTAGTTCTTGGCTTTATTTAATTTATTATACCTAGCTTTTAGGTTATCAATAGTCGTTTTTAAGTCTTTTTTAATTTATTGTGTCAAAATTTTGTCTCTTAAAAATAACGTAACCTACCTAAACCGAAAGGATATATGTGTTCCAAATTTTTCAGCGCACCCTGCTCGTCAATAAATCTTTCAGGCCTGAAGACATGTGGGTCGCCCCAAATTTCTTTATCGAAGTGCAAATCAAGCATCGAGAAGAGCACTGTGGAGTTTTTGGGTATCGTGTAGCTTTCGATCTTTGTGTCTTTCAGGACCTTTCTTGGCCCTGCCAAGGTGGCTACCGGGTAGTATCTTAAGCACTCCTGGAGAAACGCTGATGTGTAGATGAGCCTGTAAAGAATAAACACTTTTTTGTTAAAGTCTGTACATAGGAAAGTTTGATTTCCATCAAATTAGTTTGTAAATGGCCTTCACTAATAGGTAGCTATTATCATTGGTGGGATAAAAAAAATATTCCAGTAACAAAGAACTCAATATGGGGAACGTTTTAGTCTGTAGGTAGAAAAAGTGTAGTTCTAATTTTGATTTAATGATTTTAACATTATCTAACATAATGTAGTTCAGGTCTGTTTTATTCAATAATAACAAATAAATTAATATTGGTACTAAATATTGGGACAGAAGATAAAGCATATCAATGTATTTTTTTCAATTATGTATGGCTCATAATAATAGAATTAATAAGCGTTTTATCACAACGCCCCATTTAAGGGAAGGCAGAAGCAACAACCGTGTGCAATGGCGCGTGTTAGGAGAGGCCTATGTCCAGCAGTGGACTACGATAGGCTGATTGATGATGATGAAGCAACAACCATCCAGTGGAGCTAATAGATACGTGTTTGGAGTTATCAGAAAATGTTATTATTCAGATCTTATGTTTAGCTAAATCATGATTACGCTACGTTATGTACTAGATCATAATTACATTTTGTGGTCATGTAACACCTCAGCTAAATGCTACAAGTCGTATTAGATGTTACCTATTCTGTCTGTCGCTGTCGAGTTGATATATCATCCTTTTTACACAAAAAAAAGACTAAATAGTGATGAACGTGACAGCACGCTTTCTCGATAGAGTTACACTAACGTCAATGTCTTTATGCTAAGTTTTCTGTTAATCTACGTTACATGTATATAATGTCATAAGGTTTGACTCTTCACGGTTATTCTCTATTATATTGGAACAGTCATGATCGAACAATGGCTACAGTGACTAAAAAATTATTAAGTCATAAACTGGAATATTCACACATAAATCATTCCAAATTTTACCTTTTATCCCAGATGCCAATTATAATACTTAGTCAAAGGCGTCCACTGCAGGTCATAAGCCTACTACTAAGGAGGCCATGATGCCACGCCTGTCTTTATTTTGGTACAACAGTTGCTTTGACCATCGTAATATCTTTCTCTTCCACAATTACCTTACCTTTCATTGTCAGTCCAACCAGGTATATCTTCACCTAAAATGGTATCTATTTCGCTTTGAATCTTCTCTTGCATATCTGGAGATTTTAGAGCTCTGAGTAGAGCAAACTCCGTAGCGTCGCTCGTTGTTTGCGATCCAGCAATTAAAAAGTCCAGGCACACTATCTTCAATTGCTCTTCTAAAATGTAGAGATATAAGAAAAAGTGGAAATTCTTTTTTATGTAAACATTAGAATCTTGAATCTTATACAAATGATCGAACGTTCACAGTATATAGCGACTACGTTGATGAAGCTACAGCTCGATGGCTCCCAAGTAAAATATCGTATGTTCAAAAACCCAACTTTATTCAGAGCGCCATTATGATTTGAAAGCTACTGATTTGATTTTTTGTCTACATGTAGATAATATAATATGGTTTTTATTGGTTGTAAAGTACGTCGAGAAAATGCACTTTTTACTCCGAATGAAATAATAAAAAAATTGTAAGTAGCACTTACAATACTTTACATCGTATTTAGTCAATCGTATGTGTTATATACTCCGTCCTACTCGGAAAAAACGTAGATAATTTACCCGTATGTTGTAAATACCACATTTTACTTTGTAAATTACATACATATTTATTTAAATGTAAAGCCTCGCACTAGGTGTTTTTCCTGTGTCGTGGATGCGTTTACAAACATAAATATTTAACAATAATACCCAGACCGGAACTAATAATTGTGGGTCACAAAGATTTGTCCCGTGCGGGAATCCAACCCGCGATTATTAGACATAGTAGGCGGAGCGGCTTAAGTTCTATACCATTGCGCTAAATCGTCCGTCAAAAATATTATATACCTATCGTATGTTAATAAAAAGGAAGTATTAATTAAAATTAAACAACAATAAATAATCGTACAGATTCGCAATGCCTTTGTTTAGACCATTTCAACACAACTTTATAATAGTATTTTTAATAGTTAGAAATAATTGAATGAAGTCTTTGTTACTGTGACTTTTTCGTATTTTCATTATTACAGTTTCCTTAGTTTGTTCAACCAATAAAAATAAAATCTCCAAAAATAATGTTATCAATAATAAGCTTAACTACTTAGAAGCATAAAAATAATTAATAAAAATGAAAACTGAATTTAAGGTACTCAGTTTCTACCTTGTATGTTAAAAAAGTGAAAATTAACTTAAAATTACCAAAAAAAAAAAAAATCACTCGTTTGGTTTTATTTCATAGACTAGCTGTTACCCGCGGCTGCGCGCGCTTTATTTTGTAACTTGACATAGGTTAAGATACCAAGACTTAAGGCACCTCCATACTAAGTTTCTTCCAATACTTAGGTACTTCCTTTTTGCGAAGGATCAGAAGTTCATATATTTATTATAAAATTATTGGTAAAAAAGCTGCTTTATATATTTTCTACCTACCCTACCAAAGATCGAAATCTGGCGTAATAATATTTCAAAAAGATACATTACATTTCGTGTCAGTCTTCTTGTAAGACTATACAGTTCATGCCCATGATTGAAATCATGTTTAGATATCTGAAATAAATGAATATACAAAGTT
This sequence comes from Phalera bucephala, assembly GCA_905147815.2. Classification (NCBI taxonomy): domain Eukaryota; kingdom Metazoa; phylum Arthropoda; class Insecta; order Lepidoptera; family Notodontidae; genus Phalera; species Phalera bucephala. Next base: position 18,165,600 of record LR990609.1, on the reverse strand, counting down.
TCGTATCCAGCCCATTCATCGTTAAAGAGTTCTCTCCAGAAGAGATAAGCTTGAATGCATCATCGGTTCATGCACGAATCCATGTTGGAGTGCTTAAATAAAACGTGTATGTACAATTTCAGGTCAGTGGTTTAATCACCCAAGAGTTTCTTGTGAAACGAACCTGAGTCCAATATCAATTCATGGAGGAATTTATGGGTAGGCAAAATCACCCATATTAACGCAATATTGCAGGTCGATACTAACAATAACGAAAATAATGCGAGAGATATATTGTTTTAAATAGACACTATATTAAATGCAGTACCTACTTAATATTGTAATACTATCATATTTATGTAAGTCAGCCTTTTAAACTTTTCCAAAAAATCGGTAACAAAGTTGTAGGATTAAAAGAGTGAAACTTCAGCAATATTTTTTATTGAAAATTTGGTTAATCACTGGAATAATGTCATGATTACAAAGGCTTATAGAAGCATATATTAAGGCTTTGGGTATGGCTATTAGATTGCAGAAAAGTATAGACGCTACAATTGTATCAATTTGTTTTCATAGCAGAACGTGTACTGCTGTGTAAACAAATAATCGTAAATTGAAATAATGGCGCTGAAATTGTTTATTTACAGACAGCCGCATGATTGACCAGTAATTTTTTCACATCAGGTTGAGGTAACATCGAAATTTCTAGGTTTCAGAAATATCTTTTGGGTTTTGGCTAAGTTGCATACGAAACCTCACTTTATCTTTTCGTAGACATTTTGTGAAGTTGTTGCTGTTTTTACTTCACTTGAACAGTAGTAAAATAATAAATTATTGGAATGACAATAAAATAAAAACAGAAAACATAAGTAAAGTCCATGAGTTGATTGAGAGTCCAAATGATTAATATTCGAGATAAAATGCTTAAGTTGTAAGAGATTTAGATACGTTGCATTTTCCATAATGTCCATTAAACCATTATTTGGAGTGAACATGCAAGAAATTAGTGATATTTAGTTAATTGCGTTGAGATTTCCAATTAGCCATTTGAGTAGAATTTCGGTGTTTGTGGAGGGTGAGCTTACAGGGTGGTATAGTTCTGTAACTGACGGTAACTGCAATTAACTCGTGTCATTAAATTACAGATCTAGTCTTTTGGCGAAAAGTTATTACAGTCTGTAAATTTTTTGACTGAAAACAGTAATAGTTGATGTATACGAAATTAAAGCACTATCATGATCCAGGAAAACTTAAGCAATTCACCCTCAATATTATGGACAAATCAGTATAATGGTACAAAACCATTACATAGTAAACGACAAATTTCTACGTAATGAAACTGAGTAATATTTTTTGCCATTGTTGATCTACCAGAATCAAGTACTAGAATAATTAAGACGTGTATCTTTAGGCCTTATTGTTGTGATTTATCAATAATACTAGTCAAATCTTCCTGGTTCATCATAGATAGTGCTTCCGTTTCAGATAAATCCTAACTTTCAAGTTTCTGTGAATTTAAAATACATAGAAAAATAACATACTTTCCTATCACAACCACGTTAAGTATAGTATTTTGAATGTACATAAACAATTTTTCCTAATAAACAGTAGTATGTCATGGCAAGTTCGGATGCGCATACTTTCCGAGTACCAACCGCGTTCCGCGTAACTGGCAGATACGATAGGTAAGGCCCTCTGCGGCCTCGCAAATACTGCCGTAAATAAACGTAATTCATTATACGCTCAATTATGGCGCGGCGTTCCAAAAGATGTCATTATTTTCGTGAAAAAATCTTTATTTTTTGATTTTTACATTTTAAAATCTTGTGAGCGGAGACGATAGACATCAAAACTCTTATTACAACTCACTGAAAACATGAAAATGATATTTTGTTGATTACGATAGTTTACTTAGGAGCCATCGAGGTGTCAAACTTGGAGGTCATATTTGACAAATCATCATGAAAATGTATAGTGCGTGTAAATGAACAATGCGTGAAAATTATTAAATTGAACCACCTTAATTAAATTCTTATTCAAACCGATTTTCAATATGCTAAATTGTACCGTTATTGGGGATTATAATCTATGTGAATTATCTACAGTCTCTCATTAGCGGCATAGTTGCCTCGCGTCGCAGCTTTTCTAAAAAAAATGTACGCTTTTATTCGAGCGCTTTAAAAACGCGCCGTAAATACTTCCTAGAAAAAAAAATACCGGAGGTATCGAAATAATAGGATAGTCTTGTGCTAATTGTTATAGTAGAATCTTTTTCCCTCCTGGTATTTATTATTTTAAAATCCAAGTTAAAAAATCATTTATTTGTATAGGCCAATACAATAGCACTCACAAACGTCAAAATTATTACATTTTTTACATCTACCACCGGATCGAAACGCGGCCTCCACTGAGAAGATCCGGCAAAAAACTCAGCGGCCTAGTCTTTTAATTTAATTTGTTTGGCCTTTCTTCCCACACACCACATTCTTATTTTTCAAAATTGTCTTATACATCATTAATTAATGTTGTTGATTGAGGAGCTGCTCAACCCCTATCTATTTTATCGTCAAGATAATCCGAAATTTTGTAATAGCCTTTCTTACAGAGTCTAGTTTTAATTGCCTTTTTAAACTTATTGATAGGCATGTCTCGGATAACTTTGGGTAATTTGTTGTAGAAAGAAAGAAAAAGAATTACTAATTCTGTGGAGACGAGCAGAATGTACAATAAGATCATCTTTATACCGTGTATGTATAGGCGGATGTATCTTATTAACTGAAGTAAATATTGTAACTACACTGGTGTTAATAAAGATTCTTGCTGTCAATTTTAAGAAATTTAAAGTGCTTTTAAATGCAACCCTTATTAATATGGTTGATATTCATTTTTATCAAATGTTGCTGTTTTAACCCCTATTTTAATATTACCCGTGAAAGTCGGATTCCCGTTGTCAATTTCTTTCAAAAATGAGTAGATAAAATCATTGCCAACGATCTCCTTGTCTTTATGTTTTTGAATGGCTTCCTAGAATAGAAAAAAAAATAATTTAATTATATTATAATAAAATAAAAGATAGGTATCACAAGTCCGCTGGCCCTTTCATTTGGTAGGAATCACTTCTTCATTAACATTATCAAATATTTTTCGTTTTTATTGAGTTATTCCCTCAATAAGAAGTATTAATGAATAAACATTATTTATACTAGTCAATTTGCTATTTTCCATACTTTATGCTATATAGAATAAAACTATTTTTCGGATTTTATCGCGGTTTATTTTTTATTTTAAGTTCCCGACGTTTCAAGTGCTTTGCAGCACCTATGGTCACGGGAAGAACTGAGGTGTCAGACTTCCAAAAGGCATAGTTGTTCCGGGGTACCCTCTAACTTCTTAATTATTTTTGTTGGTCCGATCTACGCAGAATGAGCTCAGGGTGTCTTGAGGCCTTGCAGGTTATGCTTAGTTTTGGATTTGATTATATTAATTACCGGATCCCATAATATATAATATATTATTTTATTTTGTAACTGTTATGATAACACCATTACAATACACAAACTAACAACAGATAATATACACATTTAAAGTGTCAAAAAATAGTGAAACATCAGTTCATGGTTATGTTGAATTCAAGTCTTTTGAGTCTCAAAAAGTCTTGACATATTCTCCTTTTCTCACTTGCTGCTTGCGATCAGAGAGATAGCCTGGGATACCTCTAATGCCTATACTTTATAGCCTGTGTCAAAGAGTGAAAACAGAGACGCTATGAAAAGCCTTTTTAATATCGCGAAATATTGTGCGATATTTATTACCTGCATCTACGTTTTTTATAACAAAATACGTTAGAGCAGTTACTCTATTCTTCAGTTGATATATTACGTCTAAAACCAAATTGGGATGAAGATAATATCTTGAATTTGTCAAGGTAATTTATTGTTTGCTGATTTATATTTTTTTTTATTTTAAAGATAATGGGTGGTACAGAAATAGGTCCATAATTGTTAACATCATCGCTGTCCCCGCGCTTATGCACATGCGTGATGACTGTTTGTTTAAAAACAACTGGAAAAATGCCCTCTTTAAAACATAGGTTTGCTAGGTGTGTAATAAGCGGCACCATTAACGGACAAGCAGCTTTTAGGAACGTAGTTGGTATGTTGTCCCTTACAGGGGCACTATATAGAGCATATTTGTATTGTCAGTGTCATCGAGGACGAATAAGTAAGATTGTGTATTCATAGGGTTATAAATGCGAGATCTATCGAAAGGTGTAGTTCATGTGGTAATTGCTTGAGCGAGTTGTTTTCACAATTAGGTTTTCCGTTGTGTAACAGTATTAATAGTCTTCCAAAGTGCTGTAGGATTCTTTTCAGCTTTAGTTTTTTTTTAATAATAATATAATTTATTCATTTAGGATCAGTACATGTTATAATCTTATTCGAACTTATATTTAAGTAGGTATATTTACCGGTTTGCCTGAACTGTGTTTCAGGCATGATTAGTGCTAAAGCAACGCAAATCTAATAATTTTAATTACAATAATATAGCTTATTTGATTAGAAAGTGGCTTAACTAATAACATATGTTTTATTCTACTTTTATAATACAATTAAAGTTATGATATGTTATGAGAAAATATGTTATCTACAAATTGCTAGTAATTGTTCCGTCTGTTAGTAGGACATTCTTTGTAAATATTTCTTTGTAATAGATGCATGCGTAAGTACCTACCTATAAGAATGTAAAGACACGGCTTTGGTTGTGCCTATATATCCCTAAAGGTAGTGCGCATGAAGGTTCTAAGCAATTTTTGCAGTTATAGTGCGACAAGGATCTTTTAGCACGTGACCAAAATCGGAACTAAGCTTCTTCTGCTAATGAAAGGCCCCACACTTTAACAGTGTATTTCGCCAATGTCAAGTTATAATAGAATTTAACAGTCTATCTATCTATCTATAACCTCACGCCAGATCCCTTGCGGGGTAGGCAGAGAGTACAGAGTTCCAACATGTTCTTTTCTTACATACCTCTCTGGCTTCCTCGACTCTCATAGTTCGTCTCATACACGCTCGCCGGTTACGGATACTCTTGACTTTTCCATCAGAATTTAACAGTGAATTATAAAAATTGGTTTGTAGTCGCCATTACGACAAAAAACCCCGGAAAAAACGCTTTCATCAAGTGAAATGATACTTCATGACAGCTCGCTGAGTTAGCTGGAGTTGCCGTTTTCTATGAAAATTTACCAAAGTTCTTTTTTAATTCGTAGGACTGTTTACAAATACTTTTTTATTTTGTTCCATAATTCAATTTGGTTTACTGCATCCACATGGTGCAGCTTGATTAAGCCCGTTGAGCAAGTGTGAGTCTCTTTTCTTCGAGTGCTCCACGAGCATCTACCGTGCATTAACTCATTTGTTGAAAGAGATCTCTGGAAATAAGATAATTGCAATAAATAGTATTGCACACCTTGCTCCCCTGACAATGTTACCCAAGTGCCAAAAGATCCTTGTCGCACTATAATATGGCTATCTATACTATGCATGTACTTGTAAAATGTTTCGGAATAGGTTTAACAGATGGCGCTGCTTGCTGAAAATTTATTTTGGCAAAAATACACCAATTTGATTATATATTTCTACTATATACTTTATTTTCTATGGCCGATATATAAATAGTGCGATATGAATGTTTAAAATCGATTGGGTAGGAATAAAAATACTGATTCGTCTCTCCGTACTATGCGGATTGATACCAGGGAGAGGTCAAGGTTTTTTGGTTGATGTCAAGCTATTTTAATGCACTAGAGTAGAGACTAGGCTCACGAGGGATGAAGTCGAGCGTCGACCCCAATCGGAAGTGGATTGTTCTAATCACGAGACTTTTCGTTGTATAATTTCATTTCCGTACATTTTATCGTTTTCTAAAGCGTTAGCAACTGTTAGCGGTAACAACTGCGATGCGGGTTAACTTTAACGTCGAAGGACACAGCTTAACGATCATATTTCCAAAAAGGGTTTTATACTATATATAATAGACTTGCACTACTTAGACCTGGCTATGTTTGTTTTAACCGACTTCAAAAAGGAGGAGGTTCTATGTTCGGTTGTATGTAAGCATTTTTTTTTTTATGTATGTTCACCGATATTTCCGTCAATTGTGGACCGATTTTGATGATTTTTTTTTGCATTGGATTCAGTATAGCTTCAAGGTAGTCCCATTTTAATTTCATTGGCATTGGACCTTGGACTTAGATGATACACCAGGGAACTCCTTAACGACAAACAATAGGCATGTGTAAATTGAGATATTATGGGTATTACATCAATCCTATAGGTACCTTACTATAGAACTAAGCAGTAGGTATATTAGCCAATTTCAAAAAAGGAGGTTCATAATTCGTCCTTTTTTTATAACTCCTTTGCTTATGAACCGATTTTGTTGATTCTTTTTGCATTGGGTTCAGTATAGTTTTGTGGTGGGTATTTTAATGTTATTGGTATTGAACCTTGGACTTTGAAGATACAAGAGGGAACTCCTTAACGGCGAACAACACGAATGTATAGATTCCGTTATTATAGTCATTATATTAATCCTGTAGGTACCTTACTGTACAACTCAGCAAAATAATATAATATTGATATATAAATATTACTAAATAATTCACTCGTCACTTAAAATTGTAAAATAATAATCTGCCAAGTAACCACCAACCAGCACCGCCTTCAAATATTTATTTTTTGCTTTTTGAAGTCGGTTTACCTTTTTAGTACAAATAATACTAATCCACATTTCACAAATCAGAATAACCCTGATTGAAGCTAAGAATACGCTACCACATGGTAGATCTAGTAACCACACACGTGGGTTTTAGGAGAATTCTTTACTAATTTTATAAGTTATAAAATAAAAAGCTTTTTTAGTGTGCGTATGTACTGTAGTACTGACCTCGAGAATATTGGATAAGCCCTCATTCATGGTGTTTATTAATGTGTATCCACTCTGATCTGGTATTATAAATCTGCACCATGGTATTTGATTCAACAGATCTCCAGCCATCGAGAAAGCTTTATTTCGCTCTTTGAATAACTTCAATAAATGAGCTAATTTATTTTCCATGATACGTTCACCTGAAAAAATAGTTTCAATTGTTATTATGTTTAATGAGTTTGAGATTATGAAAAACACGTTGCTGTTATTACAATAATTACAACACAACGTTAAAATTTACCGGCAACATATTTCCATAAGACGCTCATCACTGATTCAGCTAGCATTGTCTTCAGGCTCATTGGCTTGTAGTGACTTTTCTTTATACAATGAACTATGCGTCCAAGTTCGTCCTGAATCGCTCGCTCCATAACAGACTTTCCGAAACCGATATTTTTCAAGTTTTTCATAGCAAATTGACGGTGTATGTTCCATATCGCCCCATTTGCAAATGTGAGACCTGTTTGGATATTATAATATTAAGTTATAACTTTATAAGCTTTATAAAAAATCAAATGCGTATAGAGAAATGTGTTTTAGAAATGCTTTCGAAAACTCCGTATTGCTTTAAATCAAGATTTAATTTATTTTGTTATAACGCAATGAAGGAGTAACAGCATTTTTGAAAAAGAAAGAAAAAATGGAAGGTACATTAAAAACTGTTGGAATTTGTTATTAAAGCTTGTTTAAAAAATGTTTTGTCATGAACTTGGATATCTAAATTATGAAACGTGGAGTACTGAAGATGTTTAAAAATCTCCGTATTGCTTTTATTTATGGCAAATTTTTGCTTAATACGACCGACCTAAAAGCGATACTGTCGTCCTATATATATATATATATATATGCAAAAATTAGGTTTCGAGTTTTGGCCGAAAAACTTCGGAATAAATAAAAATTGATGCTACATAATAACCGTAAGTCTTTTACGGGACTCAAATATCAAAAAAATCGTGCTAAGATAGCACTTTCCAATAGGCATAATTTTATTTCGTTACATCCGTTTTGTTTATTATTTTTCTAAGTATCCGTTTAAACATACACGATTAATATGCCTATAATTATACCTTAACGGCATTTTAGTTATTGATTAATGAATTTTATTGACATTTACCTTGACCTTGACTTAAAAAAATCATCGTTCCTTGACTAAAAAGCTGCTGAAGACCGTAACGTCGATGTAGCTTAGCATTATGACTTCTGCAACTAACAATATCCTACACAAAATTGCGGTAAAAGTTAAATAGCCGCATTTAAGTTAGGTAATAGGGCCTCCCGCGATCAACCATTTATCGATCAATAGAGAGACAGTGATGTTATTACTATAAAAAAGAATAATAAGGGACGGATAAATTGAGCGCGCGCTCGGAAACATCGTTTATTTCCGAGCGCGCGCGTATGTGCAAATACGATTTTTTTTTATTTTCTAAAAAACTACACTATGAAATTAAAAACTGTTTTATAAGAACTTTACTAAAATTACTTGCTATATTTTAAGTAAATTCTATTAAATAGTTCTTAAGCGTTTCGGGTTGGAATCAGAAAATGTAAAGCATTACTACTATTGACTTTAGATTTTTTCTATTGAAAAAATTTCGTTTAAACGCTTATTCCTTTTACCAGATTCTAAAATATATAGTATAAAATAATATTTCGAAAGATTAAATTTCTAATCTACATACTTCTGAAATGAAATGAAATATTTATTTCTTTTTTACGTGCAATTAATTAGTTGATTAAATAAAGCAATTTACTTTTTTATCATAATGACAAACTTATTATACGTAAAACATAAGACATATTAGTCATCTACCAACTCCTAAACTAAGTCAATCTTGTATTATAGGAGTTGGTGTCTCTTAAACTCAAAGCACACGTAAACAACCTTGTAGCTTAAAATATACAAATGTCAGTACATATTTATTGCGAATTAAGTAATTTAATTAATTATTGCAAATAAGTATAATACATCAAATGAGATAAAGAAATAAAGAATTAAAAATAAATTGTAAACTACTCAAATATCCAATTTATACAATGAGAACCCGTAAAATAAACAAAATTTATATACATCTCCATATTTAATAACTTAGTTGATTATTTTATTATAATTAAAATTATTTCAGTCTCAACCTATGTTTAACTTCTCTTTTAGTTAACCGGTATATCAACAGTTTTTAATAGGTTGCACAGTCTTGAACTTTACGCATCGTATTGCCTACTTGCAAAAACAGTTCTGCATCCCACACTGGGTCAAACGGCTGCACCTGAGCGCTTATGATTGACTCTGTCATCCAACGGTAGTTGAGAATGTCGGCGAAGAATGGTTTTTTGAATATACAGCTGTCTCACTGTCATGACACGGCAATCTGCATATAGTTGCGCAGTTGAACAAAACAGAGGTTTAAAATGAATTCCCTTTAAGACGGCTCGTTGTGACCTCTCCAGTGAAAAACTGAGTTTTATACGGTCCACCCCATACAGGTATACAGTAAATTAAAACAGACTGACAGAGAGCAGTGTAGACCATGCAAATAGTTATTGTATCTGCACTATTGCGAAGGTTTTTAAAAATGTACATAAGCTTTCTGATTCGACTAGTCAAAGCTCATACTTGTGGTCGCCAATCCAGCCGTCCATCTACTATAACTCCAAGGTACTTAATACTATTAACTCGTTCCATAGGCACACAAGTACAGTTAGTTGTTGTGGTACACTGATGAGCTTGAAGTGTATTGGTAAATTCGGATAGGCATGGGGAGTTCAGGAGATAAAAATGGATGAATTTAGTTTTTTTTCTATATTTAGAGAGAGTAAATTTTCGGACAGCCATTGCATTACTGCACGTAGCCCATTTTCGGCATAAGTTTTGGCTGAAGTCCAGGCTACACCATACGCGAGTAAAGCAGTATCATCCGCGTAAGTTACTTACTACTTACTTTAAGGTAACATAAATCATTTATATAGATTAGGAACAGGATTGGACCCAAAATACTCCCTTGAGGGACACCATAGTTGATTGATTTCTCGTCAATAACCACTGGTCCAATCCGAATTGACTGCTTGCGATTTGTCAGGTAATCTTTAAATATGTCCAAACCTTGCCAATACACTCCATCTTTGAAATAATTTTGGGAATTGAGACGGTGTCGAATGCTTTGCTCAAGTTCAAAAAAACCCCATAACATTTCTGTCTTTTGTCTAATTTGTTTGCCACATTACCACAGAGGCTCGCAATATCATGCTCAGGTCCACCAGGTCTGAAGCCATATTGGTTGTTCGAGATAATATTATATTTTTCCAAGTGGTTTATCAGGTAATTATTCAAAACACGTTCCGTTCGTTGTGTAGTAAGAATAGAAATAGGCCTGTAATTTGATATACAGTCTCTCTTCCCACGTTTAAATACTGGAGTAATAGTTGCTTTTTTGAAGGCCTTTGGAAAGACGCCTGTAGATATTGTGAGGTTACATATATGTGTAATAGGTGGGACAAGGGTATGTTATCCGTAGTGACATAATAATGGTTTCAATCTGTTCCTCACAAACGGGGATTATAGCCATAGAATTATATCGCATTTGGTTAGTTTCAAGATGCCAGGTTTTTTCCGATATTTACAAAAAACTGGCTAACGCAAATTGTAGAAGTTTTTTTCAGTTTCAGTCATCTTAAAAAGTTCTATTGGAGCTTGAGCGTAGCGTTTTCTACCAGCAATTTTGTTTATCAGATGCCACGTTGCCTTAGGATTGTTTTTTGCCTTGGAGAATTCATTCGTTTCGTAAACTCGCTTAAGTTTACGCAGTAAGGCATTACAGAAATTTCTATCTATCTATCTATCTATAACCTCACGCCAGATCCCTTGCGGGGTAGGCAGAGAGTACAGAGTTCCAACAGGTTCTTTCCTTTACAGAAATTTGGGTACCTTTTATACGTAATAGAAAGCACGTAGTTATTTTTAGGATTTTTTAAAAAATTAAGGTGATTTTATCTCGGTTCCGGATGCATCTTAATAGGCCAAGAGTGATCCATGGCTTTATAATAGAGCTTTTAGTAGATTTTTTAACTGTTTTTGTATTTCTTTCGAAAACATTTTAAAAAGTCAAAATTAAGTATTCACTAGCTAAGTTTACATCAGTTTCATTCATGACTGCTTTGAAATCACATTAATCAATTTAATTTTAAATTTTAATGTAATCAAGATGGAAGGAGCATCGTGTTTTAATAATTCTTGAATTGGATCTCTAGTCAATACAAAGTACAACTGGTAAGTGATCTATTACATATGTATTTAATACCATCGCAATAGCCGGCAGCGATACTTTTAACATTATATGATCCAAACAGCTTCCGTCTCTTGTGGCATAAAAATGGCCCGGTAAATATCCAAGAGATGCTATGAGGGTAAGAAAATCGTAAGCATTTTTGTCTGTACTATTATTTCTAATATTTATATTTAGATCTCCCATAATGACCAAATTTTCATGCGTTGCTAAGGATGTGATGATACTTTCCAAACTATTGTAGAAACCGTTAAGATCATAATAAGATGGTAAGCGATGATGCATGCATGAACAGTGTAACCCTCCAAGATTGGAACGTAGCCGGAAGGCTTTAGCCAACATTCTGTGAGAATAATCAGGTCAAATTGGAATGGTATCATGGATAATACTGATATAAACTGATCTAAATTCTTATTAATGTTCCTGATATTTATGTGTATTATTTTTAAGTCCTTTAGAGGATTTGTAATTATTATTGAGCATTGGTCCGGCGTGCATTCATAGAAATTAGCTACACTCAGCTCATTGACATCATTCGATATCTCTTGTATGTTATTAACCATTACGGTAATAAACAAAAAATAATAATAAAATAAAACTGATTATTCGAGTTTCGAAGTTATGTGGGATATTCCATAAACCAATGTTAAGCAATAAATGAAGAATACTTATAACTAATCCAATAAAATAACTTAGATATGATAACACGTAGTGGAAAGTGAAAAATAACAAAGTTTTGAATAGGAGTAATTAAATTTTCTGAAATTGTAACACATTACCGAGCATAGTCATTCCTTTGATTTTATGTCCAAGATACAATTTTCCGACTTCATCCAATGCGTTTTTTTTTGTATCCGCATTCTTTCTAAGCAGTATTTTTCCAATTGTAATCCTACAAAATTTAAATCCGTTATTTTTGGCAAATTCGCGTGCTTGAAAATCCAATTCCCTTGCTGTGGCGGGTAGGTGTTCATCGACATATATCGGGTTCCGTTCTCCTGTTATTCCTACATTATTTTTCTTGCTGAGCTTATCTTCTACTCGTTTACCTCTATTGAAAGCGCAAGCCGCAGATAAATAAATATTTTTAACTGTGACTAGAAAATTCAGCAACTAACGATTTTGTTGTTCCCGGTTTGCCAGACATGCGATAAATGTCACGAATGTCAGATTTTTGGACAACAGCGCCGGTAGTTGTTCCAATTTTCTCGACAATAGCTATTAAGTCAACCACATTATCCCTTTCTTTCGATGGCACATTTCTTATCTTAATAGCTGCCAAACGTGATTTTGACTGTAATTCCGGAACCTGTTTCTGAAGTTGATATAACTATCACAACCCTAAAAACGTTCCTTTTCATGTTGTGTGACTTTTTTTATCTAAATCCTTGCATTTATATTCTCAATTGATTTTTCTATTTCAATATTAGTTTTGTGTATTTGTGAGAACTGCATTCTGAGATCATTGATATCGGACACCAATTTTGACAGAGTTTGGCTTTGTTCCTTTTTCCATTCAGCAAGCATAACATATGATGACATATGGATCAGAGACGTGGTCTCTTACAATAGGTCTCATAAAAAAGCTCAAAGTTGCTCAGCGAGCTATGGAAAGAGCTATGCTCGGCGTTTCTCTACGTGATCGAATCAGGAATGAGGAGATTCGTAGAAGAACCAAGGTCACCGACATAGCCCTCAGGATTAGCATGCTGAAGTGGCAATGGGCTGGCCACATAGCGCGAAGATCGGACGGGCGTTGGGGCAGAAAGATTCTAGAGTGGAGACCACGTATTGGCAAGCGCAGCGTAGGACGACCGCCTGCCAGATGGACCGACGATCTTGTGAAAATCGCAGGAAATCGTTGGATGCAGGTGGCATCGGACCGGGTACGCTGGAAAGCGATTGGGGAGGCCTATGTTCAGCAGTGGACAAGTATAGGCTGAAATGATGATGATGATGAAGCATAATTCTTCTTTAAGTTCACAAAAAGCTCATACGATGGATCTTCAGGTGATTTGTTAGGTGACCCATCAGAACGTGGTCTTTTAGTTCTACTTGCTAGTTTTCATTTGTTCCCTTGCTTACCATCGATTTCATAACTGTAATATCTGGCTCGGTGACCAACTGCCCCTGACTAAGAATAGTTTTCGGAGTTTAAGGGGGAGTGCGTTTTGTTTTAGGCATCTTTTATTTTCTGTGATATTACTTTATAAACAAGGTTGTAAGTCCGCCAAAAAGCAAAAGAATATGCTCTAAAAAATAATAAACAGATTCAAAACTTTTCTTCAAATAACAAAAAGTGGATATGTACGCTGAGGCTTGTTCCTGAGTCTTTTACTCGCTATTCGACTTCATGATACATGTGCTATGAAGACTACGTGATGCTTTACGAAATAGTTGGTGTGTTATTAGCAATAATTCTTAAATGCGATAATTCTTATTTGGTAATACGCGCGTGCACGAGCCGATGAGTCACTCAACAGTGTTTCTGTTTCGTTTTGCTTCAATTTAACACATCATTGGCACAATTTTTGCTGTTTATGATTATCTAGATACTTCACAATATAAAAATGTTCTTTATTTATTCTTGAAGTGAATATATTTGGCTTCAATTTCACTTGTTTACTTTAACTATTTAATTTAAATATGTAAAAAGAGGGAGGCGTTGACGCTTAAGTGTGCACTGGATACACGGTCGCGCGTACAAATCTGAGTGCTTAACTTCTTGAAGTGCATCAAGTGAAAAAACACGATTTTCTCGCGGTAGCCCCTTGACATACATTTTATTTTCTTTCTGTAGTTTATGGGCTTATTGCAACGCTAAAATGCAGCTAAACGCAATTTTTTAACGGTACCGGCGTTGTGGCATACATTACAAAAATCAGTCGAAATCGCACCAACTTTAATCAACTAAACATTTTAACAATCATGTTGATTCGTTTTCATAATCGTCATACTTATTTTTATTAGAAACTAGCTGTTACCCGCGGCTACGCACGCGTTGTTCCCGGCCGGTGTGCTGCGTAGTTCCCAGCTTAGAGTGCTGCATGCTTAGAATAGGACCGACTCATCTCATGCCATCGGGTGTCGTACACCGCGACTAAGGGAAAACTAGGGAATGAGCAGTAGCGTTCCCTTGACACTTCTACGACCCAAAACTGCGTTCGCCAACTCACCTGCCGAGCGTGGCGAGTATGGCAACCCCAACAATAATGATAGAAAAGAATGAAACCAGGACCCTAGTCCGCGGCGGCCCTGTTCGTCAAGGCCACGGTAGCAGCCATGGTAACGACAGGACAAGGGGTGCAAAGAATCTCCGGCAGAGATTCGGTTACCACCAACAACGGAAATTGGCCCTGGTTTTATACAACACACGCACGTTGAGGACAAATAAGAAGCTAGTTGCGCTGGAAGAAGAGATAGACACGTTGCACTGGAGTATAGAAGGTCCGAAAAGAGGGCGAGGATACGATAACCTTAAAATCTGGCAACCTGTTTTACTACCGGGAGAGCGAACAGCAGTCCCAAGGTGGTGTGGAGTTTATCGTCCACAATTCACTTATAAACGACGTTGTGTCCATCACTAGTGCGTCGAGCAGGGTAGCGTACCTGATTCTGAGAATATCTAATAGATATTCGCTGATGGTCGTACAGGTCTACCCACCGCTCTCATCGTTGGTAACTCTATTCTTGAAGCTGTTAACGAATACATTTGCCTGGGACAGGCAGTCCGGTTAGGTAGGTCCAACTTTGAGAGAGAGATCTATCGACGAATCCAAGTCGGCTGGGTAGTGTTCGGGAAACTGCGCAACGTCTTCTCATCCAAGATACCTCAGTGCCTCAAGACGAACATTTTTAGTCAATGTGTGTTGAAAGTGATGACATAAGGATCAGAGACATGGCCAATAGGTCTTATAAAAAATTACTCAGTGAGCTATGGAAAGAGCTATGCTAGGCGTTTCTCTAGGTGATCGAATCAAAAATGAGGAGATTTGTAGAAGAGCCAAGTTCACCGACATAGCTTATATAGGATTACTAAGCAGAAAGATTCTAGAGTGAAGACCACGAATCGGCAAGCGCAGCGTAGGACGGTACCAGATGGACTGACGATCTTGTGAGGATCACAGGAAGTCGTTGAATGCAGGTGGCATCGGACCAGCTACGCTGGAGAGCGATTGCAGAGACCTATGTTCAGCAGTGGACAAGTATAGGCTGAAATGATGATGATGATGATGACGCACGCGTTTATTTTAACGTAGGTAGGTCGGTCTTTTCAGGATAGCACAGACCCTGTATATTATTACAAACCCTAAAATGTTTAAAATCCGTTTAGTCGTCTTAGGATGGAGGTATAAAGGTATGCTAAAATAATTTCCTTTATCTCTTTCTTTCTTTCAGTGACAGTCCCTTTAAAATCGGTTACACCTTTCCGGACATTAGCACGGACAAATAAACAGACTAAGAAAAATAAAAAAAAAACACATGTTTGTATTTTGATTATGCTGCAAATAGCCATATAGCTCATATGGTTATTTGCACCATACTAAAACCCAAACAGGAAGAAGACACTGATAGGACAAAAAGACACTAAAAAAATGATTTGTTTCAAAATCACATATCGATGCATGAATTTTGTTTATTAGTATTCCCTTGCAGGAATCGAACTCGCGACTATTTCATAAGTTTTCACGCAAATGCCAAGCCGCCATCGATTTGCAAAAGTATTTGAAAAGTCTACTTTAAAATTAGTAAATTTTCTTTATAGAACAATAAAAAAAATAAAAAGTATATTAAAAGCTTTTAAAATATTAAAAGCTTCCCAGGCCTCCAGCCCTCTGTGCGGGTGGAGAGAATTCGAAAGATTAGAGGGCTTTGGTTAAATAAAAATCAAAATAAGATTGATATAATATATCACTTATACGGGTAGTATCGACACTATCTAGTGTATAAACAAATTATTTAGTATTATTATTTTACGGCCTACAAAACTTCCATATTAAGTTTCAATTCAATCTGTTCAGTTATTATATATTCATAATAAGAATAAATAACAGCTATCCCGCAAGATCCGTGTAGCCATCAATAAAGCGTGTAGCGATAACTTTTATATTCAACAAATATATTATTTCTACAACTTCCGCCTGACTATCAGTTCTATATCAACAATCTCTATTAATGGGTTACGTCCTAGCCCGGACAGTTGGTCCTTATGACATATGAACTAAACTATAGCGCGATTCAAGGTAATTGCTTTCTGAGAAAGATTACCAGTTAATGTATTTATTGTCGTAATTATTGGTAAAATGGCTCTGATTGACACATTCTCTACCTACCCTGCTAATCTGACTGCCACCTTTAACAAACGTGAGAAAGCCGTCCTACTGTTCTGAACTGGAAAAGGAGTACAAGCAATCAAACCTCCCTCGAAGCTTGCGGATGGTCTACACATTTCTCCAAGATCTTTGCTTAAGAATGGTGGTGGAAGGGGCATTGGCTTGACTGAGCATAGTCACCGCCGGAGTCCTATAACGCAGCTGCCTATCAGCTGCCTGTGTGCTAAACATAGAATCCCTGAAAAGCGCTCACGTCGTGCATTCTTCACGTCGTTGGTGAATGTCCACTATGCGGCCTAGAATATCCAAGCCACCTTAGACCTCTTCATAGATTAGCTCGTCAAATGGAGGTTGCTGGTGAACGTTGCGAAGACAATGACTTTCATCTATGAAAACTTTTATAGGATACTTATCGCTTGAGACTCCTACCGGCGAAAACCTACATTGTGTTCCAGCTCGTCACTGTATCTATAGGATTGTCATAACACCGTGCTGTTGTTAAAGAGTTCCGCGGTGTATCTTCAAAGACCAGAGTCCAATACCAATAAAATTAAAATGGGAGCATTTTGGATCCATATTGCATTTAATACAAAAATAATCATCAAAATTGGTTCATAAACAAAGAAGCTATAAAAATAACTGGACAAGTGCAAGTAGGACTCGCGCTCTGAGGGTCTCGTACCGGGTTCAGTTTCGGTCAGTTTTAGCGCCAAATTGTAGTTTCGTCGGGTCTAGAGAACTCGTCAAGACAAATCCAATGAGCCCAAACAAAGCGGGGTTATGTTGAGCAGTTGGATAGTTCCTTTGGCTACCCTCCGGTTTCATCATCAGATCCTAAATATCATCAGAATCTATAGAACTCGCCAAGGCAAATCTAACGAGCTCAAACATGGCGGGGCTATGTTAAGAAGTTGGGTAGTTCCGTTGGCCACCTCCCGACTCCATCATCAGACCCTGGACAGCGTCCGGATTTATAAAACTCGTCAAGACAAATCCAACAAGCCCGGCCACTGCAGGATTATGTTTGGTAATTAAGAAGTTCTATTGGCTACCCTCCAGCTCTATAATCAGACCCTTGACATCATCTGGGTCTGCAGAAATCGTTAAGACAAATCCAATGAACCCAAACACGGCGGGGGTATGTTTAGTATTTGGTTAGTTCCGTTGGTCACCTTGCCACTTCATTATCAGACCCTAAACATCATCTCGTTGTATAGTACTTGTCAATACCAATCTAACAAGCCTAAACACGAGGTGGTTATGTTGTGTAGTTGACATGTTCCCATGGCCACCTTTCGGCCCCATCAAAAGACTATTCTGGAGCTGGGTCCATGGTATGTACAATATTATTACATTGTCACCGAACTTACATACGTATAGTAAATTTCAGCTCATTCGGATAAATGCTTTCTATTATCAAACGCTATTGGATATCTTAATAAAATAAAATAAAACTAATAAATAAAATACCCCAAGTGCATGAAAATGGATTACAAGATTTAAACCAGAAAGACAGATACACATACGAACACGAAAGCTTCTAAAAAGTTACCTATACCTCGTTAATCTATTGGCGAATAATGCGCGTAGCGGTCACGAGGTCCTGAGTTCGAATCCCAGGTCAGAATACATGTAATTTTTCGATTGAAATATTTCCAGTGTCAACTGGCATTGTGCCCAATATAATGGCATTAGGCTTTTCCCTCTATTGCATAAGACCTAACATCCGACCTTGGGGAATACAGGTGTGACGATGTTTATTTTTATATATTTTATAATTTAAATGAACAACGTTGATATTCAATTATTTCCGTATAAAAAATTCACACACCGGGACGCCTACATTCCCCAAGCGGGAGTGGCTAAGAGGTATACTATGTGCGCTCTTATTGCTGAGAATGTAAGGTGCCAATGTAATAGGGGCGAGGCTATTGCTATTATACCGGGCACAACTTCGGACTCCGGAGTGATACTGGGAAATTTTCTATAGAAAAAATACATTTTGCTTGACCTACAATTTATACCAACGGGGCAATCCATAAAAATTCCTTTTAAAAAAGTGCTCTTTCTTTATAAAATTTTGCCGTAATTAAATTAATAACATTTAATTTTCATTCAAATTATATAAAAATAAAAGAATAAATCGTCAATCTGATCCAATTTATGTCCTATTCCGTACACAGATTTGAGAGATCTGTGGCGCCATCTCTGTGTATGTGTGAATAAATATTTATTTACCACAAATCAAAATAGTTCCACAAAATGTCACTGATAGCACATAGACAAAGAAGTATTGTTGTAGTGTGTAAAGTAGTCACTGGACAGCGCTTATTTAATTTTTCATCAGATTTGTGGGAAATTAATATTTTTCTTTATGTTATAGTTATAAATTGACAAATATCGGATTTCTTCTTTTACTTGTACTTTAAAACCTTACTTCTTGCCAAATTCTACGATTCTAGGTCAACGGGAAGTGCTATATAATTTTTAATGAGCGGCTTTAAATTGCCATATCTTTTGTTTGGGTTTACTTAGAACCTTCATTTTTTTACACTAGTAGGGGATCGTAGATCTTCGTATTTGGTATACATTTCAACTCAATACCTTTAGCCGTTCGTGAGAAAAAAAAACCGTAAAAAAGGCGATAATCGTCGGACAGACGGACAACGAAGTGATCCTATAAGGGTTTCGTTTTAGGTACGAAGCCCTTAAAAAACACATGCAAACGGTGCACCTGCTCCTTTTCCAAGTTAGTTAATATTCTACTTAGTGAAATGATTTTAGCCGCATTTAACTATAGTATTTTCATTTAATGGTGATTTTGTTAAGCAAATTATAAAATTCTCCAACAATTTTCTTGGAAAAACATGAAGTGTAATTTTACCACCCATAACCGCTTTTCCCTCTAGCAATGATATATAACTGCATTTTAGCATTTTGAACATAGTTAAAATAATAAATTGACGGCGTTTTTGATTTACTTTTTTCAAAAACGATAATAGATGGTGACTATATGGAGACAGATTTTTTTCTGAGCATAAAGTCAAAGATGGCCTAATGTCAAATAACGACATTATAGCTTAAGGGCGGCAGGTGAAATATAACCTGCCATCCTTACACTTTACCATTAGCCAAAATTGATGTTGCCACGTAATAATGTGGCAACATGAGTTTTGGCTAATTTAAGTATGTTTTAAATCTTACTTGGGCTAATTTGAGTATTTTTTAAATTACGTTTTTTAATTTCTCGTTGGTCTAGTAGCAAAGCGCATCGCTTTGTGATCACGAGGTCCTGAGTTCAAATCCTAGGTCGGCCAAATGTAAGTTTTCTAACAAAAACTTCCTAGTATGAGTCCAGAGTATGGAACTGTGCCCGGTATATGGCGATAGGATTGCCTCCTATTACATGGGTATAAACATCGTCAGCGAAAAGTGGGCGTACTCAGTACCCATTTGCAACCCCCAGTTGGGGAATATAGGCGTGATGGTGTTTATTCAAATTACCTTTAGATGGCTTGGACAATCTGGTTCCTTATTCGCTATGACCAAACGATGCGCGACGATAACTTTGTGAAATGGTCGTGAAATGGTATTCTATGTGCCACTGGAGTGCCAGTAAACAATCGTTTGGTTATCGTAACATGCCGCGTTCTCTGTTTAATTGTACATAGCAAATAAGAGCTCTGCAGTTACTAAGCAAACGAAGTATTACTCACCCATATTTTCTTTTCCAAAGCAGCGTAGTTTCAAAAAGAAATTCATTGGTCTCGAGTCGTAGTCTCTATCTATGAACACATGGCGTACGTTTTCCATCCCAAAAATAACTACAATCAACTCTCCACTCGCGTTTAAACCCAAAACGTTGGTGGAATGTTCCTTTGCCAGTGCTATCATGGCTTTGCACTGAGATCCATATTTTTTGGTCATTTTTGTCAAGGCGTTGCTGCTCCCAATAAACGGGTACCATTTTGGACCTGAAATGATGGAAAATATCTGTACGTCACCAGATAATTGAAAATATTGACCTTCTTATTACAATTAACGGTTTAGATTATAGTCGAAGAAGGCTACGGCATAGTATAAATATATACAATAACTCATCTAAGCAGTTTTCGTGGTATAATTACCTATATTCTGTCAGAGCGTTAGGGTTAGCACCTAAATGTTTTGAAAATATATTTATTTTACTTTTAACTTGTTTACTGCAGTGGTTATATGCATGTATAAGCCTACTTTTTCCGTATGAGTGTAGTATACGATTAAAGTGCTTAAAATTTTGATATTTGTACTTACTAATATATTATGTACTTTTATTACAAATTGTTTCTAGAAAAGTGTTTTCTCTTTTTACGGATGAGTATTCTATATTCTTTTTTATTTAATTACATTGTATTAATAATCTCATTCTTATTGATAGCTTTTTTGATAGACATGCGAGTAACCACGACTGCGCACACGGATATTTTGTAATTTGCAGAGGTATAGTGGTGTTAACTTCCTGAGTAATGATTTTTCAAAAACGCTGAAACACGTAGTCCTTTATTTCTTATCAAAACTCTATGTATGAATTTTAGATATGCCTAACTTGAATAATGATGGGTTCCTCATACAAACATTCATCTCCTATTTTACACCCTGAATTGTTTTTTTTTTTAATAAAACGTAGCCTATGTATCAAACTGAACTTCTGAAATGTATCTCTATGCCAAATATGATCAAAAGCGTGAAGAGGTAACAGACAAACAGACAGACTGAATTACTTACGAATTAATAATATTAGTACGAATAACACCCTACGTTCACACTTGAGATAAACAAAATATTCTTACTACTGTAAGCCTAGTATACGCGATAACAGGAGCTGTAAAGTAATTAACACCACGCTCACTCATTTAGTTGTACACATAAATAAATCTCTATTTATTACCATAACGATCTTGCTTACATTTCTTCCTTATTATCACGTTTTCGACATTATATTGAACTTGTTCCTGCCTGCGACTTCGTCCATGTTGACTTTAGATAGGAACCTTACATTTTTCCAGGATAAAAAGTATACTATGTATGAATTCAGGTAATAAACTATCTGTGTGCCCAATTTCATCCAAATCCGTTCAGCTGTTTTTCCGTGATTGAATAACATCCAAACATCTAAACATCCAAATATCCAAACATACAAACTTTCATATTTATAATATTAGTAGGGTTTACAGCGCTAATTATGAACGAGTTTTTTATATCACAAAGTGAAGGCCTGTTTAAAAAATATCTTAGAGGAATCGCCATTGTGTTTTTTATATGCTTCGTATTTGGGGTTCGCGGGTTGTAATGAAATGGTAATTATTGTTTATTTTAAGTTGGGAAAGTATTTCGGTAATGAAATCTTATCATTGTATTAATACGTGAAGCAAAACCTTTGTACCCATTTTTACGAAAATTGCGCGGACGGAGGAGTTTGAAATTTCCCACACTTATAGTTTATATACAAGGTGTAACATAATAAGCGCAAGACCTCAGACACTCCGTTTAGAGAATTGCTTTATAAATTCAAAACGAACACCAAATTATCAAAAATTTAAAGGTTTATACCCTTTTTTAAAGCACTTTTATACCCTAATTATCAATGAAACTTGTATGTGTATGTGTGCGTTTTGAGAAATACGTTTTATGAAAGCATTTGAAATCTTCTTCTTGCTACGAATCAAGAATAAATTTAATTTTTTATAGCGCACATTTTTTGCAAATTTAAAAAATATGTAAGATACATTAAAAATTGTTGGAATCAATTCAGTTACCGATTTAGAACAAACTACTTTTAGGTCTTGCGTTTATTATGTTATACCTTGTAGAGAAGCAGTGCAGAATGCTTATATTTTTTTTAAATTATGCTTATAAAATATATTAAATCAATAAAAACACATTACACACAGTACCGTAGTGATTATATTATCTTTGCACACTACCATGTATTTGACACAATACACTTCAAATTGAGAATAGATAATATTGTTTGTTTTTAATATTATTTGTCTATAGTCTTACTGAATGTCAAACATAACCAGCAAACGATGAAAGAGTTTTTACAAAAAACATCGTTTACAGAGAAGTTTTGTATCATTAATTAAATTATCGAAATATGTATGTCAAGTCCAATGGACATCATTTTCTTTTTGGTTTTTATTCCAATAAAACAAAAATGTATTCTTTATTTCAATTAAATTCATATGATTTGTTTGAAAAAAATAGGCAAATAAACAGTGTAGCCTTGGCGAAATCTGTGATTATAGAAGTACAGTCTTTGACGATAGAACCTTAATAATGTTCAAAATAAAAATTTAAAATTAATTATGGTCGAATTTCGACCAATGGGCGACCACTAGTTATAATTAATTAATAGCAATATTTGGGCGACAGTAGTGATCAAATTTTTGCTTTTTGAACGCGCTGATTCAATTCAAGCGAAGCTTTTGGTGAGTGTATTAATTTTAATGGATGGTTAGCAAAATAAGTTGCTTAAAATTCTGAGTTTATCAGACTTCTTGCACACTTTTTTATGCATCAATTTAATTTTATGAATGTAAATTCACTTGAAGACCTTGCTTATCACTTGGTATCAAAGTTTGTAAAATAGTGTTTCTGATTTGCTGATTGCTGACTACGTCACGGACCTGTCCGTCTATTTCATTTAAATCTAAGACCAGCATAGACTAATGCAAGCCACATTTACAAATAATTTATTACTTTTTCACCACCGGCAAGTAAAATGCTGGTTGGTAACTTCTCGGTTAGCGTTACTCGGCAATTAATATTGGTCAGTTTTACCGTCGATGATATTCGTACATATACATACAACTTTAACTGACGATTAGACTCTACTCGCGGGTGGTGAAAGAGACCTTTAGATTTGACCCTTTTGAGTGCTTATCTATTTCATTAATAAAAACTTTTAATTTATCAACGTGTTCAAATAAAAGCGTATTAAGGGTACATTAGAGAGATATAGTCAGCGTTGTTTTCTCTATGGCGTTGCATATTCCAAAATGAACAAAATTTAATACGAAATATGCCAAGCAAAACAATTCTGGTAGGTTAGGTAACATGAACAGAAAATAATATTTATGCCTAAATTTCCACTGGATGAAGATCGGTACGTATATTTAGGTTATAATAATATGTTTTACATTCATTTAGTCATTATAGTTCTTGCGGTTCAGATAAATAGAAATATTTAAAACAGTAGTGATGTATAGTCATGTTATCGATACCTTTCATTCATAATGTTAATAATATAAATTTATGATACTAAAGGTGCTTTATGATACTATTTATGATAAGTGCGTGCGTGCGTGCGTGCGTTGCCTACCCTACCAAAGATCTTGCGTAATATTATTTATAAAAAGGTACTGTGAGAGTCAGTATCGCGCACCGTAAAGTTCTTTTTATAAGTATGAGAGCTAAGTTTGTAACAAAGTTTTGTCACAACATTTCGTGTCAGTCTTCTCGTAAGAATACACAGTTCATGTTCATGATCAAAATTATGTTTTGGTATCTTAAACAAACGAATATGCCAAGATTATGAACATGACCTGGATCATCGTTAAAGAGTTCACTTCTAGAGGAATAATCCTGACTGCATCTTCGGTTCGTGCAAGAAATCATATCTGAGTATTTAAATCAAATATATATGTTATAATTACGTAACATTTCATTTAAATAAATCAAACAGGTTTGGAGTAAAGTGTCTTTTTTGAAATCAAGTAGCTTTTATTTTATTTTTTCTAAAAAAAGATACTTTTGATTTTCCTGGCTAATATATTTACAATATATTAGCCAACTATATATCACCGCATGAAAATTTTCCTCAAAATCCGCCGGGCAGTTTTTGAGTGATAATGGTTCAAACAGACACTTTAATATACAGACAAACAGACACGAAAGGCGAAAATTGTAGAATTGGCTTCTACAATGATAGTATGATCCTTCTGGGTTGTTATTTCCAAAAAATATTTCACGTACAGATGTGCAGAGTGAAGCTGACCGACTGTATTCGCAACAGCGTAGTAAGAAAGCGAGTAGGTATTAAAGATAGTATCGGTCTAAAGTTGAGAAAGGGTATGCTCCGTTGGTTCGGGCATATAGAAAGAATAATAATAATAATAATAATAAATAGTTTATTTTCTCATCACAAATATATAATATAGAAAGAATGTTAGAAGAAAGAATGACAAAACAGATATACAATGCGAAAGTAGAATGATGTAGGTACCGGGGAAGACCTAGACTATCTTACCATGACCAAAAAGACCGTGTCTTATCTTAAGGGCAAGTTAAGAGTCTCCGTAGCCGGCGAGCGTGTATGAGACGAACTATGAGAGGTAGCCAGAGAGGTATGCAAGGAAAGAACCTGTCGGAACTCTGTACTCTCTGCGTACCCCGAAGTGGTGTGATGATATAGATAGATTTCACGTACAGGCACGACTTCGTTACAGTTTATTTGTATGTATGTATATAGATTATTATACCTAAAAAAAGAACAAAATATTTAAAAATTGTACTTATCTTAGTTGTTAAAATTTCTACGAAATAATATTTATTATTCAAATAAATCAATTAATGTTCCTATCGACGTGCGTGACAACGCGGCTCATTATGTGTCGAAAACCTCCGAGACGCTGTGCAAAGCGTGCGTCTATGTACGTGAGTTTAATTCGGTAGGAAGTACTAAGCTGTTTCACTCTATCATATTTACGCTGTGGCTACGGTAACATTAAGACTAGTTAACAGGCCCTGTCACGGGCTTAAACTTTTTAAAAACGTTTACCTATCGAGCTCTTTCATTTACCCTCCAACTACAGTGCAATGACGTAATACGAGTATATATGTGCATCCCCTAACTACGAAAATAACGTGCCAGAGTCGGGGCGTTAAAATGGCGGTCGGTCATTATACCGCGAACCACGAACTTACATCGTTTTTTTTAGGACAAATCCAACGAGCCCAAACACGACTAGACTTTAATAATTATCTATTTTAGAAGTTTCTCTGACTTCCCTCCGGCTTCATCATCAGACCCTAGAGATATAGTAATTTTCAAAATAAATCCAATGAGCCCAAATACGACTGGGCTATGTTGTTTAGTTCAGGAGTTTCTATAGCTATCTACCGGCTTCATCATCAGACTTTGGGCGTCACCTAGGGCTATAGTACTTGTCAAGACAAATCCGAGAAGTCAGAAGGTAACTATAGGAACTATTCACCTATACAAAATAGCACCATCGTGTTTGGTCTCGTTGGATTTATTTGGATAAGTTCCATAGACTTCAGTGGTGGTCAGGGTCTGACGATGATGCCGGAAGGTGGCCTTACAACTCAATATAGTCCCGTCGTATTCCAGTTTTTTGGATTAGTCACGATAAGTAACTATGGACACAAAAGGTGTACAGGGTCTGATGGTGGAGTCGAAGTCTATGGAGCTATTCAACCTAAACTGTCGTGTTTGGGCTTGTTGGATTTATTTTGACTAGTATTTTGAACCCAGATGGTGTCCAGAATTTGAAGATGAGGCCGGAACTTAGCCACCAAACTCCCAACTAAGCATCGTGATTTCGCTTTAAAAGATTTATTTAACAAGGCCTTTTTAAAATATAATTATGCCTATTAGCGACGCCGTACTACTGGGCATCTAAATACATAATAGCATAACATCAAACCAGTGTAATTATGTACAGATTGTTACAGAATCGCTACACGATTACAATCCCAGATTTAAAAACAAATTATTAAACTTACCGGGAGGAAAGTTCTTCGGTTTTAACATAGACAAAACCGCGTACAGTATAAATACTATGATTATCAGATATAGATAAACTGACATCATTTTAACTGATCGATTACAATAGTTTTAGCAAGATACCCGGCTATAGATAAGCCAGTGGTCTACTCGGCAACCGAACGACGACTATGCAACTAGCCTAGGATACAACAATTTTAATGTTTCGCCCGTTATTAGCAGCCACTTTATATAGTCGCGATGTTTTGTTAAGTCGTATGCGAATTTGGTAGTAAGAAAAAAATTGTCGAATTTTTGGAAATATATCATCACGCCAGATCCCTTGTTGAACCGGCATACCCCAGGCGGGTTGATTGTTCTTTAAAAATAATTATAATTTAAAAAATATTCTTTAAAACAAGCTTTTATCGCGTAAATACAACTAAGATAGTAATAATTCTTGATGCCACTGAAGAGCTAGTTAATAAGGTTCATTCAAGCCGCTTCATTTTCGGTCTCCGTAAATATGATGATGTATCAGAGTTCTGAAGAAAATTTGAAGTGGCTGCCTATTCGGCAACGCCGCGGCTCACATATCCTTTCTTTTCTCTTTTCCGTCCTTTATAACCCCAAAGCTCCTATTTATCTACGTGTGCGTTTTGACTTTCTTGTCCCCAAGGGAAGGGCCTGTCGTACTGCTTCTTCTCTCCTTCTTCGTGCTCCTCTTCATTCTTCCAGTTGCTATGATAGGTCTTTTACTGTTCGTGGAGTGCGTCTTTGGAACTCACTCCCACACGCTATACGCGCAAGCTCCTCTCTGGACATCTTCAGGGGAAGAATCAGGGAACATTTCCTGTCTGATTGTTGATACACATTTATAATATAATATACTATGGGTATTTTTATGTATGTTTATTTTATAAATTATATATATTTAGTTTTGTATAGTATGTATTTTATTTATATTTATGTTTATTTTATTGCATGTTTTAATGTGTAATTGTATAACTGCCCTCTTATTAACATTCTCATCTCTCAACACTTAAAGGTTCGCTGGAAGAGAACTCATATTTTGAGTTAAGCTCGCATTTGTATATCACCTGTGAAATTACAACTGTAAATGTACTGTATACAATAAAGGATTAAATAAATAAATAAATAAGGCATCTTGCTTAGTAAAAAAATTCCTATGGCCTCCTTTCGGCTCCATCATCAGTCTCTGCCCGCCGCCTTCATCTATGGTACTTTGTCTTGAACAAATCCAATGAGGCCAGATACGATGGGATTACGTTGAGTTGTTTGGGAATTTCTATGGTCACCGTTAGGTTCCATTACCAGACCCTGCCAGTACCTATATTTAAAGTACTTATCAAGACAAATTAAACAAAATAAAACACGACGGGGTTACATTGAATATTTTAGGAGTTCCTATGGTCATCTTCTGTTTCCATCATTCTGCCGCTGCCACCATCGTGGTATATAGATCTTATAAAAATTAATCCAATGTGCCCAAACACGACGGTGCAATCTTGCTTAGTTGAATGATACCTATGGGCACCCTGCGGCTTCAGAAACTGACCCTGAATATCAGACTGAGTTATAGAACTTGTCAAGATAAAGCCGATGATGACACACGGCCACTTTTCAGCTCCCTCATCAAACCCTGGACACTATAAGGATCTATAGTAATTGTCTAAATAAATCCAATGAGCCAATATTATGATTTAACCAAAATCCTCCATTCCGATCTGCTAGCGATTTGTTTCTCCCACTGAGAGGGCTCTATGCTGCACCTCTTCATGTGGCAGTTTAGCATATCTTTGGCCCTGAAGAGTTATTCGCCATGATTGCCTCAAGTTCTTAATGATTAGTGCTTCAAGATAAGAAATGCATGTATAATTATTCATTTAATTATGTTAGATTATAGAGGAGGTACAAAAAATAAACAATTTACCGTGAATCATGAACCGTGAATCCAAAATTAAGCAATTCTGCCTTGGAATTCGCGTTCACGGTTTTACCTATTTGTATTTTCTTTTTTAAATATTTACTTCCCGGTTACTCGTACGTCGCGACGTAATATAATAAAATTATATCGTATTTCTTTTTGATGCCGACCTCATATCTTTACAGACACATATTGGAACATAAGGATTTTAATTTTATATGAAAGGCATAACTCTCATCTATTATAGTAAGATAAAAATTTTATAGCCTGTCACTGCGACCTGAACAATGTTGGTCATTGTTAGATAGCGGTGCTACTTTCAATCAACAAGATTTATTTATTATGTTTAAGTGAAGCTCTCCAATAAAACCTGCAGCTGTTCAATAAAAACATATGTTATTTACATATATTCTTGATATAATATGAGTCTTAAGATTATAAGTAAAAATTAGAAATCACTTAAGCACCACCATAGGGTTCCGTGTCCATACAGGCCTCACTGGAAACGTTGTTGAAGTTTCCAGCGTGTCGACAGGGGTCAAATACCTTGTACTTAAACTGACAAAGAGATACACTCTCAAGGTCATACAAGTGTACGCACCAACTTCAGCACACTGCGGTGACGAGGTAAAAGGTATGTATGAAGACATAGTCAAAGCCCTGCACAACATTACCAACGCACACTTCAACGTTGTTATGGGAGAAAATGGTACGGAGAGGCCTCCGTCGCTCAAACGCTCGCCTCATTGAGGAAGCGATAGAGCAGAAGAGGGGCTCAAAAGTATTTATTTCGCACCTCGGGAGAAGCTAACTCACCATGCTTAAGACCTCAGATGGCCGCCTAGTCGCCTTAAAGCCAGAGATCCTTGCCAAGATTGAGGACATCTACGGCCAGTTATACGCCTCACAATCACCGCAACCTACACCCAAATGCAACGATTCCCCAGCTACGGTAACCCTCCACTACACCAACGACCTTCCGGACATCCATCCGGGCGAGATCTATTACATACAAAAATGGAAAAGCCCCCGGAGAGGACGGAGCCACCACCGAACTACTCAAAGCCGGAGGAACTCCTATACTGAGGCAACTCCAGAGACTTCAACTCTGTCCTCCAAAATGGGAGTACCCCGAAGGCGTGGCCCAGGAGTATAGTGGTCTTTTTTTTTTAAAAAGGAGTAAATACTTTTAAAGGATTCGAAATCTATAGGCCCATCTCACTCTTAAGCCACATATACAAGCTGCTCTCAAGGGTCATCATTAATCGCCTAGCTAGAAGACTTGACGAATTCCACCCGCCAGAGCAGGCCGGGTTTGGTGGAGGATTTAGCACCATAGACCACATCCACATAGTGAGGCAACTTACACAAAAGTCCGAGAAGTATAATAAGCCCCTGTATCTAGCTTTTGTGTACTGTAGAAAGGCTTTTGACTCCATAAAAACTAAGGCTATTATAAATCCCTGCAACGGTGTCAAGTAGACTGGCGATACATCGAGGTACTGAGATGTCTTTACAACGCCGCCACGATTACCCTTTAAGTACAGAATAGTCAATCAAGGTATATTCCATTGCACAGAGGCGTGCGACAAGGGGATGTTATAGTCCCGAAAACGTTTACTACCGAAAACGACGATGTCTTTAAGACTCTCAACTAGAAAGAACGCGATATAAACGTAAATGGCGAGTACATCTCACCCGTCTCACTCTCAGGATCTTCAGGAAATATTGGACAGCCTCAATGAGTCCTCCCAACATGTCAAAAAAACAGCTTCGTCGTCATATCTTCTTGTCACTCACCCCGCAAAACCTAAAGGCTAAAGTCTTTGATCAGAGCGTCTTACCGGTTACGATCTACGGAGCTGAGACGTGGACACTTACGATGGGACTGGTCTGTCAGTTAAAAGTAGCTCATCGTGCTATGAAGAGTGCTATGCTTGGAGTTTTTGTGCTTGATAGAATTAGAAATGAGACTATCTAGCATAGAACCAAATTCACCGACAGAGCTCTTAAAATCAGCAAGCTAAAGTGGCTATGGGCTGGTCACATTTGCCGCAGAACAGACAACCGTTGGAGCAGACGGGTTTTGGAGTGGAGACCACGAACTGGAAAACGCAGGTGTAGGACGCCCCCCCACGAGATGGAGTGACAACTTACGTCCGATAGCCGGCAGGAAATGAATGCATAAAGCCGAGGATCGGGGTCTATGGTGCACATTGGAAGAGGCCTATGTCCAGCAGTGGACTAATTTGGGCTGATCATGATGATGATGAAATCGTAGTATTGACTATGTATCATAGATTTGTAATAAATATACTATACAACCCTATCTATCGATTTTGTTCCCAATAGCTCCAAAACAGTTGGTGATTGATTGTGTAGTTGATGTGTTGCTATGGCCACTTTCCTCCATGCTCCATCATGACACCCTGGACACTATCTGGGTCTATAGGACAAATCTGACGTTCAGTCATGACAGGGTTATATTGAGAATTCGGATAGTTCCACTGGCCACTTTCCGGCTCCTTCATCAGACCCTGATTACCATCTAAATCTATAGTAGTTGTATAGACTTATTTAATAACCCCAAACACGTCGACCCTATATTGTTTATTGCTAAGGAATTCCTATGGTCACCTTTCGCCTTCTGCATCAGACCTTGAACACCACTTGGATGTATAGTGCTTGTCAATATCAATCCAACGAGGCTACACACGAGTAGTTGTCTGTCGTGTAGTTGACATGTTCCTAACATCACCAGTATCATTGTCAGACCAGTTCCATGGTACCATATTATTGCATTGTTACTGAACTTACATACATATATCAAATATCAGCTGAATCGGATACCCGTCAGTGTTTGAAAAATGGATTACAAAATTCGAACCGAAAAGACAGATATACGAACAGTGTAGGTTATATAAAAGCTAGTAAAATAGTTTAAAAATAAAACACCGGGCACAGGGATATCTACCGACGAAAAAATGAGCGCGTTTTCAATACTTCGATATGTCAACTTCAAATCACAGTTGGAATTATTTATAGAGAGAATTAAGGAATTTACGTAAAGATTAAAAATAAATGTAATTATTATGGTCTATCTTATAATTAAATTAAAATAAAATAAGAGCAGCACCGAACACGCTAATTATAAATCTAAATCTTGTCCGCCTGGTATGGTGGCAAGAGCGCTGGCTGCATTGCCTCGCTGAATAGCTAGGAGAATTTTCTGCGCGAGGAATAAGCCAGCCCTCTTGTCACCTGTAGAGGCCATCAATCTGGTAGTTATAGATTTTATAAAACTTTTTGCGCAGTTACTCCACGGGCCTAGCGTTTCCACCGCAAACGGCACAAAATGTAATCTCTACTAATAGGTACATACTTGTGCCGCTTGCCCAGATCCGCCTTCTCAGCCGCAGCTCCCGCCTTAGACACTGATTCCCTAAGGTAGGACGGAGCCAATGTATCAACGCATGTGGCGTCTCACACAAGGGCCCGCCCTCGATCTCAAAGGATCAGTGTCATTCTTACCGGGTCCAAGACTGCAGAAACGTTGATGGTGGCAGGAGCCGTTCTAATAATATAATTAAAATTTCGATACCGATTTTTGATCTTGTTTCTGAAAAATATATAATTTGTTTGCATAAAAATAACGTGATCGATATCAATCGCGTGCACAACTCGTTCGCGGAATGAATCGATTGTAAGAAATTGCACTTTGATAAATGCTTTCATAATATCAAATTCAAATCAGAATTGAGGACATCTGCAGGAGCACCAAGGTATAGCCCTTAGAATTGCCAAACTTAGCGATAGTGGCTCCCCAACAAGGTGAATCGATGACCTGGCAAAGGTTGGAAGTAAAAGCTGGATACGTACAGCACAGAGCCGGTCGTTGTGGCGGTCTTTTGGGAGGCCTTTGTCCTGCAGTGGACTTCTAGCAGCTGATAATCATACAAGACTTACCTACGTATTGTTTGTAGATATCATAGATATAGTATTTAGTACCTGTAGATCGATTATGTTAAAGCTGAATAAACCACCAGTTAAAAAATACCTTTCACTATGCAACCTGTGTATATGTGATAAAAGAGATACCAATAAAAATTTGGACCCGTCTCAAAGCAGCGTGCGTCTTAAGGGTTGACTAGTGCCGCTAAGGTAATCTAGAAAAAATCTCTTATTTTCGTGAAAATATATGTACCGTGCTTGTATAGTTGTATTTAATTAATTATAACAGCGTGGAGAGTAGTCCCTAGTTATTCAATTCGATGGTGTTTTGACGGAAAATAATAGTCTATCTATATCATAACGTCAGATCCCTTGCGGGGTAGGAGAGAGAAAGAACACAGAGGTCCAACAGGCTATTTCCATACATACCTCTCTGGCTTCTCTCTCATAGTTCGTCTCATAAACGCTCGCCGATTACGGAGACTCTTGACTTGTCCTTCAGATAAGACTCGGTCTATTTGGTCATGGTTAGATAGTCTAGGTCTTCCCCTGTACCTACATCCTTCCACTTTCGCATTGTAGGTCTGTTTTGTCATTCTTTCTTCTGACATTCTTTCTATATGCCCGAAACAACGGAGCCTACCCTTTCTCATCTTCACACCGATACTATCTTTCATACCTACTCGCTTTACGTCGTCAGCATTACTCCGCACATCTTCCGCAGAGCTCGCATTTTCACCACATTTATCCTTCTTTAATTCTCCTTCTTACATACCCAGCTCTCGCTGCCATATAACAACGTTGGGACAAGCACTCCGTTAAATATAGCCAGCTGCGCCTTTTGGCTTAAGTACCGGCTCCCAAGTAGCTTTCCCATCTCACCAATCACTCTGTTTACTGCACTCACTCTTTTCTCTATGTCAGCGGTGTATTTTCCATCCTTACTGAATGCGCATCCATGGAAAATAATAGTTATCTTTCTTTTTATCAGTAATTCTGAACTAAAAATTATGTTGAACTAGTTTCTGGTGTAGTGGGGTAGTGGTGATCTGTATTACAGGTATATTCCTACCTACTGAGTTCTTAGATTTACGCGAATATTACACATGAAATAAAACTATTTTTTCGGATTTTATCGCGGTTTAATTTTTATTTTTAAGTTCCCGACGTTTCGAGTGCTTTGCAGCACCCATGGCCAACGGAGGGACTGAGGTGTTAGACGTCCAAAAAGCATAGTTGTTCCGGGGTACCCTTAAACTTCTAAATTATTTTTGTTGGTCCGATCTACGCAGAATGAGCTCACGGTGTCTTGAGGTCTTGCAGTGTTATGCTTGGTTTTGGATTTGATTATATTAATTACCGGATCCTAAGTCGATGGAAGCACCCAGCCATCTTCTCTATTGAAATTAGGATGTTTTTTAATTTACTCTTTTACTCTTTTTCCCCACCATACCGACATTACGTCGATCCAATAGAGGTAGCAAAATTACTAGTAGTAGGAGGCTCAGTTTTGCTTACTAATGATTATTTCCCACAATTTAAATGCAAAATGAATAAAAAAATATAATGATGTTATGAATATAATTTTTTATTATGTATTTTTTTTTCTAACTTCGTTACATATCAGATAGAATCCAATACATGAATTAATAAAATAAATTATTATAGTACGTATATTCATTTTATTCTATATGAAATTAGAATTGTTATACAGATTATTTGGATATTAGTTAATGGTGTCGATGAGGGTATGTGGTCAAACTATGATAATATTATTGAATGAGTACTAAACAAAACACACCTAATGTTATCAATTGCAATATTTTCCAAATATTCAGGTTGATGGATGCAGTCTATTAAGAGCGGGTAAAATAAATACAAATTTATAAAATGCTTATCTCTTCAACAAACTCAGTAAAACGCTGTTGCCTATTTCCTGTTTCCACTGACGACTTCTTTGTCCAGACGTTAAGAGCGGTAGGCCGCTCCGGTTACTAGACTGAATAGTTGCGGGTTCGATTCCCACATAGTACAAATTTTTGTGTGATTTTCATGTTTGTAAACGTACCCACGACATTGAATAATTACCAGTGTGGGGCTTTTTTTATAAAAAAAAGGAGAGTAAAAGTCTTGGTTAATTCCCCAATTGCTTTCTACGAAATGCGTGAGAACAAATGGGATTTACCGGATCCATTAGGCAATTATGTAACAAAGAATTGTGTACAATATTTGCTATGAGCAAATAATTTATATAATATTCTAATGACATTTTTGGAATTCTGTAGTTTCTGTCGACCCCGCAAGGGATCTAGCGTGATACAAATTGCACCCTTAGGATCCAAAAAAATGAACAAAATAGGTATTCGTATAGTAAATATTTATAGGTGACATAATCATCCAACATTTCCCCATAAAGACGGGAACACTAAATGGTGTTTTAATTGGCAACACTGCATCTCAAATTTATTTTTGTAACTTGAAATCGTTTTTTTTATTTTCTAGTAAATATATGAAAAACCTATAAACTTATGTATGGAAAGTAGTTCCGCTTGCGGTATAGTGATTTTGTGACTTCAAATCGCGTTCTTACACCACGCATTTAGCTATTTTGTGATTTCTTATTTATACGTGTTATTCGAGAGACGTCAGGCAGGCCAATGAATGACAGAAGGTTGAAACTTGGCTACGGGCTTATTCTTAGCCGACATACATTTCCGCCGTTACTGCTGATCTAGTGCTATGTATATCAATGTCTGAAATGCATTAGCATACATCGTACACCAGGTGCAATAACGTCATAAGTAACAAGTTACGTTTTTTTCAGGAGATCGATTTAAAAGTTGTCGTTTTATTAAAGTGAAATGTATTCATTATCCTATCATAAATCAAATCAAAATATTGATTACTTTCTATATTTTAAAATTGAGGTTGTTTCAGAAATAAAAATGTTAAGTAAGTGGCATATTTTTATTGTTTTTAATCACGATACCTACATTTCTAAAGTTGTTGCGCAGAAAGCTAAATTAAAGTAGAACTTTGCTGCGCGATAAGGTCATAAAGGCTAAACTAAACAAAAAATTCAACTCTTAATTTATAAAATAGCACTTACACTGAAAGATCTATGCCAAATAACTAAATGGACCAATTCTTACGGATTGACAGTAAATTCCGCCAAAACGCGAGTTATAGGCAGCTCTCGAATAATCAATAGAATTAATTGGTTAACTCTCCCACAACTATTCTTCGACGGCACTATAATTCCCTATAGCGAATCTTTGAAAAATCTTGGGGTTTTGCTAGACCGTTGTCTGACATGTGGTCCACAACTAGAAGCTATTAGTAGTAAAACTACAGCAGCCTCTTTGCTACAGCAGCCTCTTTGCGAAGACTTCGCAATTTCCTACCCACTGCTACTTAGGTTGCTCGGGCACAATCTCTCCTCCTTCCTATTCTAGATTATGCCGATGTGTGCTATTTAGATTTAACGGAGAAACAGCTAGATAAACTTGAGCGGCTCCAAAATTTCGCAATTAGGTTCATATTTGGCATGCGCAAATATGACCATTGACGGACGATTTAGCGCAGTGGTTAAGGGCTTAGCCCGCCCCGCCCACTGTATCTAATAGTCGCGGGTTCGATTCCCGCACGGGACAAATCTTTGTGTGATCCACAATTATTTGTTCCGGTCTGGGTATTTGTGTATGTGAATTTTCATGTTTGTAAACGCACCCACGACACAGGAATTAATCCTAGTGTGGGGCAACGTTTTTATTTAAAACAAACAAACAAACAAACCATGTATCCGAATTTCGTACAAAACTCAAGTGGCTACCCATTCGACTTCGCCGGATCGCGCATATTCTTTCCCTTCTTTACAATATATTATTTAACCCTGAAATCGGGGAACTGCGCAACATCTTCTCATCCAAAATACCTCAGTGCCTAAAGACTAAAGTTTTTAGTCAATGCGTGTTACCAGTGATGATATATGGATCAGAGACGTGGTCTCTTACTATAGGTCTCATAAAAAAGCTCAGAGTTGCTCAGCGAGCTATGGAGAGAGCTATGCTCGGCGTTTCTCTACGTGATCGAATCAGGAATGAGGAGATTCGTAGAAGAACCAAGGTCTCCGACATAGCCCTTAAGATTAGCAAGCTGAAGTGGCAATGGGCGGGCCACATAGCGCGAAGATCGGACGGCCGTTGGGGCAGAAAGATTCTAGAGTGGAGTCGACGTATTGCCAAGCGCAGCGTGGGACGACCACCTGCCAGATGGACCGACGATCTTGTGAAAATCGCAGGAAGTCGTTGGATGCAGGTGGCATCGGACCGGTTACGCTGGAAAGCGATTGGGGAGGCCTATGTTCAGCAGTGGACAAGTATAGGCTGAGATAATGATGATGATTTAACCCTTCTTCCCCTTCCTATCTTAAACAACGTTTACGAGTGAGTACCTGAAAAGCACTGGCACCCAATGCCTCAGGTCCTCAGAAAATCTTAGCCTAAGAATGCCCCTTCACAATAGCAGCTTCTATGATAAGTCTTTTACTGTCCAGGCGGTACGACTGTGGAATACTTTACCTATCTGTATACGGCGTGCGTCGTCGCTAGAGAGCTTCAAGGGCCAGGTGAGGAAGTATCACTTATCTACTTGTTCACCGGGTCCTGCCGTCGTATCGTGATAGTTAATTATGTGTATGTGTGGTAAAATGTTTGTAGTATGTGTATGAATTTTTATACTATATTCAAGTATTTATTGCTATAAGTTAAACCTTCTATGTAATAAGTGCACCCCCGTTTATTCCAAAACGAAATCGTTTTCTCCATCCCAAGGTTGCCTGGAAGAGATTGCTTATTAGCGATAAGGCCACCCTTTGTGTAACTTTAAGTTCTCTTTTTTTTGTATTTTAATATCCATGTAATTGGTGCACAATAAAGAGTTATCTATCTATCTATCTACACTTAACTTTTTCAGTGAGTAACAATAATCAACATTATTATTAAAATAAATGGCATATAAAAATGTAACAAAATTATGAATAATTTCTTTTATTTAAGTTCCCCTAATCATACTTTTATGAGGAACTAATACGCTAGATATAAAATTTGTAGTAAAAGTACTGCACTAGTTTATAACAATTCTAGAATTCTTAATTTATTTATTTTATTCTCAACAATAAACAATTCTTTCAGGTAAGAACCTAATGCAATAGCGTAGCACAGTCACTAAATACTAATACAATTATCTATGTACAACCTAATACAATCTTCTAAGACAATACAAAATATGAGGCTTTTGTGAATTCGCTCAGCGAACACGTAAACAATTAATTCCGTAACCACGTTAAGCATGCACAGCGCCTGCACAAGCGGCGTTCGCTGCAGCAGGTCGGTGCGCGCGCGCCGCACCAGCAGCAGTGTCTTTAGCCGCCGACTCATGTACGCATCAGGAACACAAAGCCTAACCTCCTGTAAAGCTGCTGGGTTTTGTACTCTATCACGAAGGATTTCAAATAAGTAGATAGCTAGGGCTACTTCCCTTCTTGCTTCCGGTTTCATATAGACTTCCATACCCAGAATAAATAAAGTTGGATACAACAGCGGATATACCGGATAAACCCCATACTGTTTTAAATATAGGAACCTTATAAATTTATTCTGAATACGCTCTAACATTAGTTTGTAAAATGTAAATGTAAAATGGCCTCATATGGAGACTATATAACAGCATTACATTCCAAGTGACATTTTACGAAAGCCTCATACAATGCTTTTAAAGCTCCGATGTTGGAAAATTGATTTGCTTGTCTCAATACAAACCCCAGATTCCGATAAGCTTTCTTACATACGCCTATAATATGTTTCCGGAAATTCAAATCTTTAGTAAATCTGACTCCCAAGTCTTTCACTTCAGTGACACGTTGCAGCGGCGCCCCTTCCATTTGGTACAGGTGGTGAGGCGGGGCAGGCGTGCCCTCCGAGAATGGGCAAACCGGCTTGAAGAGCTGAGCGTGGGCTACTGGACCATACCGGCGGTGCAACCCGTGCTGAAAGAATGGGTGCACCGAAAAGAAGGAGAACTCCCCTTTCGGCTCGGGCAGGTCTTGACAGGGCACGGTTGCTTCGGCAACTACCTGCATCGAGTGGCCGGAAGGGAGGTAGACCCGAAGTGCCACGATTGTGGCTGCGCCGAAGATACGGCACAGCACACACTAGAGGCTTGCCCTGCTTGGGAAGAGGAGCGTGACACGCTAGTCGCAGTTGTGGGGAGGGACCTGTCCCTGCCGGCCATTGTTCGTTCCATGGTCGGCAGCGAGAGGTCGTGGAAGGCGGTGGCGAACTTCACTGAGAAGGTGAGTTCGGCAAAGGAGGCGGCGGAGCGGGGTCAGGGAGGACGATCCCCTTGCTGACCCGAACCGTGCTTGTGTAAAAGCACGCCTCCCTGTACGAGAGAGATAAAATGCGTAGAAAAAAACCGCACAAGAGGTGGGTCTTGAAAGGACAACCGCTGGAGAGGCCGTGGAAGTAGTCCCCGTGCCTGCAGCCCTCCACTATGGCGGGGAGAAGGAACACCATGGAGGTTTTAGTCGGTATGCTGCTGCGGTCCCCGCGCCGCATAAAGTGGGGCGAGGACCGCATCAGAGAGTCCGACACTCCCTCGTCTGCCCACCCAAAGGCAGATGGGGGGTAAGTCTATAAAAGATGTCCTCCATGAAAAAAAAAGATGGTAACGCGGGGCGCGCGCGCGACTAACCGATAGCACGAAACATTTTGGCCACGTTAAAGTATAATTTGTTTTCCAAGCTCCAACTTACAACCCTATTTATATCCTGCTGCAGCGTGTCATGATCCGCGGTCTAATCCACTTTACGGAACAATTTCAGGTCCTCAACAAATAACAAGGGGGTAGACCCAGTAACGACTTCAGGTAAGTCGTTTATCATCGAAATAAAGAGCAATGGGCTTAATGTGCTGCTTACGAGGTATACTAAATGGAATGAGTTTTACACGATGCATTTTGAATTCATGATCCAATAGACCTGTACAAATCAAATAAACCAAGTCGTCTTTGTTTTGCAAAAATATTTATAAAGTCAACTTAAATATGAGTAAATTTTCGTTGTAGAACAATTTCAGTAGGTACCCCGGGGTTCCAGTCGCCTGTGAAGAGAAAGAGGGAAATCGAAAGATTGCCAGGCTTTTTTTTTAGACAAAATATAATTAATATCTTTGGGCCTTCATGCAGGCCGGTTAAACCCACCAACCACAATAATGCATATAATTCAGGATAATATCGGCATGATCTAGTTAGTACACAATGTTACCTATTCCATATTATTATTTCACGACTTAAAATTTATTTATTTTAACATAGCATAGATAAGACACACAAGTTTACACATTTCATACAGATACTCAATATTATTGTTTTACAATATATAGGAACACCTGCATTCGAACTAGGTGAGAACCTGTATCTCGAAATGCAGCTCTTCCCTCAGTAAAATTGGGCGGTCTATTTGCCATTTTACAATATCAAAGAGGTACAAACATAAAACTGTACTGTGACTGTGTGTGTAAGTAGTGTGTGTGCGTGTGTCAGTGTGTGTGTGCGTGTGTCAGTGTGTGTGTGTGTGGGTGTGTGTGTGTGTGTGTATGTGTGTGTGTGTGTGTGTGTGTGTGTGTGTGTGTGTGTGTGTGTGTGTGTGGTGAAGTGTACATTTGGTTATGGTATAGCTAGTTTGACCTAGTGTTCTAGTTTTCTATATTAATTAACTTCTCAGTATCTTCATATGAAATACCAACCAAAT
Organism: Phalera bucephala; assembly: GCA_905147815.2. NCBI lineage: Eukaryota > Metazoa > Arthropoda > Insecta > Lepidoptera > Notodontidae > Phalera > Phalera bucephala. The sequence goes on along the minus strand of LR990609.1, from coordinate 18,125,540 downwards.
AGTTCTGAATTTTTCTCTTGCAGCAGTACTTATTTAAGGGATATATGTTAATTATTTTGTTAATTTTATTATATATATAAGGGCCAATAAATGTATAAAATCCTCTGACAAATGAAGTTCTTGGAGTATGTTTCTGTATACATACAGTATATTTTCTGCGTCTTGATAGAACGTTTGTATCAAACGAGATGTCGCAATGTTGCTTTAGTAGGATACTCTGAATAAATAGCTGACGTACAGTAAGCACGTTACAGGTCTGGTATAATTGTAAAGACGGAAATAATATGGGTTTAAAGGTCATTATTTTGAGGACTGCACGTTGGGCTACCTCAATATTTTTCATATACGTTTTTGGAGCGCCTCCCCAGCTTGTAATGCAATATGTTAATACTGACTGACATAATGCGAAATAAATTTGTTTCAAAAGATGAGGATCAACGATATGTCGAAGGGTCTTAAAAACATAAATAAATTAACGTACACGGGAGCACAGGTTTTTTATATGTTCCTTAAAATTTAGGTGACTGTCAATTGTAACTCCCAGGTATTTGATATGACCCACTCGTTCCAAGGACATACATGAGCATTTAATATCCGTAGGACATTCATGAGAGACAATACTGTAGTTGTTAGGAGGTGGATGTCGTACACTAAATGCGACATACTTAGTCTTTTAATGTTAGAAAATTATCACCCAGCCATTTTCTAACAACATTGAAACCTTCTTGTGCAGAACTGTATACCTCGTCCCAAGTATTGGCGGAAAATAGAAGAGCAGTGTCATCTGCATAAGAGATTAATTCTCCTTGAGGGAGTTTAAGGTTGGTTAGGTCATTTATGTAAAGTAAAAAAAGTGTGGGCCCCAAAATACTACCCTGAGGTACACCATATTCCACCAAAAGGTCTTCACTAGTAATTTTTCCCACACGAACGCACTGCCTTCGCCCAGTCAGATAACTTTCAAAGAGTTTTAGTTGGGTTCCTCTAATACCCAATCTTTCTAGTTTGTTTACTAGGATAGGGATCGAAATTGTATCGAAGGCTTTGCTCAAATCTAGAAAAATGGATAAACATTTTTTTCCCTTATCGAGATGGGTAGCCACATAATTAGTCAAACTGTGTACTGCACCGTCAGTTGATTTCCCTCTGCGGAAGCCAAATTGTTTATCAGAAACTATTTTATTTCGTTCTAGATAGTTTATTAGTCTAATATTAATGGCTTTTTCCAAAATTTTTGAGAGAGCGGGTAAAATCGATATAGGTCTGTAATTATTTATGTCATTTCTAATACCATCCTTGTATATGGGGCGAATTTCGGATTTTTTCAGAGCTTCCGGGAAGACACCACTTTCCAGACAAGTGTTAAAAATTTATGTACTTGGTGGGATCAAGAACTCTTTATTTTGCTTCAATATAGTATTGGAGATTTCATCCCAACCCACGCAGGAATCCATTTTAAGTCTAAGTATAGTTCTTTCAATTTCATCTTCACTTATGCTTTCCAACATAAAAGAGTTGGGCTGCGAGAATTTAGAGGACGAATAATTATCAAAAGGGCCATATATCGAATTAGTGCTCGAATGTTTCTCAGCCAATTTTTTTCCTGCGCTAACGAAAAAGCGGTTAATATCATTGGCAGCCAACTGAGGAGTACTGCGTATTTTTAAAAGTTCCTCAGGTTGTTTAGTGTCTTTATTAGTATTGGCAATGGTCTTGATAGTTTTCCATAAAGTTTTGGGATCATTTTTAACTTCTTCTATTAACTTTTTATCATATGCCCGTTTGACTTTTTTTAAAATGTTATTGCAGTAATTTCTGTAACGCACGTAAGTTATTTTTAAAACTTTATTCTCCTGTGACTGTTTAGACTGTTTATGCAATCTATCTCTGTTTTTCATACAGCGTAAGAGACCCTGAGTGATCCAGGGCTTAATAATTTTTTTACGTCTTGCTAATTGAATCGTTTTGGAATTACTTTTCAAAGCCGCCTGTATATTGCTTATAAGATAATTTAACGAGAAATTTGGATTGTGGGATTGATAAATGGGATCCAAGTTAATGTTTGATATAGTCAACTTTAATGTTTCAAAGTCAACTTTTAGAAAGGAACCAACTGCGTAGCGACGTGATTCTATGAGGTCAATGCTAATCACAACTGGATAATGATCAGTTAAATTTGTATGGGGGATTATTGTAGTTGCGAGGCACTTAGTTTTAATTAGCATGTGATCAAGACATGTTTCACTAGCTTCCCTGGTCACTTCTGTATGTGCTGGTAAAAGTCCGTGAAAAGCAGCAAGAGTAAGGTATCGCTCACCTGACAGATCTATTTTTATATCGTTAATGGGTATGTTGATATCACCTGTTACAATAACGTTTTTAAAACTACTTTAATACTATCTACCAATGTATACCATCACGTTAGGTCTCTTGCGGAGTAGGCAGAGAGTACAGAGTTCCAACAGGTTCTTTCCTTACAGACCTTTCTGGCTTTTTTCACTCTCATAGTTCGTCTTATACACGCTCGCCTGTTACGGAGACTCTTGACTTGCTCTTCGGATAAGATATGGTCTATTTACCCATGGTAAGATAGTCATGGTCTTCCCCGATATCTACGTCTTTCCACTTTCACAATGTATATCTGTGCAGTTTCTTTCATATTAAGTTTCTTTATAATCCGCTCAGCGGTTTTAGTATGAAAAAATAATAGATATTTCGCAGAAGTCATGCTATTGTATATATTGCTATGCTACATATTTTTCGAGATAAAAAGTATTTTGTTTTATTTTAGGACGTATGTTCAATAAAGTGTCAATTAAATTCGTTTAGCCAGCTTTGTCGCAAGAAACATTATTCTTTTCAGGATAAAAAGTATCTCGAATATTATTTCGAGACCTTGAAAGTGTTAGTAAGATCCATTCTGCCATTTTAGTATAAAGAAATAACGGCTATCCCGGAAGAACCGTGTTATATACCGTGTGGAAGTTGACAAAATATATGTATATTTTGTCAACTTCTTATAGGATATATATACAAGTGATTAATATATTGAGTTTTCTAAATATTGTTTTGATTTATTATATTTTATTTACAGTAATGTTATACGCACTTTATTTGTTTTTGTTGAAGGGAAAGATGTTGTAGTGTTTTAGAAATCTGTGGTTTGGTTTATGGTGGATTGTCTTCGGTTGTCATTCTTGGTTCTTGGTATAAATGTAAATTTAAAAGAATATCCGTTAATATATTACAAATTATAAGTAATAGTAATAATATAAGAGATTAACGAAATATATATTTCATTATATATGTACTTTGTCATACTGCCGGGTAAAGCTCTGCCTCATATCGAGATGTGAGAGATTGTGTTCTACTCCACCACGTAGGCCAAGTTTGGACTAGTGGAGGCAGGATTATGCCCACCTGCTGTTGAAACTCATTTAGCAGCATGACATCCAACTTGGATTATTGACAACCACATTAGGTCCTAAAGTGCATTCCGAAGCGTATTATCTAATATTTGAAAATAGAAATGCCACAAATGGTTATCCACCTCAGATCGACCAGGCTGTAGGCAAGGGTATTTAACCTCAGTGAATACTAAAAACAGCGCCTGAGTATATTAATGTAGCAAAAAATGTTACATACGAAAACCTGAATTATATATCACAGTTCAAAAACAATATAAGAAGACTTTGGAGTAGAATTATTCGAGATTTTGTCACTCAAACCATACTAAGGAATACCTTTTCAAACCCCTTATTTCCTTTGTGAAAAATGTTTGTATATTATTCGACACAAACATGTTATTTATGTTTAATTCTATTTTAGGACTGTTCAGTCAATTCTAATTGGAAATCGACATTAAAAAGTGTTTTTCTTTACAAAAAGAGACTTATTTCCCTGTATTATGTTTATTTTTGGCATTTCCTGACAAAATTTTTAGAGAGGAAATAAGCGCCTTTAAAAACACAAAGCTTACTTATCTTCAAATCATAATAGAACCAAAACGTACTAATAAAGTACAAATTCGAATATTTTTAGCCAAACAGTTTGACAATCGAACTACTGGTAAGGACTATATGGAATAAACCAAAACATTTAAAATGATTACACGTGTACCGTTAGGAGGGATAAATTATTTACGAGATTTCCTTATAAAATCGATGTTTTTCCGCGCACATTACAATTCTACAAAAGAAAATGGGTTAATATGATGCTGCAAGGATTATTCACCGTTATGCTTGGATTGCGCAGTTGCATCTCTATGAACGGTCAACAACATAAGCCATTGAATATCCTCAGAGGGAGAGCAAATTGGCCAAGTGGCAAGCATTTGGTTTTCATTCTCTTGCCGCAATCGACAGCGCATTGCTCTATCCTTTTCTATTCCTTTCGGTCCAGTACGTTTTGTTCTTTTCTATAAGCTTTAACGATTATAGAAAGTCCACTTGGCTACTGAGCTAGGGCCCTCATTGACTGTGACCAATCTCGGAGCATAACGATAGCTTCTTGAAATGATCGTGTAGCGGTATTTCGTACGCCACTGGAGTACCAGTAAGCAATTATTTCATGAACGTATCATAACGCGCCGCGTTACGTGTTATGAGGCCACAGGGTAATGTAGCCCCAGGTTATGACGGCCCAGCTTTAGACTTCTAGAAGGCTGTCTATCTCTATTTTGTATCTTATTCATAATAAGTAGGTGATAGTCTTCCAAAAAAAAAAAGCAAATAAGGGCCAAGTTTTTCGAATCGCTTGCATGCTTCTGTTGCATAACAAACACATTGATGCATATATGATCCATAAATTTTCTTGATCTAAATACCTAATTCTTAAATATGTTGCAAATATTGAGTTCTTTGAAACACTTCAAACACCACCAATTGCTTCAGTTCTTCCCGTGACCACTGCTGTAAACACTCGAAATTTCGGGAACATAATCAATATAAAACCGCGATTAAGTCCAAAAAATAGTTTTATTTCATAACTAGCTGTACCCGCAACTTCGTTCGCGTTATTTTGGCGTGTATTTTACACTCCTAAGTTTTTATTTTGAGATAACAGATAGCCTATGTATGTCCTTCCCCTGGATAAAATCTATTTACTTTCCGAACTTATAGATATAGATGGATATATGTATAGAAGAAAGATAGAAGATGAAGAGTTACTTCGTAAGGAGACGAACCCGAGTGCAATATTAGTAGGCGAAATCACACATTTTAACGTAAAATTGCAGCTCGCGACTAACCATCATTAAAATAATAAGTTTTATGGCTTATCCCGCAATAATACGGGATTGCTTAAGTTTTCCGGAATGAAAAGTATCTTAGATTTTTAAGTTATACCTCAATTAAAATTTTCAGAAAATATTCAATGTACAGATTCGGCTCGGTTACAATTTTATTATATGTATAGAAGATAGATAGAAGACGAACCCGAGTTCAATATTAGTAGGCGAAATCACACATTTTAAAGTAACATTGCAGCTCGCGACTAACCATCATTAAAATAATAAGTTTTATGGCTTATCCCGCAATAATACGGGATTGCTTGAATTTTCCGGGATGAAAAGTATCTTAGATTTTAAGTTAGAGTATATGTTACCATACCAAGTTTCATTGAAATCTGTGCGGTAGTATTTGCGTGATTGAAACACAAAGAGACAGACAGACAATAATTCCAAAAAAAATTGTTTCGGCCTCTATATCGATAAGGAAGTGTACCTCAATTAAAATTTTCAGAAAATATTCAATGTACAGATTCGGCTCGGTTAAAATTTTATTATATGTATATAGAAGATATATTATGTTACTATTGTTTGTTTTTTTTGTTTTTGAACATATTAACTAATATTTGTAAAATAAAGAGTTATAGTGCGACAAAGATCTTTTGGCCCGTGAATGACATTGACAGGGGTCGTTGGTGTGAAATTAGGGTTAACATTTAGTACAAATACTACTAATAAAAAAAGAGCTTTGTTAAAATTCATAGCAAATGACACCCTTTGGACTGTCATGATGTGTCATTTTACTCGATGACAGCGTCATTTCAGATTTTGGCCGCGGGCCAAAAGAACCTTGTTGGACTGTATCTACGACAGGGGTAGCTGAGGGAGTAACATTAGAATTTTAACGTTAGCGTGACGCTAGCGAATTGATATCCCCTCTTTCTCATCCTACAATTTATTAAATAAACATGAACTTGACAGAATTTTGTTTTTATTTTTTATAAAATGCTGAAAATATAATACATAGAAGATACAATCACTATGATATACAAGCTGTATCATCAATAACGCAAGAGCTTAGACACCCGATTAGATAATAGCTTTACAAATTCAATACGAAAACCAAACTAACAAATTATTATTTTTTACACGATTTTTAAGCACTTATATTCCCCAATTAACATTGAAACTTGTACGTGTATATGTGCTTATTGAAAAATACCTTTTAGAAGTACATTGGAAATCTCCGTATCGCTTTGAACCAAGAATAAATTTAGTTTATTAAAGCGCACTATAGGAGTAACCGAATTTCATGCAAGATGAAAAAAAAATGTAAGATACATTAAAATTGTTGGAATCAATTCCATTATCGATTTAGAATATACAACTTTCAGGTCCTGCGTTTATTATGTTACACCTTATATGTAATACAGAGTCAGATCAGATGGACGTCTCTCTTTTCTCTAGACAATAATTGCTGGATTTGCCTACATTATCAAACCTAGGTCGACGTAAGACTTTACAAGAGTATTACTGATTTGACCTTATTTTAGTGGCTGTACTTATCTACTTATAAGATCGAACATTGACGCAGTCTAAATATATTTTAGGTATAGTCCTGAAGGGAATGGAGTTTGCTGTTTATGAAAGTGTCATATAAGTAGAACAAATCGAGTTACAGACGGTTGGGCACGAACAGATTGACGTTAACGTAACGCTATAGAGTTGACATGCCATCCTTTTCGCACTTCAAATTCACTTAACAAACATGAACATGCTTTCTTAATGTTACGATTACGTCAAAAGATTTGTGCTTAGCCTTCTGATCATCTATAAGTAGTATTAAAAAAGTAAGCGCTTAACCGTGAGATAGTGTTTTGAGTTTCTTATATTCAAAGTACTTCACGAAATCAGAACAGCTAGGAAGCAGCTATTCATCCAATAAAACTCAGTCTAACCTAGTTTGGGAACTATGTTTTGATATCGATACTGCATTGAAGTGGAAACTGCGCCCAATGCAAACGAATCCGTAAAAAAATCTCAATCTAGTTCCTCGTATACATTGATTCGTAAACTTTAGTGTCTCTATTATGCATACTAGCACATCAAACATAATATTATCTATCTATACTGCCGTTACAATTAGAATAACTTTCATACGTATTCAGAATCAGGAAAAAAGCACATCAGCCTGATTTTCTTGAAAGTGTTTATGACCAAAACCTTCTGAAATCTATACATATAATAAATTGTAACGAAGTCGTGTCTGTACATGGAATATTTTTCAGAAATAACAACCCAGGGGTGTATGATATCAATGTAGAAATTAATTCTACAATTTTTGTCTTTCGTGTCTGTATGTCTGTCTGTCTGTTTGTCTAGTGGTATGAACCAACATCACGCAAAACTACCACTCTACTACTAACTACTATCACTCCAACTACCAAGGCTCTTAGTAATTACAAGTAGGGAAAAAGTACTATCGTCATTGTAACGAAGTAGTTAAATCATCAGTAGTTAACTAAACTAATACCATTTAATACTAGCAACAACCTAAGGCCTTTATTAAATAGTCTTTATCAATAATAATTATGAACGAAACAATACAATTTTTAAATAATACGATATAGTAACACAAGGATCTTTTGGCCCGGGGCCAAAATCGGAACTAGCGCTGTCATCCAATGAAATGTAAATCAAATTTTCCCAAGTTCACTTTTTAATTATTACCTATGCGGACCAACCTGTTAAAATATCCCTTGGAAGTAGAAAAAAAAATATGATACCCTAATTTTACTCCAACGCCCCTCTGTCAATGTCATTCACGGGCGAAAAGGCCCTTGTGGCACTATATCAAAATACGCTAGTTACGGATTAAAAGTGACCGCATCCTGTTTCTTTTTGAGTTCTTCATTGAGAAATTTATGTTAATGAATAGGAATAGCATAAGACGACTACTCGCCCAAACGTGAAACTACACCGATTCGGAGTAGTTATTGTTGCTTCAATTTTAAGCGCGTTCGCAGCTTCTGCTTTATTTTATATTCTAAGATCTCTTAATAGTAGATACCGTGTTTCAAAAATTTTAAATGTACAGAGGGGTTATTACCACGCGCTTCAAATTTATGTTTCATTAGGCACTCTAAGGATTTTCATGTTAGAATGTTAAAATAATAAATAAGCCTTCGATTTTGTTTTCGACGGCTCCCAAACATTTGCTGGGTACTAAAAGATTTTGTTCCTATCAGCTCTATCGAAAAGTATATGCACCTAATCAATATACATATTATAAAAAAGTGTTAACCCGCTCAACCTTTCACTGACTGACTCATAAATACCCAGCTGCAACTCTTATACCTAGAAAACGGAAATTTTGTACATAGGCTCCCTTTCTAATGTAGATACGGCGTAATTTCCTATGGGGTAAGGAATAAATGGGATTCTTGTTTCGATTTAAGTTTACCTTATTGCTATAGCCGTAATAATTAGAGACATCAGATTTGGCATGTATACCAAGCAATTAGATTATAATAACCAATAATATATTTAATAAAAAACTTGGTCGAATTCGCTGCCATGCCCTTATTATACAATTTTATACAACAGGCGTCGTTTTACAGGTTCATTTACTTACCAGCTTTCTTCAAAATAAAACTACATATTTACACCATCTTATACAAGACTTTCATAAACTATAATGGAAAAAATAGAGTAACAAATTAACCCACCACCTCCCAATATACCTTCAGTCACATGGGTGTTCTAAATCATAGAAAAGACGGCAAGCTGTCTACAAAGATAGTTAAAATGACTTCTACATTTCGATTTTCCTTAACTTAAATTGGGCCATGAACGGCGGTGGTGAGGCCAGTATGCCCATGATGGGCTCATCGGAAGGCATTGGTGCGTTACTGGGGCATAAGATCTTGTATTTCTGCAGTATTCCTACGAAGGTGATGAATATGAATGGTTTCGCTAAAACATCACCGGGACAACGTCGCCGACCTGCGGACAATATATCATTTCGTTTATGTAATTATCTTCTAAAATGTTCTAACATTTGAACCTGTATTGTTGGGTTATTTTAGTTCCAATCCTTTCTTAAAAGAAGCACGTCAAAAATCATTAATAAGGACTGTAAAATATTGATCAAGCCCACTGCTATTAAGAAAACAGCCTCACGCTCTGTAGTTAAACTTTTGGTGATCATTAAATGAGTTTAAAGTATAGGGAAATAGACTCCAGCTATTTATCTTATCATATATATTAAATTGTTGCTTCATTCACTCAAAAGGAACATAATGAAATCGGAAAAAAAACATTTTTTAGGATTTGACAATGGATATTAAAGTAAAAAAACTTTTTGGCACATACCTAAACAGACTTTCCGTGGGGTTCTGATGCACATTGTATATTTTGCGATATGGTCAAATTTCTGGTTGAAGTGAAAGGTGACCATAGGGCTGGTTCATACCTCGAGCAAAGGTTAAGCATTTCTATTTAACGTGGCAATGCTGCCAGCTTTCTGGGCATACCGTCAAGTGACAGCGATTGGGCACAAATTTTGTTTTTGTAAATATGATGTATGTTCAGATGTAGTTTTTAGCTTTATTTAATTTAAATTTCCTTTAGTATTTTTCCTTTAGCTTTTAGGTTATCAATAGTCGTTTTTAATTCTTTTTTAATATATAGTGTAAAAATTTTGTCTTTTAAAAAATAACGTAACCTACCTAAACCGAAAGGATATATGTGTTCCAAATTTTTCAGCGCACCCTGCTCGTCAATAAATCTTTCAGGCCTGAAGACATGTGGGTCGCCCCAAATTTCTTTATCGAAGTGCAAATCAAGCATCGAGAAGAGCACTGTGGAGTTTTTGGGTATCGTGTAGCTTTCGATATTTGTGTCTTTCAGGACCTTTCTTGGCCCTGCCAAGGTGGCTACCGGGTAGTATCTTAAGCACTCCTGGAGAAACGCTGATGTGTAGATGAGCCTGTAAAGAATAAACACTTTTTTGTTAAAGTCTGTACATAGCGAAAGTTTGATTTCCATCAAATTAGTTTGTAAATGGCCTTCACTTATAGGTAGCTATTATCATTGGTGGGATAAAAAAAATATTCCAGTAACAAAGAACTCAATATGGGGAACGTTTTAGTCTGTAGGTAGAAAAAGTGTAGTTCTAATCAATTAGTTTGTAATTTGGATTTAATGATTTTAACATTATCTAACATAATGTAGTTCAGGTCTGTTGTATTCAATAATAACACATAAATTAATATTGGTACTAAATATTGGGACAGAAGATAAAGCATATCAATGTATTTTTTTCAATTATGTATGGCTCATAATAATAGAATTAATAAGCGTTTTATCACAACGCCCCATTTAAGGGAAGGCAGAAGCAACAACCGTGTGCAATGGCGCGTGTTAGGAGAGGCCTATGTCCAGCAGTGGACATAGGCCTCTCCTAACACTAAGCTACGATAGGCTGATTGATGATGATGAAGCAACAACCATCCAGTGGAGCTAATAAATACGTGTTTGGAGTTATCAGAAAATGTTATTATTCAGATGTTATGTTGAGCTAAATCATGATTACGCTACGTTATGTACTAGATCATAATTAAATTTTGTGTTCATGTAACACCTCAGCTAAATGCTACAAGTCGTATTAGATGTTACCTATTCTGTCTGTCGCTGTCGAGTTGATATATCATCCTTTTTACACAAAAAAAAGACTAAATAGTGACGAACGTGACAGCACGCTTTCTCGATAGAGTTACACTAACGTCAATGTCTTTATGCTAAGTTTTCTGTTAATCTACGTTACATGTATATAATGTCATAAGGTTTGACTCTTCACGGTTATTCTCTATTATATTGGAACAGTCATGATCGAACAATGGCTACAGTGACTAAAAAATTATTAAGTCATAAACTGGAATATTCACACATAAATCATTCCAAATTTTACCTTTTATCCCAGATGCCAATTATAATACTTAGTCAAAGGCGTCCACTGCAGGTCATAAGCCTACTACTAAGGAGGCCATGATGCCACGCCTGTCTTTATTTTGGTACAACAGTTGCTTTGACCATCGTAATATCTTTCTCTTCCACAATTACCTTACCTTTCATTGTCAGTCCAACCAGGTATATCTTCACCTAAAATGGTATCTATTTCGCTTTGAATCTTCTCTTGCATATCTGGAGATTTTAGAGCTCTGAGTAGAGCAAACTCCGTAGCGTCGCTCGTTGTTTGCGATCCAGCAATTAAAAAGTCCAGGCACACTATCTTCAATTGCTCTTCTAAAATGTAGAGATATAAGAAAAAGTGGAAATTCTTTTTTATGTAAACATTAGAATCTTGAATCTTATACAAATGATCGAACGTTCACAGTATATAGCGACTACGTTGATGAAGCTACAGCTCGATGGCTCCCAAGTAAAATATCGTATGTTCAAAAACCCAACTTTTTTCAGTGCGCCATTATGATTTGAAAGCTACTGATTTGATTTTTTGTCTACATGTAGATAATATAATATGGTTTTTATTGGTTGTAAAGTACGTCGAGAAAATGCACTTTTTACTCCGAATGAAATAATAAAAAAATTGTAAGTAGCACTTACAATACTTTACATCGTATTTAGTCAATCGTATGTGTTATATACTCCGTCCTACTCGGAAAAAACGTAGATAATTTACCCGTATGTTGTAAATACCACATTTTACTTTGTAAATTACATACATATTTATTTAAATGTAAAGCCTCGCACTAGGTGTTTTTCCTGTGTCGTGGATGCGTTTACAAACATAAAAATTAACAATAATACCCAGACCGGAACTAATAATTGTGGGTCACAAAGATTTGTCCCGTGCGGGAATCCAACCCGCGATTATTAGACATAGTAGGCGGAGCGGCTTAAGTTCTATACCATTGCGCTAAATCGTCCGTCAAAAATATTATATACCTATCGTATGTTAATAAAAAGGAAGTATTAATTAAAATTAAACAACAATAAATAATCGTACAGATTCGCAATGCCTTTGTTTAGACCATTTCAACACAACTTTATAATAGTATTTTTAATAGTTAGAAATAATTGAATGAAGTCTTTGTTACTGTGACTTTTTCGTATTTTCATTATTACAGTTTCCTTAGTTTGTTCAACCAATAAAAATAAAATCTCCAAAAATAATGTTATCAATAATAAGCTTAACTACTTAGAAGCATAAAAATAATTAATAAAAATGAAAACTGAATTTAAGGTACTCAGTTTCTACCTTGTATGTTAAAAAAGTGAAAATTAACTTAAAATTACCAAAAAAAAAAAAATCACTCGTTTGGTTTTATTTCATAGACTAGCTGTTACCCGCGGCTGCGCGCGCTTTATTTTGTAACTTGACATAGGTTAAGATACCAAGACTTAAGGCACCTCCATACTAAGTTTCTTCCAATACTTAGGTACTTCCTTTTTGCGAAGGATAAGAAGTTCATATATTTATTATAAAATTATTGGTAAAAAAGCTGCTTTATATATTTTCTACCTACCCTACCAAAGATCGAAATCTGGCGTAATAATATTTCAAAAAGATACATTACATTTCGTGTCAGTCTTCTTGTAAGACTATACAGTTCATGCCCATGATTGAAATCATGTTAAGATATCTGAAATAAATGAATATACAAAGTTTCGTATCCAGCCCATTCATCGTTAAAGAGTTCTCTCCAGAAGAGATAAGCTTGAATGCATCATCGGTTCATGCACGAATCCATGTTGGAGTGCTTAAATAAAACGTGTATGTACAATTTCAGGTCAGTGGTTTAATCACCCAAGAGTTTCTTGTGAAACGAACCTGAGTCCAATATCAATTCATGGAGGAATTTATGGGTAGGCAAAATCACCCATATTAACGCAATATTGCAGGTCGATACTAACAATAACGAAAATAATGCGAGAGATATATTGTTTTAAATAGACACTATATTAAATGCAGTACCTACTTAATATTGTAATACTATCATATTTATGTAAGTCAGCCTTTTAAACTTTTCCAAAAAATCGGTAACAAAGTTGTAGGATTAAAAGAGTGAAACTTCAGCAATATTTTTTTATAGAAAATTTGGTTAATCACTGGAATAATGTCATGATTACAAAGGCTTATAGAAGCATATATTAAGGCTTTGGGTATGGCTATTAGATTGCAGAAAAGTATAGACGCTACAATTGTATCAATTTGTTTTCATAGCAGAACGTGTACTGCTGTGTAAACAAATAATCGTAAATTGAAATAATGGCGCTGAAATTGTTTATTTACAGACAGCCGCATGATTGACCAGTAATTTTTTCACATCAGGTAGAGGTAACATCGGAATTTGTAGGTTTCAGAAATATCTTTTGGGTTTTGGCTAAGTTGCATACGAAACCTCACTTTATCTTTTCGTAGACATTTTGTGTAGTTGTTGCTGTTTTTACTTCACTTGAACAGTAGTAAAATAATAAATTATTGGAATGACAATAAAATAAAAACAGAATACATAAGTAAAGTCCATGAGTAAATGATTAACATTCGAGAAAAAATGCTTAAGTTGTAAGAGATTTAGATACGTTGCATTTTCCATAATGTCCATTAAACCATTATTGGGAGTGAACATGCAAGAAATTAGTGATATTTAGTTAATTGCGTTGAGATTTCCAATTAGCCATTTGAGTAGAATTTCGGTGTTTGTGGAGGGTGAGCTTACAGGGTGGTATAAAGTTCTGTAACTAACGGTAACTGCAATTAAATCGTGTCATTAAATTACAGATCTAGTCTTTTGGCGAAAAGTTATTACACAAACAGTAATAGTTGATGTATACGAAATTAAAGCACTATCATGATCCAGGAAAACTTAAGCAATTCACCCTCAATATTATGGACAAATCAGTATAATGGTACAAAACCATTACATAGTAAACGACAAATTTCTACATAATGAAACTGAGTAATATTTTTTGCCATTGTTGATCTACCAGAATCAAGTACTAGAATAATTAAGACGTGTATCTTTAGGCCTTATTGTTGTGATTTATCAATAATACTAGTCAAATCTTCCTGGTTCATCATAGATAGTGCTTCCGTTTCAGATAAATCCTAACTTTCAAGTTTCTGTGAATTTAAAATACATAGAAAAATAACATACAATATACATATTTTCCTATCACAACCACGTTAAGTATAGTATTTTGAATGTACATAAACAATTTTTCCTAATAAACAGTAGTATGTCATGGCAAGTTCGGATGCGCATACTTTCCGAGTACCAACCGCGTTCCGCGTAACTGGCAGATACGATAGGTAAGGCCCTCTGCGGCCTCGCAAATACTGCCGTAAATAAACGTAATTCATTATACGCTCAATTATGGCGCGGCGTTCTAAAAGATGTCATTATTTTCGTGAAAAAAATCTTTATTTTTTGATTTTTACATTTTAAAATCTTGTGAGCGGAGACGATAGACATCAAAACTCTTATTACAACTCACTTAAAACATGAAAATGATATTTTGTTGATTACGATAGTTTACTTAGGAACCATCGAGGTGTCAAACTTGGAGGTCATATTTGACAAATCATCATGAAAATGTATAGTGCGTGTAAATGAACAATGCGTGAAAATTATTAAATTGAACCACCTAAATTCAATTTTAATTTGATCCGATTTTCAATATGCTAAATTGTACCGTTATTGGAGATTATAATCTATGTGAATTATCTACAGTCTCTCATTAGGGGCATGGTTGCCTCGCGTTTCGGCAACGGTGAATCGAGTTTAACGAAACTAACCTCGTTCGTACTAGTAATTCTCAACGCGCGGTGCTGAAGCACTGTAAACGCTTTTATAAAAAATGTACGCTTTCATTCGAGCGCTTCAAAATCGCGCGGTAAATACTTCCTTGAAAAAAAAAATACCGGAGGTATCGAAATAATAGGATAGTCTTGTGCCAATTGTTATAGTGGAATCTTTTTCCCTTTTGGTATTTATTATTTTATAATCCAAGTTAAAAAATCATTTATTTGTATAGGCCAATACAAAAGCACACACAAACGTCAAAATTATTAAATTTTTTACATCTATCACCGGATCGAAACGCGGCCTCCACTGAGAAGATCCGGCAAAAAACTCAGCGGCGTAGTCTTTTAATTTAATTTGTTTGGTCTTTCTGATAACCACATATTTATTTTTCAAAATTGTATTATACATCATTAATTAATGT
Source organism: Phalera bucephala (assembly GCA_905147815.2). Lineage (NCBI taxonomy): Eukaryota > Metazoa > Arthropoda > Insecta > Lepidoptera > Notodontidae > Phalera > Phalera bucephala. The sequence goes on along the minus strand of LR990609.1, from coordinate 18,110,059 downwards.
GGTTGATTGAGGAGCTGCTCAACCCCTATCTGTTTTATCGTCAAGATAATCCGAAATTTTGGGTAATTTGTTGTAGAAGCGTATACAGTGCCCCATAAAATAATTACTAATTCTGTGGAGACGAGCAGAATGTACAATAAGATCATCTTTGTTCCGTGTATGTATAGGCGGATGTATCTTATTAACTGAAGTAAATATTGTAACTACACTGGTGTTAATAAAGATTCTTGCTGTTTTAACACCTATTTTAATATTACCCGTGAAAGTCGGATTCCCGTTGTCAATTTCTTTCAAAAATGAGTAGATAAAATCATTGCCAACAATCTCCTTGTCTTTATGTTTTTGAATAGCTTCCTAGAATAGAAAAAAACATAATTAAGTTATATTATAATAAAATAAAAGACAGGTATCACAAGTCCGCTGGCCCTTTCATTTGGTAGGAATCACTTCTTCATTAACATTATCAAATATTTTTCGTTTTTATTGAGTTATTCCCTCAATAAGAAGTATTAATGAATAAACATTATTTATACTAGTCAAATATAGAATAAAACTATTTTTCGGATTTTATCGCGGTTTATTTTTTATTTTAAGTTCCCGACGTTTCAAGTGCTTTGCAGCACCTATGGTCACGGGAAGAACTGAGGTGTCAGACTTCCAAAAGGCATAGTTGTTCCGGGGTACCCTCTAACTTCTTAATTATTTTTGTTGGTCCGATCTACGCAGAATGAGCTCACGGTGTCTTGAGGCCTTGCAGGTTATGCTTAGTTTTGGATTTGATTATATTAATTACCGGATCCCATAATATATAATATATTATATTATTTTGTAACTGTTATGATAACACCATTACAATACACAAACTAACAACAGATAATATACACATTTAAAGTGTCAAAAAATAGTGAAACATCAGTTCATGGTTATGTTGAATTCAAGTCTTTTGAGTCTCAAAAAGTCTTTGATCAGACTGTGTTACCAGTGATATCTTACGGCATTGAGATACGGACAATGGACCTCACAATGAGGCTCAAACTTACACAAGGGATAATGGAGAGAGCTATGCTTGGGGTTTCCCTGTGAGATCGAATTAGAAACGAGGATCTCCGCAGAAGGACTAATCGGGAAAGCGGTCAAAATTGACATATTTATGTGGCCGTGGGATGGGCACATCGTACGTAGAACTGTCCGTAACCACGTACCGAAGTACGTACAGGGAGCAGGCTCCCTACAAGATGGACCGATGAAGGGCCTGGGATGACGGGCCTGATGAAGTTGGTAGGTAAATGTTGGATGCACAAAAAATAAAACCCGTCATCGTGCCCACCTTTTGGGTGGACACATTTTTGGTAGTGGACGTTTCTCAGATAATAATTTAAATTTCACTAGGTACTAAATAAACTAGCGAAATTCAAATGGTGCGACTTCCTTTTTATTCGTTAGTGGGTAAATATTACTTGACAATATAAGAAACAAATGCTACAAATGCAATTGTTACATTTCAATAATGCTTACCAATTAAGTTAAGGAACATAATATGTCCTTGCAAAAAACAAATTTAAAAGCATACTAAAATATAAGACTAAAATTGTGTACTATCCGTGCTAGTTGAATGTGTGTGTGTGTGTGTGTGCGTGCGTGCGTGAGTGTGTGTGTGTGTGTGTGTGTGTAAGTTAGTCTGCTAAAGAGTACAAAGTGAGAATAGGGAACCTATAGGGTCTACGATTCTGCGGTCTGCGCCTTTAACATAGAACGTTGAGCCTTTTCTAAATCTAGTTTTTTAACTTTTGTAGCACCCCTACATAGAAATACAATAGGTAATAATCATCTGAACCGGAGCTACAAATATTTGATTAAAGAGACTCTTTGAAACAATGTGTTTTAATATTTTAAATACCCAAATTAATTTTCTTACCTGACCCATGACCAGTTCTATGTGTAAACGCCAAGATAATCGCTGGTCAACAATAACCCCCAGATATTTAGTATTTCTTACTATATTAAGTGGCTCACAAGAGCACCTTGTATTCTGTGAAGTATGACATTTATAAAGTGTAATTTTGTAATCGCTATTTGGTTGTATACTGCTATATATAGAAACCCACATGTAGTTAGTTTAGTCGTATTAAATGATATATGATTCCTTTAACCAGCTCGCAATATTGGCAAGCCCGGTTTCAGCTGTGTTCTGTACTTTAGTCCAAATTTTGCCCGTAAATACAACCGCAGTATCGTCTGCATAGGAGAATACTTTACCATTGAATAGGTTCATGTTACATAGGTTATTAATATAAATTAAGAATCGTTTGGAACCTAATACGCCCCCTTGGGGGAAGCTGAATGTAACAGAAGACTTTTCACTGACATATTCTCCTTTTCTCACTGGCTGCTTGCGATTAGAGAGATAGCCTGAAATACCTAAAATGCCTATACTTTATAGCCTGTGTCAAAGAGGAAAAACAGAGACGCTATAAAAAGCCTTTTAAATATCGCGAAATACTGTGAGACATTTCTTACCTGCATCTACGTTTTTTATAATAAAATACGTTAGAGCAGTTACTCTGTTCTTCAGTTGATATGTTACGTCTAAAACCAAATTGGGATGAAGATAATATCTTGAATTTGTCAAGGTAATTTATTGTTTGCTTATTTATATTTTTTTTTCTATTCTTCTTCAGCCGAAAGACGTCCACTGCAGGACAAAGGCCTCCCCTAAAGACTGCCACAACGACCGGCTTTGTGCTGTACGCATCCAACTTCTACCCGCGACCTTCACCAGGTCATCGGTCCATCTTGTAGGGGGCCTACCCACTCCACGTCGTCCGGTACGTGGTCGCCATTCGAGAACCTTTCTGCCCCAACGGTCGTCAGTTCTACGAGCGATGTGCCCCGCCCACTGCCACTTAAGTTTAGCAATTCTGAGTGCTATGTCAGTGACTTTCGTCCTCTTGCGGATCTCCTCGTTTCTGATTCGATTCCGCAGGGTAACTCCGAGCATAGCTCTCTCCATCGCCCTTTGGGTGACCTTGAGCCTTCTTATGAGGCCCATCGTAAGCGACCATGTCTCAGGGCCGTAAGTCATCACTGGCAACACACACTGGTCAAAGACTTTTGTCTTGAGACTTTTGTCTTTTTCTATTATAAGACTTTTGTCTTTTTCTATTATTTTAAAGATAATGGGTAGTACAGAAATACGTCCATCATCGCTGTCTCCACCCTTATGCACATGTGTGATGACTGTTTGTTTTAAAACAACTGGAAAAATGCCCACTTTAAAACATAGGTTTGCTAGGTGTGTAATAAGCGGCACTATTAACGGATAAGCAGCTATTAGGAACGTAGTTGGTATGTTGTCCCTTACAGGGGCACTATATAGAGCATATTTGTATTGCCAGTGTCATCGAGGACGAATAAGTAAGATTGTGTACTCATAGGTTTATAAATGCGAGATCTATCGAAAGGTGTTGTTCATGTGGTAATTGCTTGAGCGAGTTGTTTTCACAATTAGGTTTTTCGTTGTGTAACTGTATTAATAGTCTTCCAAAGTGCTGTAGGATTCTTTTCAGCTTTAGTTAATTTTTCTCTGTCTTTTTCTCTAGTTAAGTTTTCAATTAGAGTATTACAATGGTTTCGGTATCTTTTATATATTATTTTTAATATTTTTTGATTTTTAGAATCCAGTTAATGTTTTTTATGCATATCATTCCTATTCCTAATACATCTCAAAATAGCTATAGTGATCCAAGGTTTAATTGTCCGATTTTTTGCCGTATTATTATTCTGTTGTATGTTCTAATAAACATTCTTTTATTTTAAGAATTAATTTTTTAATTACGATTTCTGGGTCACTATAAAAAAATAAGTCTTGCTGATTATCTCTTGCGGTTTTGTCTGGAGGCACTGATTTTGTTACAGATTTTTTTTCATACAGGATACATGCGTACGTACCTACCTATAGGAATGTAAAGACACGGCTTTGGTTGTGCCTATATATCCCTAAAGGTAGTACGCATGCAGATTCTAAACAATCTTATGGAGCTATAGTGCGACAAGGATCTTTTAGCACGTGGCCAAAAGCGGAACTAACGCTTCTTCTGGTAATGAAAGGCCCCACACTTTAACAGTGTATTCCGCTAATGTCAAGTTATAATAGAATTTCACAGTGAATTATAAAAATTGGCTTGTAGTCGCCATTACGACAAAAACCCCCGGAACTAACGCTGTCATCAAGTGAAATGTTACTTCATGACAGCTTGCTGTGTTTGCTGGAGTTGCCGTTTGCTATGAAAATTTACCAAAGTTCTTTTTTAATTCGTAGGACTGTTTAAAAAGACATTCTTATTTTGTTCTGTTATTTAATTTGGTTTACTGCATCCACATGGTGCAGCTTGATTAATTTCGTTGAGCAAGTGCGAGTCTCTTTTCTTTGAGTGCTCCACGGAGCATCTACCGCGTATTAACTCATTTGTTGGAATAGTTCTCTGGAAGTAAGATAATTGCAATAAATGGTATTGCACACCTTACTTCCCTGACAATGTTACCAATGTGCCAAAAGGTCCTTGTCGCACTACAAGGTGGCTATCTATACTATATATGTACTTGTAAAATATTTCGGAATAGGTTTAACAGATGGCGCTGCTTGCAGAAAATTTATTTTGGCAAAAATACACCAAATTTATTATATATTTCTACTATATTCTTTATTTTCTATGGCCGATATATAAATAGTGCGATATGAATGTATAAAATCGATTGGGTAGAAATAGAATTACTGATTGGTCTCTCCGTACTATGCGGACTGATACCAAGGAGAGGTCAAGGTTTTTTTTGGTTTTGTTAAGCTGTTTTAATGCACTAGAGCACAAACTAGGCTCACGAGGATGGAATCGAGCGTCGACCCCAATCGGAAGTGGATTGTTCTAACCACGTGACTTTTCGTTGTATAATTTCATTTCCGTACATTTTATCGTTTTCTAAAGCGTTAGCGACTGTTAGCGGTAACAACTGCGATGCCGGTTAACTTCAACGTCAAAGGACACAGGTTAATGATCATATTTCCAAAAGGGGTTATATACTATATATAATAGACTTGCACTACTTAGACCTGGCTATGTTTGTTTTTAGTACAAATAATACTAATCCTCATTTCACAAATCAGAATAACCTTGATTGAAGCAAAGAATACGCTACCACATGCTACTATTCCTTATTTCACAAATCAGAATAACCTTGATTGAAGCAAAGAATACGCTACCACATGGTAGATCTAGTAACCACACACGTGGGTTTTAGGAGAATTTTTTTGCTAATTTTATAAGTCTTAAAATAAAAAGCTTTTTTAGTATGTGTATGTAGGTACTGACCTCGAGAATATTGGATAAGCCCTCATTCATAGTTTTTATTAATGTGTATCCACTCTGATTTGGTATTATGAATCTGCACCATGGTATTTGATTCAACAGATCTCCAGCCATCGAGAAAGCTTTATTTCGCTCTTTGAATAACTTCAATAAATAAGCTAATTTATTTTCCATGATACGTTCACCTGAAAAAATAGTTTTAATCGTTATTATGTTTAATGAGTTTGAGATTATGTAAAACACGTTGTAATTGGGTTGCTGTTATTACAATAATTACAGCACAACTTTAAAATTTACCGGCAACATATTTCCATAAGACGCTCATCACCGATTCAGCTAGCATTGTCTTTAGGCTTATTGGATTGTAGTGACTTTTCTCTATACAATGAACTATGCATCCAAGTTCGTCCTGAATCGCCCGTTCCATAACAGACTTTCCGAAACCGACATTTTTCAAGTTTTTCATCGCAAATTGACGGTGTATGTTCCATATCGCCCCGTTTGCAAATGTGAGACCTGGATAGATAGATAGATAGAGATAGAGTACTCTTTATTGTACACCAATGAAATTACAATTAATAAACAACTAATTACAGACTAATATGTACAATTGGCGGTCTTATAGCTAAAAGCTATTTCTTCCAGACAACCAATACATAACACCTGGAAACATATTATAAAATGAAGTTAGACTTTATATAAAAATTAAATACGTGTACCCATCGGGTGTCGTACAAGACGACTAAGGGAAAACTAGGGAATGGGCAGTAGCGTTCCCTTGACACTTCTACGACAAAAACTGCGCTCGCCAACCCGCCTGCCAAGCGTGGCGAGTATGGCAAACCACCCTAATAATAATGATACAAAAGAATAAAACCAGGCTCCTAATCTGCGGCGGTCCTGTTCGTACTGGCCACGGTAGCAGTCATGGTAATGACAGGACAGGAAAATAATCTCCGGTAGATATTCAGCTACCACCAACAACGGAAATTGGCCCTGGTGACTTACAACGCACGCACGTTGAAGACAGATGAGAAGCTAGTTGAGCTGGCAGAAGAGTTTATCGGAGGTCCGAAGAGCGGGCACCCTCTCTTTCGCTACACAGTAACCTTAAAATCCGGCAACTTGTTTTACTACAGGAAGAATGAACAACAGTCTCAAGGTAGTGTTGGGTTTATCATCTACAAGGGACTCATAAACAACGTTGTATTCATCAATAGTGCATCGAGCAGGCGTACCTGATTCTCAGAATATCTAAAAGATATTCGCTGAAGATCATACAGGTCTACGCACCGACCTCGGCACACTCAGATGATGAGGGCGAAGTTATGTATGAGGACATCAGTAGAGCCATACAGACTTCCAAAGCACACTTTACAGTGGTTATGGGTGACTTTGATCGAGTGATCACCGAATAGGCACATAGTCATCATCATCGTCGGTCATAGGCACATTAAACATTAATGTCAAAATGGAAAGATCGCGTCTAATGAAGTCTACGCTTCGACCTTGTAATGCACATAAACAAACCACTTTAAATTGCTAGACAGTAGCGCATTAGTGGACGATATCAACAACAGGCTAGTAGAGACTGTCCATATGGCCGGGTCTGCAAAAATACGCCTCAAAAATTATGCGACTACACCCGGGACCTGGCTGAGCGTTCCATGACGCTCTAAACCTCCGATAATGCTAAGTCTTATAGGCAGCTCAATGGCCGGATATTGAAGTTCTTGTGACAAGATATAAGGTCTTCCAATACAAGACGTATTTAGGAGAAAATAGAGTAGAACAAGGACTCCAAAGTATTCGCAAAAGATGCGTGTATTAGGCAAAGCCGGTTGTCGAAGTTGAAGACGGAGGACAAAAACGTAACATCGTATAGGTCATAGGTGCTCAGAGGATAGAGAGGTTCTATGGGAAATTATATACCTCAGTAGCTGAACCTATTGTTGACTTGGTAAAAGGCCCAAGAGCTAAGCTCAACCGACACTATACTGAAGATATCCCGGCCAGCAACTATACCCATCACATTGCTGCTCAGCATGTTTATAAGTTGTTATCGAGAGTCATTACGAATCGTCTCGAACGCAGGCCTGATGACATCCAGCCTTTTGAAAAGGTTCCGGTTTCCGAAAAGACTTTAGTACCATGGACCACATACATACGCTGTGGCAGATTATACAGAAGACTTAGGAGTATAATCAGCCACTATGCTTGGCGTTTGTGGAATATGAGAAAGCCTTTGATTCGATCAAGACTTGGGCGGTTCTTAGATCTCTCCAGCGATACCGTATTGACTATTAGTACATCCAAGTGTTGAAGTACTTGTAAATTAACGCCACGATGTTAGTCCGACTACACGGGCAGTGCATGACGGCGATCCCCATAAAAAGAGGAGTAAGACAGGGAGACGTCATTGCTCCGAAACTGTTTAGGGCAACCGTGGAGGACGCCTTCAAGCTCTTGGAATGGCGAGGACTTGGCATCAATATCAATGGCGAATACATCACTCACCTTCGATTTGCCGACGACATTGTAGTCATGGCGGAATCGCTGGAAGATCTAGGACGAATGCTCGGTAACCTTAACAGAGTATCCCAACCAGTGGGTCTAAAAATGAACATAGACGAAACGAAAATAATGTTTTATGTCCATGTCATACTCACCGCTCTCATCGTTAGGAATTCTATTCTTGAAGCTGTCGACGAATACATTTACCTGGGACAGGCAGTCCAGGTTCAACTTTGAGAGAGAGGTCAATCGACGAATCCAACTTGGCTGGGTAGCATTCGGGAAACTGCGCAACGTCTTCTCATCTAAGATACCTCAGTGCCTCAAGACTAAAGTTTTTAGTCAATGTGTGTTGCCAGTGATGACATACGGATCAGAGACATGGTCTCTTACAATAGCTCTCATTAAAAAGGCTGAGAGTTGCTCAACGAGGTATGGAAAGAGCTATGCTACGCGTTTCTCTACTTGATCGAATCAGAAATGAGGATATTTGAAGAACCAAGGTCTCCGACATAGCCCATCGGATTAGTAAGCTGAAGTGGCAATGGGCGGGCCACATATGACAAAGATCGGACAGGCGTTGGGGCAGAAAGATTCTAGAGTGGAGACCACGTATTGGCAAGTGCATCGCTCATATGGCTATTTGTTATAAAACCCAAACAGGAGGAAGACACTGACAAGACAAGAAGACACTAACAAAGATTAATTGTTCTAAAAACACAAATCGATACATGAATTTTGTTTATAAGTATTTCCTTGCAGGGCTCGAACTCGTGACTATTTGATAATGTTTTAACGCATAAGCCAAGACGCCATCGATTTGCAAAAGTATTTGAAAAGTCAACTTTAAAATTAGTACATGTTCGTTGTAGAACTATTTCAAAAGCTTCCCAGGCCTCCAACTATCTGTAGGGAAAGAGCGAATTCGAAGAATTACAGGGCTTTGGCTAAATAAAAATCAAAGTAAGATGGATATTACATATCACCTATATGGGTAGTATCGACATGATTTAGTGTATAAACAAAGTATCTTGTATTATTATTTTACGACCTAGTATACTTTCATATTAAGCTTCATCAAAATCCGTTTAGCCGTTTTAGTATGAAGATATAATAGCTATCCCGCAGGAGCTGTACAGTTAATCGGGATATAAAGTGTTGTTTATTATTTTACAAAGTAAGGCACCTTCATATTAAGTTTCAACTCAATCTGTTTAGTTATTTTATTATGAATAAATAATAGCTATCCCGCAAGACCCGTGTAGCCATTAATAATGCCTGTAGCAATAACTTTTATATTCATCAAATATATTATTTTATCAACTTCCGCCGGACTATCATTTCTCATCAATTCGTTACGTCCTAGCCCGTATTGGTGGTCTTTGTGACATATGAACTAAACTATATCGCAATCTTATTCAACAATACCCAAGTAATTTCTTTCTGAGAAGGATTACCAGTTTATCTATTTATAGTTATTCTTATTGGTAAAATGGCTCTGATCGAAACAATCTCTGCCTTCCCTGCTAATCTGACCGCCACCTTTAACAAACATGAGAAAGGCGTCCTACTATTTTGAAGTGGAAAAGGAGTAAACGCTATCAAACCTCCCTCGTAGCTTGCAGATGGTCTACACATTTCTCCAAGATCTTTGCTTTATAGCGGTGGTGGAAGGGGCATTGTGTTGAATGAGCACCGTCGCCACGGGAGTTCTACAACGTAGATGCCTATCAGCTATCTGTGTGCTACATATAGAATCCCTGAAAAGCGCTCACGTCTTGCATTTTTCACCTCATTGGTGAATATCCACCACGCGCCCTAGAATATCCAGACCACCCTAGACCTCTTCACAGCAATGGAGGAACGTTGCGAAGATGACTTTCGTCTATGAAATCCTTTATAGGATACACATCGCTACAGAGGGAAGTAGGGGGTTATGTTGAGACGCCTACCGGCGAAAACCTACATCGTGATCCAGCTTGTCACTGTAACTGAGGCGGATTACGAGAACGCGTGAGCAGCCTTCCGTTACGCGCCAGCGAGTGGATATGTACTCATGACGGAAACGCTTTTTAAGTGATGAGTGAATTAACTATTAACATTAATATACCTATATTATTCTGCTTAGTTCTATAGTAAGGAATCTACAGAATTGATATAGCGCCCATAATAACTCAATCTACACATTCGTGTTGTTGTTAAGGAGTCCTGTGGCGTAGATTCGAAGTCCAGGGTCCAATACCAATGAAATTAAAATGAATCATGAAAATTGGTTCATAAACAAAGAAACTATTGTTCATCACCGTGTTCTGTTTTGAATATTTTTGAATATTCTGTTTAGTTAAATGATTTTAGCCACATTTAACTACAGTATTTTCATTTAACGGCGATTTAGATACGCAAAGATAAAAAAAATCCAAGAGTTTCTTGGAAAAGAGATGAAGTAGAATCCCTTAATCGCTTTTTCCTCTAATAATGATACATAACTGCATTTTAGCATGAATTAGATGGTATGTTTCATTTATTTATTTCAGAAACCATAAAAGATAATAAATAATATGACGAGTAGACAGATCAACGGAGAAATTTTTCCGATGATCAAAAAGTCAAAATTGACCTGATATCAGATAACGGTATTATATCTTTAAGACTTCAGGTTACAATGAGTGACAACAATTTTGATTCATTTAAGTGTATTAAAACATACTTTGGCTAAATTGAATATTTTTTTAAAATTTTAACAAGGGCAGAATCGATTCAGAGGACGATTTGAAATAAATTACTTAAAGATTTTTTGCTAATTCCATTACACGTTGTCTTTATGATCTGGCAGGCTTCTGAATTTACCGATATACATGTAAGAGCCAAACAGTAGTAATATTATCTCCATCCTTTGGACGATATGATACACACCCGATCCTGTATTTAGTCAGAATGTTCTTAAGCAAATTATATTTACAAATTTATATGTGGTATTGTGCCCGATATAATAGCATAGCTGGCCTACTCTTATATGAGCCCTATAATTGTCTGCGAAAAGTGCGTGTATGTCTGCCTGCTTGAGTAATATAGGCGTGACGGTATTTTTTATAATTACCTTTAGACCACTTGGATAATCTGTTACTCATTAACCAAACGGAATATTATTTACCCATATTTTCTTTTCCAAAGCAGCGTAATGTCACAAAGAAATTCGATGGTCTCGGATCGTATTCTCTATCCATGAACACTTGGCGAACGTTTTCCTGTCCAAAGACGACTACAATCAGCTCGCCGCTAGCTTTTAAACCCAAAACCTTTGTGGAATGTTTCTTAGCCAGTTCTATCATCGCTTTGCACTGAGATCCGTACTTCTTGGTCATTTTTGTCAAGACGTTACTGCTTCCAATATAGGGGACCCATTTTGGACCTGAAATTATGGAAAATATCTACATATCATCAGCTAATCGAAAATACTATATTTTTACAAAAAAAGCGGTTTGGTTCAAGGTTTAAATTGAGATCGACATAATCAAGTCTAGATGAGAGGTCTCGCCACGGGTCGTAAAATTTCACGGAAAAAATTTGCTAATTGCAAAACGTTGACCTATCGAAGATTATTTACAGATTATGTCTAAATTGTTCATTCAATATGACATTCGTTCGCACCTAGCAATGTATTAACATGACATGAACATGAATGTGAATGATAAATGGAAATAATGCTAATAGGAAATAAAATAAAAAATTAAATAATTTTGCCAGGCAGTTTTGGCGACAAATGGAAGGCCATTTTTAGATAAATAACGAGCTGTACCGCCGACTTCATTCGAATAGTTTTTAGGCATTTTATAGACGATGCCGCTTTTCGTGCAAGAAACATAATGAAAGTAGGATAAAGGCAGTCAAAATACGAGCTCTGCCGAAGACGTGCCATTCAAACAGACCGACCGCATTCGCAACAGATTAGTAAAAAAGCATGTTAAGAAACTGTCCCACCGTTAGGCACGGGCCTCCTCTCAAACTGAGAGGGTTTAGGCCATAGTCACAATGTTCACTGTTAAAGCAAGTGATAATTAATTTTGAAAACGCACATGCTTTCGAAAAGACAGAGGTGCCTGGGTTTGAACCCGAGACCTCTGACTTTGCAGTCCAACGGTCTAACCACTAGGCTATTACTGCCTGTAAAATTTAGTTAAAATCTTTTAACGTGTATGGATTTTATTATATAGATGTATAGATGAATTTTTCCCTACAAACCGTATGATTTTTTGAAAAAATATATCTATTCATATAATAAAACTGTAAGGAAGTCGTGTGTGTACATGGGATCTTTTGAGGAAAAAACAACCCCATCATACTATCGATGTAGAATCCAATTCTATTATTTTCGGGTTTCGTGTCTGTTTGTCTGTGCAAGGGTATGAAACATCATAACGCAAAAACTACCTGGCGAATTATGATGAAACTTTACGTGCGGATACCTTAAAATGTTGGCTAACATATTGTATAGTACTTATTCCGAACAATTTAAAGCTTTTTCCAGAATAGACGAAAATAAGCGAAATATTTAATTTCTAAAAAGACACTTTACTTCAAACCTTTTTAATGGGTTTTAATGAAATATTATGTAATTGTGTAGCCTGTACAAAATATCAAATTCTCTGTATACTTATATTTTCGAAAGTTTTTTTGATGATGTTGGTCATGAACATGAACAATAATATTATACAAGTAGACTAACACAAAATATACTGACAAAACTATATGCTATAAAATATATAGCTGCTATAGTATATATAAGCTAGTATAGTAGCTGGCAATGTATCTTTTTTAGATATTATTACGTTAGATTACCATCTGTGGCAGGGTAGGTAGAGAAGGCTTAAATCATAAATATTTTACCAATAATCTATAAATATAATAAAACTGCAAAGGATTCGTGTCTGTATATAGAATATTTTTGGGAAATAACAACCCATAGGTATCGTACTAGCGATGTAGAAGCCAATTCTACATGTTTTTTTATTTCTAGTCTGTTTGCCTGTCTTTCTGTCCAAGGGTATGAACTATCATCACGCAAAAACTACGGAGTAGAGTTTGATGAAACTTTTCATGTAAATACCTCAAAATGTTGGCTAACCTATTCTGTAGTAATATATATTCCAAAAAAACAAAAGGTTTTCCCAAAAAAGACGATAATAGGCGAAACATTGAATTTCTGTTTGTTGGGTTTCAATGAAATAATGTTCAATGAAATGTTGGCTAACATATTGTATAGTACTTATTCCGAACAATTTAAAGCTTTTTCCAGAATAGACGAAAATAAGCGAAATTATTTAATTTCTAAAAAGACACTTGACTTCAAACCTTTTTAATGGGGTTCAATGAAATATTATGTAATTGTGTAGCCTGTACAAAAGATCACAATTCTGAATACTTATATTTTTTAAAAAGTCTAACAGTTTCTGAGTAAAGCAAAAAAAAATCGATTTTGATAAATCATTCATTGTGCCAAAACTACTCTTCAGATGTAAGTGAAACTTAGCTCGAAAATATTCCATATGACAGAAAATATAGTTAATATTTATGTTGTCAGGAAATCAAACGGTTTATAGGGAAAAGTAAAGCATATATGTCTAAACATACTACATATTATAAAACTGTAGGGAAGTCGTGTCTGTACATGGAATATTTTTAGGAAATAACAACCCAAGGATATCAATTTATTGATGTAAAACCAATTCGACAATTTTTGGGTTTCGTGTTTGTCTGTTGGTCTGTCTGTCTAAGGATATGAACTATCATAACGCAAAAACTACCAAGCGGATTTTGATAAAACTATGCAAACGGATACCTTAAAATGTTGGCTAACATATTGTATAGTATTTATCTCGGAAAATGAAAAGTATTGTTCAGAAAAGACGAAATTAAGCGAAACATTGAATTTCTAAAAAGACACTTCTCTCCAAACTTGTTTTGTTGTGTTTATGTAATTATAGCCTGTACTAAAGATCACAACTCTATGTACTTTTATATTTTAAGTTTCTGAGGAAAGAAAAAGATAGTCGATTTAGATCAATAATTTATTATTCCAAAATAACTTAGCTACTAGATTGTCGCGAGATAAACGATAAAAGTTTGTCCCGAGCGATGACGTCAAATATGTGGTTTTGCCTAGACATGAATTCATCCATGAATTGATATGATGATATTTAACGCTGAATGGGTGGGAAACGAAACTTTAACGACGATTAATATCTTACGGGAAGACTTACACAAAATGTACTGACAAAACCTATCTACATACTTAGCTGGCAATGTACTGACAAAACTATATGCTATAAAGTATATAGCATTTATAGGATATATAAGCTAGTAGAGTAGCTGGCAAGGTATCTTTTTTAGATATTATTATGTTAGATTACAATCTTTGGCCGGGTGGGTAGAGAAGGCTTAAATCATAAATATTTTATCGAGAATTTCATGATAATAAATAGATTTGTAAGGAAAGAACTCGTTTGAACGCTGTACTCTCTGCCTACCCTGCCAGGGATCTAGCGTGATGGTATGAAATAGAATAAATAGATAAACTGATTATCCTTCTTCAAAAGGAAGGTATTGTATATGTTTTTTTTTATGAGACGGCGTTAATGATGTGTGTGTGGTGAATAAGATCGCGCTATATATCGTTTATATTTTAAAAAGATCATCTGTGCAGCCTAATTGGGGCTTAGACTGTACCTGGTGCTAGAGATAGTTGATAGAGAAATAAGTCTAAGGAAGTTGACAAAATATACAATATATTCACTACACGGTTCCTTCGGGATGTTGTTTCATCATACTAAAATAACAGAATGGATCTTACTAACACCTTCAAGGTATTTTAGGTTTCGAAATAATATTCTAGATACTTTTTGTCCCGGAAAGAATCACGGTTTTGGTACATAGCTGGTATTTATTCATATTAAAATGGCTTAACGAATTTAATTCAAACTTTATATGAAGGGGATAATAAATGTTATAATTTTTATTTATATGAAGGTGTCTTATATCGTAAAATAAAATAGAACACTTTTTATCTCGAAAAATAGCACGACTTCTGCGGAATATCTATTATTTCTTCATACTAAAACGGCTAAACGGATTTTAAAGAAACTTAATATGAATAAAACCACACAGATATACAATGCGGAAGTGGAAGGACGTAGAACAACAACTATTTATAATAATAATATTAGCCCTGTTAAGAATCTGTCCCACTGTTGGGCACGGGCCTCCTCTCAAACTGAGAGGGCTATTTATAGGCTATTTATAGGGCTATTTATAGTTCCACTAATTATATACAATATGTATAATTATATGAAAAAACATCAAAAAAGTACAATCAACTATCTTACCATGACCAACTAAACCATGTCGTATCCAAAGGGCAAGTCAAGAGTCTCCGTAACCGGCGCGCGTGTATATGACGAACTATGCGAGTGGTGTTGAGAGCCGGTAAGGTCTGTGAGGAAAAAACCTGTTGGAACTCTGTACTGTCTGCCTACTCCACAAGGGATCTAACTTTGATAGACAGAATTAAAGTATCTTAATTGATAGATTGTATCAAAGTATCTTAAGTAGTGAAATAAAAATTGTTTGTACACTAGAAAATGCCGATATTATCCTTTTAAGTTTATAAAATCACACCGCTATGCATTTGGCGGGATTTGACCGGCCTGCATGAAGGCCCAAAAATATTAATAATATTTTGTCTAAAGAAATGCCTGGCAATCTTTCGATTTGCCTTTTCGTCTTCAAAGGTGACTGGAAGCCTGGGGACCTGTTGAAATTGTTCTACAATGAAAATTTACTTATATTTAAGTTGACTTTATAAATACTTTTGCAAAACAAAGACGACTTGGCTTAAGCGATAAAACGTAGACTGCTTAACTTACTTTGTCAAACATTCGCAGGTACTATTGATTTGGGATTTGTGACTTTGAAATAAAGAACATATTGCGCACGGCGACAATAAAAAAATGTTTTTTTTGTCCGTGTTAATATCCAGTACGACGAAACCAATTTTAAATAGACTATCACTGAAAAATGAAGGATTTTTCAGACATTGTTTAAGACTAGTTTTTAACTCGGAAAATGCATGGTTTCTGAGGGACAGTTGTTTTTATTTCTCCATGTTAACACGGCTGAACGGATTTTAAAAAAAAGTGTCTATTAAGTCTAGGAATAATTTTATCCCTAGAAGTCCTATCTTCATATGTCAAACTACTAAATCACCGTGCGAAGCCGCGGGTATCAGCTAGTTTAAAATAAGTTTCACTGGCATCTGAGGAGTAGTTTTAGAACAATGAATGATTTATCAAAATAGACTGTTTTCTTTTCCTAAGAAACTGTTAGATTATTTGAAAATATAAGTATACAAAATTTCGATATTTTGTACAGACTACAATTGCACACAATTTCATCTAATCCCATAACAGGTCAATAACAACAGGATAAATACTATTCAATATGTTAGCTAACAATACAAGGTGTAACAGAATTAACCCAAGACCTGAAAGTAATTTGTTTAAAATCGGTAATTGAATTAATTCCACGAACTTAAGTAACTTTATTATTTTTTTTAATTAGCAAAAATGCTGTTACATGTTCAGTGCGGTATAACAAACTAATTTTTTACTTGATTCAAAGTAATACGGAGATTTCAAATGGATTTCTAAAACATATTTCTCATTACGCATACATACACGTAGAAATTGCATTGTTAATTGCGGTATAAAAGTGCTTAAAAAAGGGTAAATAACTTTATCTCTATCTATCTATCTATAACCTCACGCCAGATCCCTTGCGGGGTAGGCAGAGAGTACAGAGTTCCAACAGGTTCTTTCCTTACATACTTCTCTGGCTTCCTCGACTCTCATAGTTCGTCTCATACACGCTCGCCGGTTACGGAGACTCTTGACTTTTCCATCAGATAAGACTCGGTTTATTTGGTCGTGATAGTCTAGGTCTTCCCCGGTACCTGCATCCTTCCACTTTCACATTGTATATCTGTTTTGTCATTCTTTCCTCTGGCATTCTTTCTATATGCCCGAACCAACGGAGCATGCCCTTTCTCATCTTTACACCGATAC
The DNA here is from genome assembly GCA_905147815.2 of Phalera bucephala. Taxonomy (NCBI): domain Eukaryota; kingdom Metazoa; phylum Arthropoda; class Insecta; order Lepidoptera; family Notodontidae; genus Phalera; species Phalera bucephala. Next base: position 18,093,069 of record LR990609.1, on the reverse strand, counting down.
TATCTTTCATACCTATATATATATATAAATAACTTTAACTTTGGAAATTTAGTTTTCGTATTAAATTTGTGAAGCAATTATCTAATAGGAGTGTCAGAGGTCTTGCGTTATTTACGATACACCTTGTGTAAGATATCCGCATGAAAAGTTTCATCAAAATCAGCCTGGTAGGTTTTTCGTGAAACAGACGGAAAAACAGACACGAAAGCCAAATTGTAGAATCTGCTCCTACAGCGATAGTATGATACCCCAGATTTGCTTTTTTTAATAGCCTAAGCCTAGGAGGCCTTTGCCCACTGCTGGGCAAAGGCCTCCCCTTGACGTTTCCACTTAGATCGATCCTGGGCTAGTAGTATTCATGTCCTTCCCGCAAACGTGTCCAAGTCGTCAAGTCAACTTTGTCTCGGTCGACCACGATACCTGTAACTGTCTTCAGGGATCCATACTGTGACGATGTTTGCCCACCTTTGCGAGTTCATACGCACGACCTGTCTCGCCCAATTCCACTTCATCTTTGCCGACTTTAGGCCCACATCTGTAACCTGAGTCATGGACCGCAGCATTGCGTTTCTGACGCGATCCGTGCGTTTAACATCTAGAATGCTGCGTTCCATTGCTCTTTGGCAGACCTTGAGTCTGGATTTCTGTTGTTCAGTTAGCGACCAAGTTTGAGCACTGTAGGTTAGGACGGGCAAAATACACATATCCACGAGTTTACGCTTTAGGAACAAGGAAAGGTCGCACTTCGTCATATCCCTCATGGACCAGAAGCTCTTCCAGGCGTTCTCTATCCGTCTATTGACTTCTTTATCTTGCCGATTATGAAACAAGATAATCTGGCCCGAATACATGCACTCGTCGACATAGTGAATGATCTGCCCATCTACCTCTACCCTACATTTATCTAGTGCTGTTGGTCATGAGCTGAGTTTTGACCTGTTCATAGATAATTCAGCCTCGAGACTTGCCGTACTCAGGTCTTAGAGCATCTGTAGTAGTTCTGATGGAGTCGATGAAAACAAGACGATATCATCGGCAAAACTAAGGTTGGTTAATCTTGTGCCATTGATGGTAATGCCTCGACATTGCCAAGAATTATGAACTTTCTTGAATATTTCTTCCTGAGCGCTTGAAAATAATTGTTTATTTATTTTTATTACAAAAATTGTGACCACAATGATCTCCCTGCCTCCTCCCCTCTCTATTATAAATTTAGAACTTCTTTTTTAGGGCAGTTGGATGGCAGCTGTACTCTTTTGGTAAATGGAATTAGTCAAGTGGATATAATGTGTATCTATATTTTGATGTTAAAGAGCACAGGAAACGGAGTTGTGCAAATGCTGTCAAATGCTTTAGAGTAATCCACAAAAGCCAAATATAGTGGTTTGTTAAACTCTTGGCACTTTTTAATGATTTGGTTAATGGTATGGAGATGGTCTGTAGTAGAAAAGGTTGAAATGAGTCAAGTGTAGGTGCAATTCTGTTTTTGATTATTGTAATAAATAGTTTAGAAATATGTGACGTTAAGTTAATGATAGATCGGTCTGTAGTTATTGATAGATGATTTATCACTTTTCTTATGCCTAGGTTACTATTTTCGAAAAATATTCCATGTACAGACACGACTTCGTTATTGTTTTATATGTACATATAGATTACTATGAGAGCAAGTAAGTTATTAGTGTTTTTACTTGTCATATGACCTTACTTTTTTCATTTGCCACAATATTTTTAAAAACGATGTTCGGGGACACGCGGAACAAATTACCCCCTATACCCCTTTTTGTATCATCCATAAGACTAAATGGATTGGGGGTATTTTACTATTCTATCAACACAGGCGATAACATTAAATCCTTCAAGCCTAAACTTCTGAGGTAGGTCGAGAAGTTCTACAGACGGATTTAATTGCAAACACGCCCCATTGTGAGCAATCTTGCCGAAGACCCAAGAGTCAGATTTACCCGATATTACACCGAAGACATCCTGGACATCAGTCTGTACGAAATTGGCTTGGCTCTCAAATGGTTCAAAAACAATAGGGCGCCAGACGATGGCGACTAAGCTTTTCAGGGCAAAAGCTTACACTAAAGGCTCTCTAGAAGTTATTTAATTTTGTCATCGTCGAGGGCAAAACACCAAAGTCACGACAAAGAAGTGTGGCTTTAAAAAAAATCCGCCGAAACCTCATTGAAGAACTATAGATCCATCGCACTTCTGTGTCATATCTATAAGCTGTTTTCGAGAGTCATAACGAATCGTATCACATGCAGATACGATAACTAACTGCCTTCCGAACAAGCCGGTTTCCAAAAAGGCTTTTTTTAGTACCATAGATACATACGCTGCGGCAGGCTATACAGAAGACAGAGGGGTATAACCGGTCACTATGCTTAGCGTTTATGGACTACAAAAAGCCTTTGATTCGATTGAGACCTAAGCTGTGCTACAGTCTCTCCAACGGTGCCAAGTAGACCACCGTTATATTGAAGTGTTGAAGAGTTTAAATGAAAACGCCACAATTTAAGTCCGTCTCTATGGCCAGAACTCGAACCCCATCCAAGGCTTTTTTAAGCTTCTGGCCTTAGAGGACATGGCATCAATATCAACGGCGAATACATCTCTCAACTTCGATTTTCCGACGATATCGTGGTCATAGCTAAGGCCCTGGAAGACCTTGGCACAAGTGTGCCAAGTGAGTATGTGAGACGAGTGAGTGAACAAGTGGGTCTTAAAAGGAACATGGACAAGATGAAAATCATGTCAAATACCTATGCGTACACACTCCTGTGAGGTTTGGAAACTCTACACTCGAAGTTGTATACCACCATTATAGTGTGTCCTTAGTTCTCGATATAAACATGCAGCTCTCTCTACTCGCTTGGCAGGCCGCTAAGTTTCTTAGAAACGTCAACGCCTCCTCTATGGTATCTGTGGACATAACCTCTGCGACCATTCTTTCTTTTAGCGCGGCAGCCGATGCCTTGTAATAAAGTTTTGGTCGACATTTAATTTAACCATATAGTCGTAGCAGTGAAATTATATAACAAAAGGTTTTTATATACTCAAGTGATGTTGTGAAATAAATTTAAAACATCGTATAGGCAAATTCAGAAATATTTTACGTCTTGACAAAAAAGTACATTTTAAAAAGATCAACTGATAGTTGTTTATTTGTGGCGTTTTCAGCTTAACTTGTTTATGTATATAATATCGAATATTTGGAGACGTGAGTTTTGTCATATTAAGACTTGTAAAGTCTTTACTCGAAAAGTAAACTTACGAAGTCTCATGTCCCTCTTCGTGTTAAAACAGTTTAACACGCAATATACCTGCAAACAATTATTTTCCGTCTATAAATTGGCAATGTAACACCTCTAATGAGAGAAATTAGGGGAGACATTAATCAATAATGATGATTGTTAAGGATCGATGCCAATTTAAGGACACGGGCGATGTACGAGATGCATCGAAGTGGTCCGCAAGACTTAACGGTAATTCAAGGACACGAGTGGTGTACGAGATGCATCGGCGTGATCCGCAAGACTTGGGGCCCATACGAGATATGTGCTGAAGGTCATACTACTCATAGGTTTCACCCATGAGGTGCTCCTGTGCAGTTCACATTTCTACAATGGTAAGAATCTAAAATGTTACCCAACATACATACCTTAAACAGTAAATACAAAGACTATTGCTATAAACTATAAGCAATTTGTGATATTATATCTCCTAAAGGAGACTTTCTGCAAGGGTAACTAAAGGGACATTGTTTATGAATTTATGAATAACAATACATTATTAATAACATAAGCCACTCATTTGCAGAAACATAATGTTTTGCATTGATTTCATTATTAGACATACTTGTATAATAATCCTGAAATAGCCCAAAGTGGAGCTTAGGAGGCGTTGACGTTTCTAAAAAACTTAGCGGCCTGCCAAGCGAGTAGAGAGAGCTGCATGTTTATATCGAGAACGAAGGACTTCGTATAATAAGTAATCAAACGAACTTACCTGAAGTGAAGTTCGATCATTATTATACGAAGTCCTTCGTTCGAAGATATAAACTATATTAGCAGCTCTCTCGAGTCGCTTCGCAACCGCGCGTCATTCAGATACTTGAAACGTCAACGCCGCCTCTATGGTATCTGTGGACATAACCTCTGCAACCATTCCTTTTAGAAGTAGTACATTTCAACTTTACCAACGGGCAGGGCGGGTTGGGTACTTATATCTTCGAACGAAGGACTTCGTATAATAATGATCGAACTTCACTTCAGGTAAGTTCGTTTGATCACTTATTATACTGTGTCCTACGTTCTCGATATAAACTATATTAACAGCTGTTTAGAGCTATAAGGTAAAGTTGAAGTATACCACATAAAGGTTTTCTTTTTTTGAGCGTGACCTCTAAAAAATAACATATCATTAGTATATTTGTACTATAACACATTCCCGTTCTTTGTATTACCATACAACACAAACACAACAAATATATACACATATATTGTTTCTTACAACCAGTCTGTCTAACTTATTTAAAATAAATTTATATAATCAAATTCTATAACATGTTAGGTTATGTAGTGTAGATCCATCCCAACAAAACCTTTAAAGAACCTGTTATATACCTTTATACCACACCTGTTGTCCAAAATTCATTAATACCGGGTAATATTAATCAATCATTACTTATCAGATATCAATGCAGTCTCCATCTGTTATGTCTTCTATAGAGATCTTCTATATAACAAGAGTTGAGGAATTGTCCATCTAGAGTTTTGTTTATATAAAATTAAATCCCCTTCCCCCCGGACCGCTGAGGTGTTCAGACGTGTTGCAGTGGATTTTATTTATTGTTATTTGATCCATATTCGAAAATATTATTGCTACGTAAATAATTACAAAAAATAGGAGTGCATAAACGGAAGGACTTCTTTCTCGCTTGCAAAACAACAAGCATCACGCACACACAGTGAGTTCTGTATTGTCATACTACTACTGCATAATTATAACGCCCTATCTCAGCCCGAGATATAGGCAAAAGCGAAACAACGCTAATCCCGGCCTTCAACTTTGAGAGAGCTCTCGCTATACTGGACGGAATTTAATTTTGTTCCGAATCGTCGCGCATTGCCCAACTTACTAGACCCCTCGCTTAATAATTGCAAGTTGCTAAGCTTTTGCACCTAATAACTGCATAGCGCTTCTGCTCGCCTGGTATCCTTCGATCCTACGACACAATGCCGATTAACCGCTCACCGCCGCCGGCGTCGCCCACCCCCACTACATCCGGACTAACTATCTCACAGCCTCAAAAACTGATCACTATCACACACGACTCGGACACAGCGTCAGAAAAAATGCTATCTGATAGTGACCAAGCGCTGTCCCATATAACTAGGAGGACCAAGCGCAAGCACGGGGATATGGCCAGCTCAGAAATTAAAGAAATTCTCTACGACATACAGGGAAAACAACAGGCGGATTTTTCTTCTTTAAAGCGCGATATTAAAACGATAAAACAACAAAACAATGAGTCACTTAAATCTTTGGAATTTTTATCAGCCATGTATGATGTATTAATGAAGAAAGTGGAAACTGTAGAAAGTGAAAATTCAGTTTATAAAGCCCGTATACATAGTCTTGAAAATAAGGTCGATCAGCTAGAACGAAGCCTGAAAGCGTCGTCGGTTGAAATTCGTAACATACCGACAACCCGTTCTGAGATCAAAATTGACCTGCAGTCCTATATCAAACACCTAGGCGAAGCTGTGGAGCAACCAATAATGGACTCTGAAATAAGGGATATTTTCCGTATTAAAACAAAGAACGAACCGGGTCCTATTGTTGTTGAATTCACAACAACAACACGGAAAGAAAACATCATTAAATCAGTGATAAATTTTAATAAAAACAAGCCAAAAGATCAGAAGATTAATACAACTCACCTTAAGATACAGGGAACTTCCACACCAGTTTACATTACGGACAACTTATCCACTAAAACAAGACGGCTGTTTTACTTAGCTAGAGTGTCTGCGAAAACTAATCACTTTTCGAGCTGTTGGACTGCATACGGGAAGGTATACATGCGACAGAAGGATGGTCTACCAGTAATTCGCATTAACAGTGAAGAAGATCTTCCCAATTTGCTTCGTAAGCAATGACTAGATATCACATATGTATTCTTGAATTGTTTTTCCAAAGTCCATATTTCCTTTTATTATATATATTACTAACATCCACTCACTCACACATCACACAAAAATTCATCCTAAACTCGACTATTTCATGTAATAGATCGACATACATAATACACACAAAACTCATAAAGTACACTTGTTACACTGTTTCAAACACACACACGACATTAATACGAATATATATTTCTAACTCAAACAGCATTTTACATATACGTGCGAATGTAAATGTGTTATTTAAAAATGTCCTCCCTTTGTTAACCGAATACAATAGACTTTATACTATGAATTTTAATAACGTAATATTTCTTAACAATACAATTCAATCATAACAGGAAAGATTTTAATTGCGATCTAGATAATATTGCCTTAGCTGATAGTAACACTTGCAACATTGACGATTGCGCTTCCCTGTTTGAAACGACTGGTAAAACCTTTAACTTATTGATGCAAAACATAAGAAGCATACAATGTAACATTACCCATTTTCAAACTTTGTTACATCGTTCTAAAGTATATTGGGATGTCATTATATTGACAGAATGTTGGTTACGCAAAAACTTAACAATCCCTGAATTAAATGGCTACAGCTCCGCCTGTACCAGAAATAATAAAACACAGAATGAGGGTGTAGTCGTATACTACAGGACTTCTCATAGTTACGTAATATGGGAACCTTCTTTTACGGATGCGAATTGCCTAATAATTAAAGTTAATAACGACACTGTAGTCATCGCCATGTATCGCCCCCCAGGTGAAAAAAATATAACTAACTTTATGGAATCCCTCAACAATACCTTAATTAATTTGGCCCCTTTTAAAAATATTATCTTAGCTGGCGACATCAATCTGGATATCTGCATTCCTTTGAAAGACTATAGAGCTCAAAATTACTTAAATCTATTAGCTACGCATGCAATGCTCCCAGCACATTCCATCCCAACTCATACGCTTACTTGTCTTGACCATGTCATACTCAAAACCAAAGCTAATGCCAAATGCTACGTTGCTCACACCTCAATCACTGACCATTACAGTGTCATATTCAGCTTAGACACACATCCTAACCACTACCAACGCACAAGGTTTATTAAACGCGTAAACTACGCTACCCTCGACATATCCCTAAATAAAGTCAACCTGGCCCCAATTTTATCCATGACTAATGTCAATGCTGCTGTTTCTCTACTTATAAATACCTTAAATGCTGAACTTGACAAATGTACTAAAACAGTGGTTATTTCAAGACGCAAATATACTGTCAAGCCATGGATTACTACGGGCATGTTAAGATGTATGAGAAACAGGGATAAACTACATTTAAAGGTAAAAAAAGAACCAGGGATGAATATTCTTAGACTTACTTATACCTGATATCGTAATTTCTGTAACTCTATAGTAAAAAACGCTAAACGAGAATACGAAAAGTGTGAAATAGCTAAAGCCAAGAACAATAGCAAGAAACGTTGGAAGGCAATTAAATCAGTAACCCACACAACCAAACCAAAGATTCCTACCACTAGCCTTATCACTAATAATAACCTATTAGAGTCAGCAAATACCGTTAACCGATATTTTGTAAATATAGGTAATAGTCTTGTAGAAAACGTACAGAGTGCTAACAGTGCAAACTCCACGTACTCTTCTCACTTCCCACTGCAAATGCATTCCTTCGGTCTAATACAAACTGATACCAAAGAAGTAGAAATTACAATAGCTAATCTTATAAGTGACTGTGCTGCCGGCCTAGACAACATCCCTAACTATTTTATCAAAAGGTACAAAACCATCTTGGTGGAACTACTGACACACATTTGCAATACCTCTTTTGATACTGGTGTCTTCCCGACCGCCTTTAAAAGAGCTCTCATTCACCCAATATTTAAAAGCGACGACAGAGACTGTGTCGGCAATTATCGACCAATATCCATATTACCAGCCTTCTCAAAAATTATAGAAAAAATTGTTAATAAGAGACTTGTTAATTATCTAGAAGGAAAACATCTGTTAGCTAGTTCTCAATTTGGCTTCCGTTTAAACAAATCAACAAGTGATGCCGTGCACGAACTAACACACAACATAGTTTTAAGTATGGATAAAAAGAAAAAAGTAATAACGGTTTTCTTAGACTTAGCGAAGGCGTTCGATACGGTTTCTGTCCCGTTACTGCTTGACAAGCTGCAGCTACTGGGTATACCTGGAACACAATTGGAGTTCTTTACAGACTATTTTAGAGATCGTACTCAGTGTGTTCTGCTCGATGGTGTTCAAAGTGATGATCTTTCCATTTCTATTGGAGTCCCACAGGGCAGTATTTTAGAGCCTACGCTGTTTTTGGTCTTTATAAACGAACTTTGTCACTTGCAACTCAGTAATGGAAAAATCATTAGCTTTGCAGATGACACGGCAATCCTCTTTCAGGGTGATACGTGGGAGGAAGTCTATCAATATGCCCAAGAAGGAATGAACAAGATTACCACATGGCTTAGCACCAACCGTCTATTTCTAAACATTGATAAATCAAAATACATAGCTATTGCACTCAAAAATAATAGTATCAACTCCGACCTCACCAGACACATCATAGCGCATACCTGTCACGACAATAACGATAGCTGCTCCTGCTTGCAGATTCAGAGTGCCGACAAAATTAAATATCTCGAAGTCATTTTTGACAAAAATCTGACTTTCCAAGACCATATTGACTTACTGACCACGCGAACAAGAAAGCTAATATACATTTTTAAACAGCTGCGACATGTTTCTGACGAAAAAACCCTAAAAATTGCATACTTAGCTCTAGTTCAATCCGTACTGACATATTGCATCACCTCTTGGGGTGGTGCTTCCAAATCACATATTATAAATCTTGAACGGGCACAGAGAGCAGTGCTCAAAGTTTCATTTTTTCTCCCCTTCCTATACCCCACCAAAGATTTGTATCAGAAAGTAAATGTCCTCACTGTTCGCCAACTCTTCATCTACCATACGATTATTAAAACGCATTCATCACTAAATTATGATCCTCTAGTCAAATCCACCAAACGTCGAAAAAATGTTGTATGTCCATCTACGCTATTCAAAACTAGTTTTGCACACAAATTCTTCTGCTTTTTTGGTCTGTACCTGTATAACAAAATTAACTTTATCCTGTCTATACATCCCTTACCTAAATTTAAATTAAAAGTAGTATTAACAGAATGGTTACATGGGTTGTCCTACGCGGAAACAGAAGATTTCCTCATCCCTTTACCCTAAAAAAAAAAACGCACGAACGCACGCACGCACAAACGCACCCACACGCACACACACACACACACACACCTCAACACACCTCATAAAACACCCACAAGATCTTACTACTAATATAGAAATAATATTCTTTCATAAAGATAATGTATGACCTATTTATTTACCAATTTAGTACCTACCTGTCTAAGGGGCGAGGGCCTGGTGATCTGCGACACAGGCTTACCTAGTGCAGACACCAGTCTCTCACAAAGGAACTCTAATTTGTGTACCTGTACTAGCCACTTAAGTGTACCTTTGTGAAAGAAATAAAGAGCTATTATTATTATTATTAATCCTTTATAATAATTCTTGTATCATTGACAACCATTATGAGACGAACTATGAGAGTGAAGAAAGCCAGGCAGGCATGCAAGGAAAGAACCCGTCGGAACCTTGCACTCTCTGCCTACCCCGCAAGAGATCTGGCGTCATAATATGGATAGAGATAGATAGATAGCTAGAAACCTTTACTGTGTACTAGACCTGAAAACAAAGTCTGTTAGTACCCAATCTATAACAATATGATACAAATATAACAGGGAAACCTATTTCCCCAATAATGTGATTCTTATTTTTTTTTCTAGGTAAATGATCTCTTTTTGAGTACAGTACCAAATAAAGGCTACGAATTAATTTGGTGATTTTAAGAATGTCTTTGCTATCATTACATATTTAATTTATGATTTTTTTTTATATATCAACATTCGGCTATTTTTAATGTTAGTTATATTTTTTAATCTTTAAAGATGTACATATATCAAAATTTAACATTTTTATACTAGAGGCCTTTGTACTAATGAACTTATATGGAATTAAGTCCGGTGAAGCTGTAAAGGCCTCGCGGCCATCAGCGTACATCACTCACACACCTTATCTGGAGATATCCAGATATTCCTCACATAAGGCTATGTGCTTTACCTATATAATCTCGCCCTTCCCCCCCCCCCCCCCCCAATTTTAGAGTCTGGAACGAAGGGCAGTACTAATGCGTGGTAAACAAACATAACCTACCCCAGTGTTATTACTATACCACTATTATTAATTCAATTTAAATTTCGAAACTATCCCGGAATCATTTCCATGTTCTGAGTGTGCGCCGACAAATAAATCCTTGGCTACATAAATATTAATGTATTACTTAACGATTCGTTCTTGCGCAATAACGCCCGCGAACATTCGTTTTGGCAATACGATCGGGCCACACCTGAACCAATTACATTACTGATGAAAAAATACACTCCTAATTTAGTAATAACTTAAGAAGCGAATAAGTTACAGTCGACTAAACCGAACCACGGGTTACAACTGTATCATATTGGGAATCCTATTCATAACTGAATTATTTCATAACATGAAATTTTCATTTCATACCACACTTCCTTTGCTTCTTTGTATGTGACTGTATTTATAAGTAAAAAAAATTGCAATGCGTAACTTTCTAGTTAGTTCTAGATGTCCAACCGTGAGAATTGAGTGTTACTCAACTTATTATTATGTATCCCCCATTAATAATAAATAAATAATATCAAGTTCCTTAGGACTTAGATTATTTCTGATACTACATAATATTTATCATACCTGTGATAAGAATATACTTTTGACTATTCTTGTTTAAGATAATCCATACTTTCAAATACTGTAACTCAATATCTCATCAACCGTAGCATGTCAACATAATATCATTAAATTTTCAAATGGATATTATTATCATGTCATTTGCATGACTTTATTTTCTTTTTATATATAGATACCTATTTATAAGATTCATGTAACATGTGGATGTAATAATTTAAATATAACAATACCAAAATTGCAAATTTCTGTGTGATATCTCAATCCAATATTTTTTACTGAAACACCTTTAAATAAATAACAACATATATAGTGCTCTAAAACCAACTTGTTACTTTAATGGTAGCAGTTTGTGTTTGTGTTATCATAACTATACCAGAAACATCACTGGTGTTCACTGTACACATTCCAAACTAATTACAAAACTATTCTTTTTATAGTTATTAATTTCTTGAATAATCTTATTATATTAAATATTATTTATTTATTATCATATGATCAAACAAAAATACAGTAAAAACATCTAATTCTCCAAATGATGAATTGATGTATAGCTTTTTATTGTGTGTGCCTCAAATTTCTTATATTATTAAGTACACTATAATTGATGCAGGAAATAATCAAAAAACCCAAAACCATTGAACTCATTACATGATAGAAAACTGAATAGGTACTAATAAATTTCCTATTAGTGTATTTATTATGACCGTAAGGTCTATTGTTAGCATTGTTTTTTTTTGTAGGATGTGGTTTATAACACAGTTGTGATCATTTTAATTAAATTCTAATAAAAATGGCTATAAATTATATATCAATTATTAAACAATAATGTTTCTAATAATAATGTTTCTATACATAATGTTAAACATATGTAGGACAAGATTCACTTGTCTGAAGTGCAAGTACTTGCACAAAACCAATAAAATTATGTTTGTCGTTGAAGGCGTTATTAGTGTCATAGATACATACCAAAGTCAGTGAATAATTTTAGCCTCCAATATTATGGTTTTTTGTAAAACCCATGTTGTATTCCTGATTGTTTTTCTGAATTTTTCAGCAACTTAAAAACCAAGTCTTTGTGTAAAAGGCCTAGCATGCTTTTTGTACCAAACTTTTTTTGGTAGGAGATTTCCAATGTCTAACGTGATGTTGTTTTTGGTGAACTGATAGGTACACTGTGACTTAATATTTTCACACCCAGGATGAGGATTGTTGTTCTATGTTGGTTACAACGGTGGTCGTTATATGAAATTTTAACTACTGGCTATGACTAACTAGTTAATAATTCCATATTGATAATCCACTATATTAACACTCCTTTTATGCAAAATATACACTGCCGACCTTAAAGGTTCTTATCTCAATAAAGGTTTCATGACTGTATTGTTAGGATTCATCTTTTCTGGCTACCCTGCAAGGAGTCTGGGTTGATAATATTGATAGATAATTATTAGTATTATGTTAACTGGATAGACCAGGTATTTCATATAATCTTTTAAGTATCTTTGTGCATAACACAAATTATCCCACAACCTGCCTGCCGCAGCATCGGTAGGATAAGATATTATATTTGGAATGTATCCACAGTCCTGTTGCTTGTCAGTTACAACAGGCATTGCCATTAGTAGATTACTTTGGCTTATTTGGTTATAAACCCTGTTCAGGAATAAGTATTGCTGGATTTAACTTTTTTAATACAAGTACTCATAATTTTGCACAATTCTTTGTGTAATAAGCTCCAGTTTGGGCTATTTCAGTATTATTATACAAGTATGTCTAATAATGAAATCAATAAAAACACTATGTTTCTGCAAAGGAGTGGCTTTTGTTATTAATAATGTATTGTTATACATAAACAATGTCACTTTAATTACCCTTTCAGTAAGTCTCCTTTTGGAGATATAATATGATAAATTGCTTATAGTTTATAGCAATAGTCTTTGTATTTCCTATTTTAGGCATGTTTAAGGTATGTATTTTAGGTAACATTTTTGATTCTTACCATTGTAGAAATGTGAACTGCACAGGAATACCTCATGGATGAAACCTATGAGTAGTATGACCTTCAGCACATATCTCGTATGGGCCCCAAGTCTTGCGGATCACGCCGATGTATCTCGTACACCACTCGTGTCCTTGAATTACCGTCAAGTCTTGCGGACCACGTCGATGTATCTCGTACATCACCCGTGTCCTTAAAATGCCATCGATCCTTAACAATCATCATAATTGATGATCGTCCCCCTAATTTCTCTTATTGGAGGTATAATATTGCCAATTTATAGACGGTTAATAATCGTTTTCAGGTATATTTCGTGTTAAACTGTTTGTACACGGATAGGGACACAGACTTCATAAGTTTACTTTTCGGGCGACGAAGCTTTCCCAAATTTTAATATGACGAAACTTACGTCTCCAATTATTAGATATTATATAAATAAACAAGTTAAGCTGAAAACACCACAAATAAACAACTATCGGTTGATCTTTTTAGAATGTACTTCTTTGCCAGGACGTAAACTTTTCTAAATTTGCCAATACGATGTTTTAAATTTATTTCACAAGGTCACTTGAGTATATTACAACCTTTTTGATATATAATTTCAGTGACATAACCAGATTATTAAATTAAATGTCGACCAAAACTTTATTACAAAGCATCGGCTGCCGCGCTTTCAAAAGAATGGTTGCAGAGGTTATGTCCACAGATACCATAGAGGTGGCGTTGACGTTTCAAGTATCTGAATGACGCGCGGTTGCCAAGCGACTCGAGAGAGCTGCTAATATAGTTTATATCGAGAACGAAGGACACAGTATAATAATGATCGAACTTCACTTCAGGTAAGTTCGTTTGATCACTTATTATGTATACCTTGGACCAACAGTCCAATTAGGTAGGTTCAATTTCAAGAAAGGGGTCAATTGTCGAATCCGCCTCGGCTGGGCAGCGTTTAGGAAGCTATGTAATATCTACTCATCCCAAATACCACAGTATCTCAAGACAAGTCTTAGATCAGTGTGTCTTGCCAGTGATGACTTACGGCACCTAGACACGGTCGTTCACGATGGACCCCAAAAGAAGACTCAAGGCTACCCAAAGGGCAATGAAAAGATATATGCTCGGAGTTTCTCTGGGAGATCGAACCAGAAATGAGGAGATCCGCAGGAGAACCAAAGTCTAGTTTTATATAGCTTTCAGAATTGCCAAACTCAAGTGGCAGTGGGCGGAGCACATCGCTCGTAGAACTGATGGCCGTTGGGGCAGAAAGGTTCTTGAGTGGGGACCTTGTACCGGAAGACGTGGAGTGGGCAGACCGATGCAGACCGGGCAAGTTGGACCGATGATCTGGTGATGGTCGTAGGTAAAAGTTGGATGCAATCAGCATAAAGCTGGTCGTTGTAGCGATTTTTAGGGAGGTCTTTATCCTGCAGTGAACGTCTTTCGGCTGATGATGGGGCTGTAACAACTAACATGGTTAACAGTACGGTCGTCCGTAATCATTTGCTAAGGACAGAGACCTTAACATAAAACGATTGAGGTGACGCTAGCGGGTTGATGTGACATCCTTGTCACACTACAAATTTACTAAATAAACATGAATGTGACAGCACGATTACTCGCTAACTTTTCGCTAACGTCAAAGTTTTAGTGCTAGACGCTCAGAAGAATTAACCTTAGACAGTGGCGTGCCTATAGGGTGGCGGCGCTGGCAAAATGCCATGAGCCCCCGACCCGAGAGGGCCCCGGCCCAAGAGGCCGCGAGCTCAGAAATAACCTAACATATTTAACAAAATTTTGTACCTAAGTACTTAAAAATTATAATTTTTTTAACTTAAAATCAATTAAAGTGAGACACAACTAAAGTCTATATACAGAATCAATGTAATCATTAAGATTTCAACACATTCAAATTTCACAGTAATTTTACCTTTGATACTTGTCAAAATATATTTATGGAATGTTGGCGTTACTTCCGTTTCAGTTACCTAGTATTCAGTTAGATAGTAAGTTTTCATACGAGGTATTGATTTTTTCCTACAGTAAAGAAAATTGAATGGCGAAATTGATACTAAATCTGACAACAGGATCATTATTTAATTTTATATTGCTGGACGTAGACTTCTACAGCTGATCGCCATAATAATCGAAAAAAAGAGTGATTTCTTATTTATTTCATTTATCCAACCTTCTTATATTAAATTTCGTTTCCATAGGAATTCATATTTTAAAACGTTATTGACTCAACGTCAAACTGTTGATAGGTAGATAGTTCGGGTTGGAGAATAGTACCTACCTAATGTGGCAATATAGAACACGGATTAGCCAACCTAACGGCTAGAGGTAAAATAACTGGGAACGGACTATAGTGACGGTCGGGGATTGCAATCGCAACGCTCTCAGTGTTAGGGGAATCCCGGATTTCTATAAAAAAGTACTTTTTCCGTGGCGCTGCCGCTGGGGCGAGCTAGCAACGCTCTCAGTATTAGAGGAATCCCGGATTTCTATTTTTTATTTACGGAGGGCATACGGAGGCACAATCCGCACTGGGTCCGCGTGGTGGAGTATGACCTAATCTTTTTTTCACTTCGATTAGTGAGAGAAGGCCTTTGTCCAGCAGTGGGCAGTATAGGCTGATATTATATACGGAGGCTACTCCGCATTTTTTGTTTTATTGTTATAACAGTTGGTCATTGGTATCTTTGATTTTTCGTAGTTTTTGTTTTATTGAACCTGCAAATGCCTCCATTTGCAGGCAAAGTAAAGTTAATTGTGAAACTTGTGAAAGTTAGATAGACTTGTCTAGTTCTAGAAAATATCTAAGTGGGGGCGAGAAATGAAAGAGAAAGAGGGAGCCTGAAGAAAAAATAAAAAGTTACTTAAAATTAGTCAGTACTATATGATTGATGCGAATGAGCCGTGCTCCGAAAGTGAAGAATTGGACTTAACTAAAAGTAACAGTATAGCAGATGCAGCACCCGACACCAGTATATATCCAGATCCAGAATAACCACAAGAAAGTTCTAGCAAAAATTAAAATAAAGCATATTTTAGTGTGAACAATATTGCATCTTCACCATATGTTACTGATAAGGGTTTAAAGAACTAACTGATCAAGTAAAACGGTTCATGATCGAAAACGGCCATTGTAAATCTAAAGGATCTTTCTTAAAAGATAGTGACAATAGATCTTTCCTAGAAAAATATTACTATATTATTTCCAAGTCTGGCGTGAAACTTGAACGTATATGGCTCTCCTATTCGTTAATACTTCAGAAGGCGTATTGTGAACCATGTTGGTTATTCGCAAATTGGGCATCTAAAAAAATATAAAATGTTTAGATGGAAGGGTATGACGACTGGAAACATATTGCAGACGCCATAGAAAGACACGAGACATCGAAAATTTACCTGGATTCTTGTCAGACGTATCAGCAGGTGCGGGAAATACTGCAGGGAATACTAGATATGTTCAAGAGCAAGAGTCCAAGACAAGAATCTTTTTGGCGCCACGTACTTTCTAGACTACTTGATGTTACTCTGACACTTTCAACGTATAATTAAGCCTTTCGTGGCCACAGAGAAGAGGCAGATAGCAATGATCTAAGCTCCCGAGGAAACTTTTTGAGTATTGTTGAGTTATTAGGAAAATACGATCCGATTTTAAAAGAATTGTTAAGTAAACCAAAGGGCCAGATAAAATACTTGAGTCCAAAAATACAAAATAAGATAATTGAAAATGCACTCATAAATGAAATAAATGCCGTACTAATTTACCCTATCATATTCGATACAACTCAAGATATTTCAAAAACTGATCAAATGTTTGAACTTTACCGTTATCATCTTTTTGCATTGGGTCCCATTTTAATTTCATCGGTATTGGACCTTGGATTTTGAAGATACATCAGGTAACTCCTTAACGACGAACAAAATAATATAATATAGGTATATATAAATATTAGTAAATAATTCACTAGTCACTTAAAATTGTAAAATAAAATACTTTTTTAGAGAAGGTGAAGCGACTTCAAAATGAGTAAAAGTTCGGTTTGTCAAAGTCCAAAGGGCGTTAACGAAAATAATTCTGTTAAATTGTAAATCAGATGAAAAACTCTAGACTCAAGGAAAAGATCGAGAACTACAATTTTATTATGTTATTGGTTTTCCATTGCAAAATTCTACTACTATAAACTATCGATGCAGCCATCAATCTTTTAAATGCCTTAAAACGTTTGAAAATTTATCTAGATGAATTGGAAAGGTATCGACGTGAATTTGTAAATTTCAAAATAGCAGCAAATAGTGCAGCTGATAAATGGTCCATCAACCCTGAATTTTCTAAAACTCGCCAGAGGAAGATAAAACGCCATTTTGACGAACTTTTCGAAGATGAGCGTCTCCAAGATTGGAGCGGCCCGAGTATTGGACATCATTATTAATGAACTGAAATCCCGTTTTCTTCCAATGAATGAAATTGTTTCCAATTTCAGTGTTTTGCAAACATCCACTTTGCTAATTTTAAATGACACTGATCTATTAAAAATCTCTAGGTTTTGTTGATATATATAAAAGAGACATATCTGAATCATTTGCCAGGGAGATTCTCAGGTTTCGGTCCACATTCAGAGACAAAATAGAAAATTTCGTGTATTAGAGAAATTTCTGATTTATTAATAATCAATAATCATTTAATGTCGTGCAGCTTTCCTGAAGTATGTGCTGCATTAATGTTATTTGTTACAATTGTGACTACAGCTAGTGCTGAACCATCATTTTCGAAACTAATATTAATAAAGACCTATTTAAGATACTCTATGGGACAAGACAGGCTATGTAACTTGGCTATTCTGTCTATTGAAAATTCCATGGCCCAATCTTTAAACTTTGATGGCGTTATAGATACTTTAGCGAAACAGAAAACTCGGATAAAAGAATTTTATTAATAAATACTCGTATGTTAATAAAATAAAATTATTATTTCATTATAAATATGTATATGCTCTTAAAAATTGTTGGGTAACTACTTAAGTGGCTTATTTAAATTGAATTACAACGTGACGATTTTACTCGGAGAGCCCCATCCAAAGAATTTGCCACGGGCCTCTGATGGTATAGTTACGCCACTGTGTGCAGGATCTGATGATGAAGCCGGAAGGTAGCCATAGAAACTCCCAACTAAGCATCGTGTTTTGCTATAAAGGCTTGTTTAACAAGACCTTTTTAAAATATAATTATGCTTATTAGTGACGCCGAACAACAAAATAATAATAATATAAAATTGCATAACATCAAAGGGGTGGCTGAGTAATTATTTACAGATTGTTGGAAAATCGCTAAACAACTACAATTCCGGATTAAAAAAAAATAAAACGTTTAACTTACCGGGAGGAAAGTTCTTCGGTTTTATCATAGACACAACCGCGTACAGTATAAATGCTAAGATTAAAAGATATAGAGAAACTGAGATCATTTTGTCTGATAGATTACAATAATGTTAGCAAGGTACCCGGTCTAATAAGCCAGTCTTCTCAACAACTGAAAGGTGACTGTACAACTCGCCAAGGAAACGATAATTTTATACGCCCTTTATAAAGATGTTCATAACAGGCGTATTAAATTGACGTCTCTTTACATAGTCACGAATTGTAATCGTGATTTTTTTATTCCTACATTGTATTGCTTTCAACCGTCATCAAAAAGGAAGAATTTCTTTGTTCGTCTGTATGTATGATTTTTTTTATGTATGTTCACTGATATTTCCGTCAATTGTGGACTCATTTTGATGATTCTTTTTACAGGTTCAGTATAGCTCCAAAGTGGTCCTATTTTAATATCATTGTTATTGGACGTTAAAAAGATACTGCGCGGTAAAATAATTAAATAACTTCATAAACTTCCCATTAAAATTAGTGAAAATGTTTCTACTCATTGTAAATATCTATCCAAAGTGTTTGTGAGAGATTCGACCAGAGATAATAACAAATATCGGAGAAGTTGGTGCCCATCAACGGTCGCACCGATTGGATTCTTCCCGGGGCGTATCGTATTTTTTATTATTAACCTTATATTACGCCAAAATTGTAAAACTGGTATTAGTACACTAGGCATGGTTATTTTATTTTTAATTCACCTTTAAAATATGTTAACACAAGTTATTACTGCTTATTAAAGAAAACAACACAATATACCTATATAACATTATAAATCATTAGGGACAGTTAATACATAACAGATTTGAAATAATTTTCACTCTTAACAACTTGGAAAAATTTTGCTTGGTACATTTTAATCTACCCCCACATATAAATTAACTTGATAAACATTTGAACTTCTGCATCTTGCAACTTCTGAATCACTATTCTGCATAAATAAAAGTATTATTTATTCTCTTATGTACTTTACCTCCTTGCTACATTTGTATTTATCCATTTTACATCACATTTTCAGAGAACTTTCACCGACAAAATGCTGACCCGCAAATTGAAATCCTCAAAGCACTACTGTTACCAACCGGTACCAACAACTGTTGTCAACCGTCGAAGGCACGCGACGAGAGTGAAATTGAAATTCGGAAAATTGAATACAAAATACTCTCAATTAAAAAGTGAGCTACCTGAACTTCATATCCATATGATATATTCATATTGACCAACGGGATCAACTATAGAATGTTATTTTTGGTTTTTAAGAATGTACCCACAGCTCCACCCATGAAAGGGCTCTGAATCATACTTCAGAGTTAGTTGAGTTAGCCTTTGTGAGGCTCAAACGTCAATAAATAACTCGAAGCAATCAAAAAAGTCTCAAGAGGCACCTGCCGCTTAGTCTTTTAATGAATTATTAGGTTGTAAGCCCACCAGGGTAGTAAGAGTTGTACGGTTATTGACTTGACATCAGAAAATTATTACAAAATTAACCAAATAAAAAAGAATAGTCGTAGAAAAATTAAAAAATATTTAAATTTGAGCAATTTTACAAAGAAAACTAAAAGGCAAAGTGCTAAATTCTTGTCATAAAATAATATATAGAATAATATATAGAATATTTTAAGTAAGCTTAAGACATTAGTTTTGGTTCTTGCATTTAGTTACAGTGTGTATGATACTGAAATAAATAAATTGCAGACGGAAATCTTTTATCCGTAGCCCAAACTAAGCAAAATGACCTTAAGGTATGAAGATGCTCAAAAGAAGATTTGGAGCATATCAGAGCTACTGATGAGGTTCTCAAAATGGAGACATACCAGCTTGAGCGGTTTGAATATCTTACAGCAAGCTATGCTATCCCATCTACCCCATTCGACACCCCCTCATCAGATACATTATTATCAGACTGCTCAAGTTCTATACTGCACACAGATGATAATGACATCTCTCACTTAAATAAACCTGTGAGTCAATCAGACACAGGAACTTTCAAAAAACTTACACATCCCCATCGATATCCACAAATTGTGTAGTTGTTTACTCAAATAAAATAGGCCAAGGCTTGGGTTCCGCTCGCATTTAGACCAGAAAAATGTGTGGGTTACAATCAGGCCAGTTTTAATCAATTAATTAATAATATTATTCACCTTACTTATACAAGGAAACAACTATGGTTATTTTTTACAGTTTTTTGTTGGTGACAGTTTATCACTTAAGAAGTAAGACCTGATTAGGGGTATTGAAAATTAATTAGAGTTAAATGTCCAATTACATTGTAAATTTGTATTATGTGCCTTACCATATGCCAGTAATTTTACAAATGAGTTAAATAGGCACATTTATGACTTAAATTTAACTATTTATAACTTGACACACCGTCATACTGACGTTATTTTTATTTTTACATAAATAAATTTATTCTCAAGTTAAGGCTGACCGAAGATTACTATGTATCTACACTTTACAATTAAATGACACTTGTCTACATTATAAGCAAAAAAAAATGCATATAAATGGCGCGATTATATGGAATATAATTCAAAATATAATTATTGATACTGGCAGCAACAATAAGTTGTATGACCATAGTCATGAAACAAATAGTTTAAGCTAGTAGATGCGACAACAGCTAAATCATTAGTATTAAAAATTTAACACTAGAATATGCAAGGTTTAGCTGGCAAATAACTTGAAGTAGAATTATTTCTTACTGAACATTAGTTAAAAACACACGAAATAATCAAATATCAGTATACAGTGTTGAGTGCGTTCACAAGAAAAACTACCTTACGCGGAGGGTGTCTTGTGTTAGTCGCCAACATTATCAAATGTAAAGAACGCAAATACATGATTCGTTTTCTATTGGGCGCATCATTGAGATATCCTGTATCGAACTGGATAGTTATTTTGTAGCATACGTTTACCGACTTCCGTCAGGTGATTTTAATATACTTGAAAAGGTTATGGAAGAAGGTTAATAAAACTTACTGTTATTAAAAATCTGGGTATTGTTTGTGGTGACTTTGACGACAATCTGATTGAAAAGTTACCCAATAGCTGTAGACTTTATAATTTTTTTAATCTAGTTTACTTGTTCAATGAACCGACTAGAACCACAGCTACTTCTGCTACTGGTTTAGATAATGTGTTCTGCGACTGTGATGTATCTGATGATCGCTTTGCCCTTAGATCTTAGTGGTCAATTGGTGTTCGTACCCAGCCACTTTATACCTCAGTTATGTGCAGACCGTTATCAGTAGGCCATACACTTTAATGGAATAGAAAGAGACAGAAAAACAAATGTATGGAATTGACGTAAGGTTTCGATAAGTAATTTGATCTAGCGTATCGAGCTTAAAATTTGGTAGCCAAATGTCAATGATTCTATCTAATAAAACGAAACGTCAAATGACGAACAACTACCATACAAAACTGTAGCCAAATGGCTTTTTTTACAAGCGGATCGCTAACTTTAGTGTTTCTTTTATTCGAATGCAAACGCCGAGACCCTGTAGAAAGCGAAGAAGCAAGCTGGCGATTGTTTAATCAGCTTGTGAAGTGTCATGTTGTGTTAGTTAAATATAACTTTTTTGATAAGACGTATTTATTATATTCTCTTTGTTTTCGATAAAAATGCACTCTCTTAGACTTTTGTGGGCTGCGCACAATAAAGAAGTGTGGCTCAAGCGCAACCGAAGGAATGTGCCAGGCAATGTTTAAAAAAAATAAGTGAAATACCGGACTTATTGTTTATTAAAAGATTTTGGCTAGATAAAGATTTATTTAGGAAGCTTTACGTGGATTTACGTGCGCATACCTCTCTAAGGGGGGGGGGCTAAGGAAAGTATGCAAATACATACAATCGTTATGTATACAATTTAAGAGGTTATTTGTAACTAATATTTAATCCTTTTTTGTAGATTCTATTATGTTAGATTACAATATGCGTAACAGACGCGCAGTAACACGAAAATTCACTTTCTATACCCACGTATAGAAATACATGTTTCCGTTCCCGCAAAAAAAAATATCTGGCCAATACGGGGCCTTCGGTTGCGTAATAGCGCGGTTAGTAATTGCGAATGTTGCTAATTGACTACCTACTATCATCAAATAAAAAAATATATAAAACTTAAAGTGCATAATTGGGGTTATATGAATTGTTAACTATATTTATTTCATATACTATTAAGCTGAATAATTAATGTATTGTTTTGAGGGAGGTGCACAAGAAATTAAGTAAATTGTATTATTTTAACTAGTATTGTAGGTACATGAACGTATTGTAGGTAAATGAACGTTAAATGTTCATGATAGAATTAAGATATTTAAACTTAACTAACTAAAGATTCTCAATTACCGTAGCTTACGGAAACGCCGTAAAAATTGTCGGTAAAGTCACCACAAACAATACCCAGATTTTTAATAACAGTAAGTTTTATTAACCTTCTTCCATAACCTTTTCAAGTATATTAAAATCACCTGACGGAAGTCGGTAAACGTATGCTACAAAATAACTATCCAGTTCGATACAGGATATCTAAATGATGCGCCCCTAAGAGTCAGATTCACGAATTGTTTACGACCCTGAGACGTGTACTTTGTCCAGGCATGGTTTTGGCAGAGTTTCGCACTAGGACAGAAAAACTCTCCTGGCGTCTAAATTTAGCATTATTTTAGGCTACATGGCATATATATATAGCATATTAGTTAATAAAGGAAAGTTTACACTCAACTTTACTTAAACAAACCCGCAACAAATAGGACCCAAAGTTAAAAAAGCCTGTAGTTCGGAAATATTAATTGGTGTTTTTTTTGCCTTTTCTTGGCCATTATAACATAGTTGAGTAACAATTTAAGTACGTTAAGAATGTGGTGATTCCGGGTAAAAAAAAATGTTGTACTTTCATAAATATATATATTGTTGTTTTAAGACAGGGCTTAGGAAAGTTTGTAAGACAGGAAATCTATGTTGTAAAAAGAATAATAATTAGATGGTTTTTATTGGCCTAGAGGCAATTTTGTATTTTATTGTGATTCTTTCTGAGGGCGGCGGTAGTTAATTAAATACATACACTTGCGGTTACATATACAGTTTATTGTCTCTGTGTACTATTCACTCAAATATAATTCCAAAATCTAGTTATTTATAGCCACAGACCCTCAATATTTGCTAAAAGAGGAACTGGAATTTGGACTTGCGTGTCGTGGATATATGCAGCCGGGAGGTTAGTCTCTGCTTTAAAAAGACTACTAAAAATGAGTCAAGCTTAAAATAAGTGTCCTATGAGATAAAACCACCGCGTTCTCGTATAAGCCAGGCGGCGAAGTAGATTTTTGTGCTGACAAAATAAATACCATATTATGTTAGACTTGTAGATACTGTACATTGTACATTGGGGCTACCCATTCCCTTTTGAAACTGAAAAGGGAATTAATTTCAATTCAGTTGGTCCTAAACAAAATCTAGATAGAAAATCCGAAAAAATAGTTTTATATCATGTGTAATATTCGCGTAAATCTAAGAACTCAGTATATAAGTATTATGTTAATCCTATATGAACTCTTCCATAAAACTAGTCAGAATATTAACCGTATTCAACACTTTCTTTATAACGTCTTTTTTATGAACTGATTTTGATGATTATTTTTGCGTTAAGTTTAGTATAGTTTTGAGGTGGCCCCGTATTAATGTCATCGGTATTGAACCTTGGACTTTGAAGATACACGAGGGGACTCCTTAACGGTAAACAGCACGTAGGTGTAGATGCCGTTATTATGGGTATTATATCAATCCTGTAGGTACCTTACTGTTAAACTAAGCAGAATTATTTAATAAAGGTATATAAATATTAATAATTAATCACTCATCACTTAAAATTGTACAGTAAATAACTTTTTTAAATAATAATAAAATAATAAACAAGTATTGGACTGACTACAAATATTTATTTTTTGCTTACTAAAGGCAATTTCCCTTTTTTTTTAGTTATTTTTTTATTACACTCACACCGTCATATATTCCCGCCACCTAGATTCCCCAAGCGGGGATGGCAGAGGTGTACTGAGTACACCCACGTTTCGCCGACAATGTTAGGTCCCATGTACAAGGGGGCGAACCTACTGCCATATACCGGGCATAATTCCAGACTCCGGACTCGTACTGGGAAGTTTTTCGTTAGAAAAACTACACATGTCCGACCTAGGATTTGAACCCAGGACCTCGTGATCATAAAGCGGTGCGCTTTGCCACTAGACCAATGAGGTAGTCATTTATTTCTATCTTTATCATAACGCCAAATCCCTTGCGGGGTCGGCAGAGAGTACAGAGTTAAGTTATTTATTTCTATCTATATCATCACGCCAGATCCCTTCCGGGGTAGGCAGAGAGTACAGAGTTCCAACAGGTTCTTTCCTTACATACCTCTTTGGCTTCCTCCACTCTCATAGTTCGTCTCATAGTTATTTATTTGATCTTTAGAAATAACTATAATTTAAAAAAGTCTTAAGAACAAAGCTTTTATAGCGAAAATACGACTGAGATATCTTGTTTAGTTAAAAAGTTCCTATGGCTTCCCCTCGGCTCCATCATCAGTTTCTGCCCGCCACCTTGGTCTATTCGTTCGTCTTGCTCGTTCAGGAATTTCTATGGTCACCTTAAGGTTTCAATTATCAGCCGTGCCAACCTATGTTTATAGTACTTATCAAGACAAATTAAACAAACTAAAACACGACGGAGTTACATTGAATATTTGAGGAGTTTCTGTGGTCACCTGCTATCTCCATCATTCAGCCCCTGCCACTTTTGAACCGGAAAGAGTGACATTCGTAGATACATAGACGTACGTACGTACATACATAGAGAGACATTCCAAGTTAATTAAAACGGGTAAAAATAGATTCAAAAGAAAACACCGGGCACAGGGATATCTACCGACAAATAAATGGGCACGTTTTCAGTTAAAATTTCGATCCCGATATTTGATCTTGTTTCTGAAAAATATATATTTGGTTTGCAAAAAAGCATGTTCGATATCAATCGCGTGCACGACTCGTTGGCGAAATAAATCGATTGAAAAATTGCAATTTAATAAATGCATACCAAAAATCGAGATATAACCAGCCATCTTCTTCGGAAAACACTAGATATATTACAATATATTCCTTGTTGTTTTGTTTTTCTCATCATATTGTGTAAATTAGTAAATTGATGTCGTTTAATATTTGTAGAAGTTTCCTATTTTTATATTAGTTTGCATTATTTTATTTTGTATTCCTATACCTTTTTTTTATAGCATGTTTTTGTTTATATAGTATATATAAATTGTGTATAGTCAGTTAGGGCAGCAGATATTATATATTGCATTTAATTCAAACCATTTATTATACACTTGTCTGCATGTCTGTTACTGTACCTATCGAAATAAATAAATAAATAAATAAGGAGACCCGCAGGAGAACCAAGGTCACTGGTATAGCTCTTGAATTGCCAAACTTAGTGAGAGTGGTTCCCCCACAGGGTGAATTGATGACCTAGCAAAGGTCGAGAGTAAAAGCACAGTAAAAGCACGTACAGCACAGAGCCGGTCATTGTGGCGGTCTTTTAGGAAGTCTTTGTCCTGCAGTGGACTTTTTGAAGCTGATAACCATACAAGACTGACCTACATTCTATTTGTAGATATCATAGATATAGTATTTAGTACCTGTAGATCGATTACATTAAAGCTGAATAAGCAGTTAAAAAATACTTGGTCTTCTGCAACCTGTATATATGTGATATAATTTTAATTTAAAAAGCCTTTTTAAAAATAAGCTTTAATAGCAAACAAACAAAAAAATATCTTGCTTAGTTGAGGAGTTTCTGTGGCTTCCTTCTGGCTCTATCATCAGACCTTGGACGCCATACGGGACTAAAGTACTCGTCAAGATAAATCAAACGAGCCCAAACACGGTGAGATTATATTGAGTAGTCAGGTGGTTCCATTGGCCACCTTTCGGCTTCCTCATCAGACCCTGAACACTATCTGGTTGTGAAGTACTCGTCAACACCAATCTAACAAGCCTAAACACGAGGGAGTTACGTTGTATAGTTCACATATTCCCATGGCCACCTTCTCAATCCATCATCAGACCAGCTCCATGGTACCATATTATTGCATTGTCATCGACTTTACATCCGCATGCCAAATTTCAGCTTAATCGGATAGTCCTTGAAAAATTAATCACAAGATTTGAACCGGAAAGACAGGCAGATAGACATACAGACAGACAGACATATGAACATTGCAAGTTAAATAAAAGCTTGTAAAAAGAGATAGCAATAACTATTTGCGCCCGTTTCGAAGCGACGCGTGTCTCCGGCTTTTAACAACTCTATTCTTTATTAACCTATACATCGACTAGTGTCGCTGTGATAATCTAGAAAAAGTCTCTTATTGTCGTGAAAATATATGAACAGTGCTTGTATGGTTGTATTTGATTAATTATAATGTCGTGGCGAGTAGTCCCTGGTTGTTCAAGTCAATGGTGTTTTGATGGAAAATAATATTTATATGTTTTTCCATCAGTAAGTCTGAACTAAAAATTATGTGAACTAATTTATGCTTGCGAATGCGTCAGCGTTAACTTTTAGGATTCTAACATTTTTCCGGGATAAAAAGTATCATATGTGTTAAGGTAATAAACTACATGTGTGCAAAACTTCATCCAAATCCATTCAGCCGTTTTAGCGTGATTGAGTAACAATCATCCAAACATGTAAACATACAAACTATCCTATGTATATTTGTAGGATAAACGTTATAAAATGTACAATAATGTGTGCCGTTTTAATGTAAATTTCATTTTACCTCCTTTAATGTGTTGTAGTCGGACAGCATTGGATATCGAGAGTACCGATATAGTTTTTAACTCCCGATATATTAAGAGTGGTCTTACTTGAGAATTACAAGCCTTTTTCATACTGTGTATCGGCGTGTTGCTGTGTGTATGCGTATCTGTTGCATTTTCCCGCTCTACAACAGATGTACTGTACTTACCGATTTCAATCCATTTTTTTTATAAGAAAGCTGGGTTAAACGAGATGGTGTTTGGCCTTTTCATCTCCTTTCTCATCTCAGTCCTCATTTTAGGAATGTTTACTTACATTCTTAAATTTTATTCTGCTGATCTGGAATAAAAGAAGACAATCTCCCACTTTATCTTCACCAATAATCTCATCAGTCCTCTTCAATCTGGATTTAGGCCTGGCCACAGTACCGTTTCTGCTCAACTTAAAGTGACTGAAGATATCCGAAGAGGCATGGAAAATACCAAAATCACAGTCCTAGTCTTGGTCGACTTCTCTAATGCGTTCAACACAGTTAATCATGATATCCTACTGTCCATCCTTTCTTATCGCATGTGCTCACGGGAGTCGCTGGATTGGTTCTCTTCTTATCTTCGTGAACGCCAGCAGTCTGTTATAAGTGACGAGTCGTCATCGTCCTGGCAGAATTTAGAAACTGGCATTCCCCAAGGCGGTATACTTTCTCCTCTTCTTTTTTCGATTTTCATTGATCTTATAACTCACGAATTTCAGTGCGCGTATCATCTTTATGCGGATGACTTGCAATTGTAC
The DNA here is from genome assembly GCA_905147815.2 of Phalera bucephala. Lineage (NCBI taxonomy): Eukaryota > Metazoa > Arthropoda > Insecta > Lepidoptera > Notodontidae > Phalera > Phalera bucephala. The sequence continues at coordinate 18,064,953 of LR990609.1, read as the reverse complement.
TCGCAAGACAGTGCCGATCAAATCTCAGACGCCATTTGCAAATTAAACCAGGCTTTGCGAGCAATTAAGAACTGGTCCGACAAGTTCGGAGTTGCAGTGAATCCAGCTAAGTGCCAGGCAATTTTGGTGGGTAGCTCTAGAACTATATGCAAGGTGAATGTTGCAAATCTACCTGCAATTGTTTTCAATGGTAGAGTTATTCCCTTTAGTTCCAGTGCCAAATATCTCGGCTTACATATTGATAACAGACTCAGTTGGCAAACCCAGATCAGTGCCGTCGGTCAAAAGGTCACCAGTATGTTGCGATACCTGTATCGGTTTAAGAACTTGCTCGCATCAAATACAAAAGCAATGCTCGTGCAGGCCCTGATTTTTCCCATTTTAGACTATGGTGATGTGTGCTACTTCGACCTGAATGCAGATCACCTCAACAAACTTGACCGTCTTCTTAATAACTGCATTCGATTTATCTATAACTTGCGTAAATTTGACCATGTGTATGTGTACAGATCTCTCTTAAATTGGTTGCCTATTCGCTAACGCCGAACTCAGAGGGCATTGACAATGTTGTTTTCCATTCTTAACTCTCCCACTTCACCTGATTATCTTTCATCTCATTTTCAATATTTATGTTCCAATCATAATAAAAATCTTCGATCCCTAAATAATCGTCTTCTTCAATGTTCTTCTCACCGTTCGAACTTTGTTCACTCTTCTTTCGTTACTCAGTCCATCTTGCTATGGAATGCGCTACCACTGGATGTCAGGATGGCAAACGATCGTTTTTGTTTCAGAACAAAAGTGCAGGATTATCTGCACAAAACATTGGTAGAATTATCTCAACGTTAACAAAGAATAAGTATTGTATTTTTATTTTATTTTTTTATATATTATATATATGTATATATAGCTATTCGTATATATTTTATGTTTATATAATTATGGATATGTATGTATGTATATTATAGATCCATATATATTTTTATTGAGTTAGTAAGATTTAATATTTATTTTTTTTGCTATTTCTATCTTTCTTTCTCACCCAACTCGGATTTGCACCTGCTTTCACTAGTTTCTGCATCACCCAAAGGTAGACTGGCAGAAAATGCCTAAGGCATTAAGTCCGCCCATGTACCAACTGTGCATAAAGGATAAATAAATAAATAAAAAAAAATGATAAAAATTGTTAAAAAAGGTGACAAATGGAGCTCACCACAGTACACAAGAATATGCTCGTATTTTGAAAATGTATGCTTTCGAGAAGGATATGGAAGGAGGCTTTTACATTTGTATGAAGTGCCTTGAATATTTTAACCAAAATTGTGTCACCCAGTAAGAACAACATGCTATTATACAAGTACTAAATAAAATTAAATCTATAAATTTTCTTCAATATGACAACCACAACTTTATGTAGGTTATTGATGGATTGTGATTGGACGAATTAAATTATAGTAAGGTATACATTTACAAGTAGATATATAATTATTTTTTTAAACGCTAGTAAAATTAAATTTATGCGGCCTACATGGTTGGCCGACGATGTAAAGGTCACGGGCTGCTAAGGAGACCTAGTTTATTTTAAAGGTTTTTACTATTTCGAATGGTATCACATTTTTTATAATATGACGCCTCTAACTTTAATTAATAAAGGCAACATAAGCAGATACCCCTACAAATTTGCCTCTCAATCTCTTGTAGGTGGTGCTAGAATTTAGAATCTAGGAGTAATCTGTGTGTATGCATGAATAAAACCATCAACCAAGTGAAAATGTGAAGCTTCTTCTTTCTTCGACGTCGGTTAAAAATAGGTCTGTAGTTTAAAAATAGAATGTATTTAAACTAAAAAAATACGCCCATTTATTATAGATATTGTTTTCATATGAATTCATGTAGATATTATTACTTTTATATTATAAGCTGTTGGGCTCTGAATGATTTTGTGTTTGAGCAATTAAAGTAGTTATAGAGTCTTCTAGTAGATGGCTCTATTGCAAGATTTGTCGTCGACTGTGGTTGTGTGAAAGCATTTGAACTTAGTTGCGTTTTTAAGGGTCTTTTGTTCATTCACCATTCACTAGTTTATGCTCGCGACTTCATCCGCGTTGACTTTAGACAGGAACCTTCCTTTTTTCGGGATAAAATGTCTACTATGTGTTCAGCCGTTTTTGCGTCATTGAGTAAAAAACATCCAAACATCTTAACATACAAACTTTCACATTTATGGCATTAGTAGGATGGCCAAACGGCGCGTTACGGGATTTTCTTGAAATAATCCTAATGATTTAGCCATTTGTATGATTATTCACAATTTGGTTTTTCTAGCCTAGTATTCCAATCTGTAGAGTATATTAACAGATCTAATGCAGGTTTCATATTTTTTTTTAGTTTTAAAGGTATTCTAAGAGCGTATGCACAGTACTTATCGCATGTAGTGGGGGTAGCTTGCCCTTATTTTTTCCATTCTGCTTGCATTGCTTGATTCGGCACTTTTAATTTTGAAGTACCTATTTCAAGTTCGCGCACATTAAATTGTCTTCTTCTTCTTCTTCTTCAGCCGAAAGACGTCCACTGCAGGACAAAGGCCTCCCCTAAAGGCCGCCACAACGACCGGCTTTGTGCTGTACGCATCCAACTTCTACCCGCAACCTTCACCAGGTCATCGGTCCATCTTGTAGGGGGCCTACCCACTCCACGTCTTCCGGTACGTGGTTGCCATTCGAGAACCTTTCTGCCCCAACGGCCGTCAGTTCTACGAGCGATGTGCCCCGCCCACTGCCACTTAAGTTTAGCAATTCTGAGTGCTATGTCAGTGACTTTCGTCCTCCTGCGGATCTCCTCGTTTCTGATTCGATCCCGCAGGGTAACTCCGAGCATAGCTCTCTCCATCACCCTTTGGGTGACCTTGAGCCTTCTTATGAGGTCCATCGTAAGCGACCATGTCTCAGTGCCGTAAGTCATCACTGGCAACACACACTGGTCAAAGACTTTTGTCTTGAGACACTGCGGAATTTTGGGCGAGAAGATGTTACGTAGCTTAAATTAAATTGTACGTACCTTTTACCAACTGCGGTAGAAACACTGCCAATATCGGAAAAACAGGTTAATCTATATATCCATCGAAATCATCAAGTTAGTAGCCTTGACGGGTAGGCAGAGAGTACAGAGTTCTAACAGGTTCTTTTCTTAAAGACATTTCTAATTTCCTCCACTCTTATAGTTTGTCTCATACAAGCTTGCCGGTTACGGAGACACTTCTCCAAAGGAATGACATTCCGAAGTGGTGATAGAGTCTTTGTTACTGCGTAATAGTGTGCATGAATAAAAAATATTCTGATTCTGATTCTTCACTAATAATTATACAATAATACTAAAATTTATTGGAAAAAGTGTGAGGTACAAATTATATTTACTGATATTCAAAGAGAGGTTTCTAGCGCGTGAATTCAATTGTTGAGTTTGCTATGTAGTCGGTACTGGTTTTACTATCCCAGCAATTATGTCTATACTAAGTCACCGACTTGTCCGAGGCGCTCTAAATATAAACTTCAAGGCCGAAAGACGTCGCATGATGAGGTCTACTCTCAGACCAACTGCGCCTCAAATAGCTTTAGGGTCCGAAAAGTCCCAACTGGAGCTTCAAAATCGTTTCGACCTGCTGGAAACCGAAGGCAATGTTGACGAGAAAACCGACACAGTGGTCAAAACGCTACAGGATGTGTCTTAAAGGGTGTTTCCCGGCAAAAGCGGTAACAGAGAGTCTAAACTCTCGCTCGAGACTCTCGAACTTATGAGGCAGAGACGGGAAATGTCATCCACGCAGGCGTCTTTGCCGGATGGGAGGAACCTCAACCGGAAGATCCGGAAGCTGGTGCGACGTGACCTCCGATGTTTTAACACCCACACCATCGCGGCTGCGATTGAACAGAACAGAGGCACCGAAGTCTTCGCTCGCCAGCTAGGTAGATCCCATCTGACGAAACTTAATACAGCGGATGGCAAAACCGTGACCTCCAAGTTCAAGATACTCGAGGAAATTGAGAGTTTCTACAAAGACCTGTACGCATCACGGATGGCTAAACCCTCGAGACCCAGCTCTAACGACCAAAGAGCCCCACTAGCACGCCACGATACGGAAGACATCCCTGATGTCAACCAGGACGAGTTCAGAGTGGCTCTCGAGCAGCTCAAAAATAACAAGTCGCCAGGCGATGACGGAATCACCACTGAGCTCCTAAAAGCAGGCGGGACTCCAATCTTGAAAAAGCTAGCGAGCCTCTTTAATTCCGTCATCCACCAGGGCTTAACACCTCAAGCGTGGAGCGGGAGTGCGGTGGTTCTGTTCTTAAAAAAAGGTGACAAAACCTTGCTGAAGAACTACAGACCCATCTCACTCCTGAGCCACGTCTACAAGTTGTTCTCGAGAGTACTCACAAACCGCCTCGCCAGAAGACTTGACGAGTTCCAGCCACCGGAACAAGCCGGGTTTTGAAAAGGCTACAGCACCGTAGACCACATCCATACTGTTCGGCAGATTATACAGAAGACCGAAGAGTACAATCAGCCGCTGTGTATGGCTTTCGTGGACTACGAGAAAGCCTTCGACTCCATCGAAACCTGGGCGGTTTTGGATGCTCTGCAGCGATGTGGCATCGATTGGCGCTATATCGAGGTGTTAAGATGTCTGTATGATACCGCCATAATGACCGTCCAGCTCCAGGACCAAAAGACCAACCCGATCGAGCTGCATCGAGGGGTAAGACAGGGGGATGTAATATCCCCCAAGCTCTTCACCAATGCACTCGAAGACGTCTTCAAGACGCTGGACTGGACTGGGCGGGGCATTAACATCAACGGCGAATACATCTCACACCTTCGGTTTGCCGATGATATCGTCATCGTGGCAGAGTTACTGGAACAGTTAAGCGAAATACTGCATAGCCTAAATGGAGCCTCTCGAGGTGTCAGTCTCGGCATGAACTTGGATAAAACCAAGATCATGTTTAATGAGCATGTCACGCCGGGACCGATCTACGTCGATGGTTCGATACTCGAAGTTGTTCGGGAGTATGTCTACCTTGGACAAGTTGTCCAATTTGGTAGGAACAACTTCGAGAAAGAAATCAACCGCAGGATCCAATTGGTTTGGGCAGCATTTGGCAAACTACGTCACGTTTTCGCTTCGCCTATACCGCAATGCCTGAAGACTAAAGTCTTTAACTAATGCGTTCTACCTGTTATGACTTACGGGGCCGAGACGTGGACACTCACAGTGGGACTAGTCCACAAATTCAAAGTCGCACAGCGGGCTATGGAGCGAGCTATGCTCGGCGTCTCTTTGAAGGATAAAATTCGTAACGAGGTAAGAACCAAAGTTACCGACATAGCTCGCAGACTCAGTAAGCTAAAGTGGCAATGGGCTGGTCACATCTGCAGAAGGACCGACGGCCGATGGAGCAAGCGTGTCCTAGAGTGGAGACCGCGACTTGGTAAGCGTAAGGTAGGACGGCCCCCAGCTAGATGGACCGACGACCTCAAAAAGGTCGCTGGGACAGACTGGATGCGGAAGGCGGAGGACCGTGTGCAATGGCGCGTGTTAGGAGAGGCCTATGTCCAGCAGTGGACTACGATAGGCTGATTGATTAATTGAAGTTTGTATTTAAGCCTTTCTAGCTGGAAGTACGTAGAAGGCATGGACGTATAAGACAGGTGGACGAAATCTTGCTAAGCAAAAAGTGAAACCCAGTAAGTTCAGTTTACATGTACGTAAGGGCTGAAAAGCACACCATAGTAACAAAACCTCGTTTAATATAAGTCCTGTTTGTAGTGAGATAATTTTAATTTAACAAGACTTTTTTTAAAACAAGCTTTTATAGTAAATAATGCAAGGAATATGTCACACTTAGTTAAGAAGTTTTCATGGCTTTCTTCCGGCTCCAGTATCAGATCTTGGATACCATCCAGATCTAAAGCACTTGTCAAGACAAATCCAACGAGTCCAAACACGACGGAGTGGTACTTAGTAGTTGGGTGGTTCCACCTTTCGGCTTCATCTTCAGAGCCTTTACACAATCTGGTTGTATAGTCCTTGTCAATACTAATCTTAACAAGCCTAAACACGAGGGTGTTACGTTGCATAGTTCACATGTTTCTATCGCCACCTTTCGACTCCATCATCAGACCAACGCCGTGGTACCACATTATTGCATTGTCATCGTCTTTACATACGTATACCAAATTTCAGCTCAATCGGATACCCACGTGCTTAAAAATGGATTACAAGATTTAAACCGGAAAGACAGACAGACACGAATACGAACATTGCAAGTTAAAAAACAGCTTGTAAAAAGAAAATTCGTGAAAAACGTGCACATACGAGTCGAAATGCAAACAGCACATGCGAACGCGAAATGATCACCTTTTTGTATGACCATAGTAAAAAGAATGTAGCGAGAAAAAAAATTCGAAATTTTACACCAACCGAATATAGGGTAGAACTTGGGAAATAAAACAATCCAGAATCAGTCCAAATAATATAGTATTACTTTAATGCCTCATGCAATACTATGTCGACAATGCTATGACATTTACTGGAAAAATAAATAGTATTTTTATTTTTTATTTTTCGTACGAGTCACAGCTTTACTCAGCTTTGTTGAATATTTTTGCCTCCTGCCCTGCGATTTCGTATTTACATTTGGATCAGGTTATATTAAATTATGAGACTATTATGTTCTATGTATGATGGAAAATAAGGCTGCTAGTTTTTGAAAATGTAAGATAAAACACGGGCTTAATGCAAGTAAGTATTTTGGATTAATAATTATTTCCATTGGATATTGCCAATTATAGGTTTAAGTTAGTATTTTGTTTCTACGTAACGTAATCATAATCTTTGCAACCAAATTAAAATATTGGCGTATTGCTTTATAGTAATGTAAGTAGCGAAGAAAAATGGATGCATAATGTGTATTTGTCATTTGAATCATTATGATACTTTTCACTTAAATTAATTATCGTTCACTTTTATAATTTTTTTTTCGTTTGGAGATCATACATACAATATACTTCAATTTCTTGGAGCTTTGACGTAATCAGTTTTTTCACAGTTATACAAGTGGTTCACAACAGAATTAGCATTAACCAAACAAGAAGGAAGAAAAATTAAACTTATTTAGTAACAATCACAGAAGAATTCGGCGTTCCGAATCAAAGGCCCGTATTACTGAACGTAAGCCAGTCGTAAACTAGTTTTGAAAACTGAATTTACTACTAAAATGTTAGTTTTTAAACTAGATTCACGACTGATTTTCGTTCCGTAATACAGGCTTAAGAATAATTCGAAAACTGAAGGTTTGCAATAAGACGATCATAAATATTGGATTCATCATCACCCAAAAGACGTTCCACTGCGGTACAAAGGCCTCCCCAGATCGCTACAACGACCGGCTTCGTACGATATATATCCAGTTTTTACCTGCGACCTTCACAGAAAATACGATAAAAATAAATTGTCGTCTGCAATGAGATTACTTTGTCTGCGCACGTGACTTTGAACGTGATTGCTGCACGTATTCCCACATGCTCAGAGAGAAGCACGAACAGAGGGCTTAGCACAAACAGATCGATGTTAGCGTAACGCTATCGAGTTGCTATTTCATCTTTACACACTAAAAATTTACAAAATAAAGATAAATGCACTGAACGTAAATCACTTCGCTTAGCACGAACAAATGACATTAGCCTGCCGCTGTCGAGAAAGCATGCTGTCACGTTCATTTTTATTTAGCAAAAAATCATATATCGGTAGCATAGCAACTCGATAGCATTACGCTCACATCAACCTGTTCGCTTAGCTTTCTGATATGCACAGATGGACAAAATGTAATCAGATTAATGATTAACGATTACAACTAGATTGTGTAATCTGTAACGATTAAGATTACAGTTTTAATCTCCAATCATGATAGAATATTGCAAAATATAATCGTAATCATTAATCTGATTACATTTTGCCTATCTGTTCATATGGATTATACGCGGCCTTTTCAGAGAATAGTAACTAGACTAGAACTAGAAATCTATATCTTTTGAAAGTGTGTGAACGTAGCTTCCTTAATAGAGTAGCCAAAATTGTCTAGTAATATTTTTTTTAATGTTTGCTCGAAATAAATGTCGTGCATTTACGAAAATAAACAAGCGGACAGCGACTTTAGTAGATCACATAAATATTTTATCACGTGCGCGAATAGCGACCATTTTGATCAAATGATTCGTGCGGCCTCCGCTTAGTCCACGCGGAAATGAAATTCTTTTTAATTGGGACGACTTGACTAGATTATTTTTGCTATTTTTCTGTGTATACAGGAATTATTAACTCATGGATTTTACTACGAAAAGAACAATAATCAGAGATTAAAACTTTTTTTTTCACGCAATATAAGTCAAATTACCAAAGGTAGGCATGCCGGTCCGGGTTTTCCTGAATGTTGAATATTCCGAATTTGTGTTAATCTAGTTCAAAAATTATTTGGGAGCAATTGCGTGTTTTATCTTAGTTTGAAAGACGATTAAAGACTATTTTGCGTGGTTTTAAAAATATCTCCAGATTAAACACGGACACTTTTAGCGCTCGGGGAAATAACTAATTTAGGTTGAAGAGGAATGCGATTTTCTGAACTAGAACTAGGAAACCGTGCGACTCACGCCTTCTTGATCTTTCAGTAACACATTTCATGTTACTACGTAATAGAAAAAAAATGTCGTGATACATATGATTTCTCAATTCAGACACAAACACTTGAATTACACATGATTGGTACATTTGACGAAAAAGATTTTCCTCCTTAAAAAATATACAAGAATGAACCAGTTTGTTAAGTTTGTTTTGGCTTTGAGAATAAAGGTGACGGCAGCCCTAATTATAGAAAACTACAATATAAACAGTCTGTTGCCACGCTGTATTGTAGTGGAATTTGTTCACATGCACATTAAATAGTCCACTGTGTGAGGATTTAAGTAAGATATTGTAATTGGAAGATCAAAAATAACAAAATAATAATTTAATACCTAAAATTAAACCATACAAAATGAATATGCATAACATTTTTGTGTAAATCCGTAAATAAACGTAAACTGATTTATTCGTGACGACGACTGACGTATTCGACAAACCAACTTAGAATCTGGGATCAATGGTTATCCCACCAACCAAAATTGCTGCTAATGTTTAGAGTAATAATAAAATAATGACATCTATGAAGATTACATGTATGTTTATCATTATGTCATTTATTGTATCCAAACTAAACTCACAACTACCTAACAATAATTTTTTGAGATGATAATTTGCAGTAGTCTCATCATACAATATAAACGTTCCTTTATTAAACCTATTTACAATTAAAATTACAATAGCGCTATATAATGGTGTAGGTCATTATATTAGCAAAGGAAAAGTTAAACATTGCATAAGCAATGGCGGTAAAATGTACCTACAGAGAGCTTAGGTGCTTCCAAATATAACTGTATATTTACCTAAACGTTACAAATAGCTACAATATAGTTACAATTGAATAAGCATATTGATCATTATAATACTTAACAGGTAGACTTTATACGAAGTTATTTACGATACTATTAGTGTAGTTAATTTATTAAATACACGAGAAATCAACTGTTATATCACAGTGGTTGAGATTCAATGATATTATGCTCCTATAATTAAAGTACGCAATCATATTTTGTGATTGACCACGCATAAATATTTACAAATAATTAAATTTTGTTAGAGAATAATCTAAAAATGTACTTGATCTGCCTTGACATTCTAATATTTGTGTACAGTCTAAATCCTCATGAGACACGTGTAAATGTTATTTCTTTTTTTAAATCTAATGTTTATGAATGCCTGCCAAACTCCGAGTAACAATGGAATGGCGTACGGTTAATCAATTTCAAAATACAATTTACGTACGATCCGCATACCTTACAGCAATTAGGCCTGATCCACTAATAATACTTTTAGATTCAAACTTCATTTATGTTGTTGGAAAAAATAAAAGTGTTATTCGCTCTATGCAAGACAGAAATGAAATACCTCTCTCTGTATTTGTTATGTTTAGAAATATGTTTTGATACTTTTTGACATTTTTTACTGTACTGCCATAATTTAATAAATTTATGTAAGGTACAGTAAAAAATGTATCTATCCCCGTGCTGACATCGTTATAGGTATAGACCAGAATATCAATACACGGTCAGACTCATACTTGTTAATATTTCTTTGGGTAACTTCTCTTTCGATTGACTGACTGTCCCACTCTCAGGAACTCAGAAAATTGAGTAGAAACTGACCATTACGCAGAATGTTGAGACACAAATACTACATTCACAAAAATCTGCAACTGCAATGGTCTTACAGGAGCTTAGAATATAAATATTCTAAATACAGGACTCACTTTTATTAACTCGTTACATGTTTAAACATTGCCGATTTGCGGATTAGTAGTCGTATGAATTGCTCCAGGAATACAGTGCCAAGAGTTCAGAGATCCAGGAAATTTGATTAAAATTTAAAGTAGGTAGCACTAAAGGCAGCGATATCGGTCCCAAATACTAATCGCTGAGTATTATTCTTCGATAACTTGCTTTAATTTCTGCTTGATCACAATAATTGCTGTTTCCATCATAATATTTCTAACGGATGGTAAACCAAAGCTTATATTATAATTTCTTTATTATGATAATGTGTGGTTTTATGTGTTATATACTTGAACGTGGGTATATTCTCTCTCATATAAAGTAAGTACTTAACATACAGGCTTACAAAGCCGACATTTTGCTTGTCCCTAAATAATGTGATGATATAAATATCACGTTACAAATTATTGTTTGAGAGCTACTGAATAATCAATCAGGCGAGGCGTAATGAAGTTAATTCAACACATTACGCAATTACATCGTGTGCATAATATGTGAATTGAAGCAGGTTTTTTTTTTTTAATTTTGTGAGTAATAATAGTAACGTTGTACTAATTTTTGAGTCAAGTGCTTCATTTATCCGAATTGATACAGTTATATTTAACGAACACAACTGCTAAGAGAACTGACAGACATTATTATGCCTTACTATAAGCAATATTTTATTACACACGTAAGAAACATCTCTAAATAGCTTATTCCAATGATTACGCTTTTAAATAGACCACTAAAACATCTAAAACCCGTATCATTCGAATATCGAAAATAGTTACCGTAATGCCATAAATTACTCAGTAGCTCCCAACGTATTGAGAAGGCGACATGGCTACACAGCGATCAACAACGAGCTTAAAGATCGAGTCAAAATGTAACAGACATTAAACGCAACACTTGATCAATTATTATCAACACTTTATTGCTATGCGGATCCGATAAGGCGTAGAATCCCATTGGAAGTAAAACCAGATGATACAATACATTCTGAATTTACATTATGAAGAAATGAGTTCGTTCCATGAGCTTAGTGAAATAAAAGAGTTTCTGTTTCTGACAAAAGATTCACGAGAGTGTTAAACGTTCTAAGCTATGTACATAGTAACTTTTTAACATAGGTTTTGAACCTGTAAAAGGTTTTAGATTTAGTTTGAATTGTTGGTTGACACTGGTAGAAAATGTATGCATCTTAATACATACTTATATTAAGTTTTATATTAAGCCATGGAAAAATCTAACATCGTAGACGGGATCAAGTGAGAAACTCGTCACTAAATTCACACTTAGATATTATTCAGTTCCCAATGAAATCGTTTTAGTTTGTCAAGATTCCCTTTAATGCCTGCAACGTTAATATGACAAAAAGCTTTGTTTGATGATGAAGATTTATTCTATGTATATATCTTCAATGGGGTATGCCGTCTCTATGAATTTTTGGTAAAACCTCTGGAATGCTCTCCTGGAATGAAAAACGGTATGGTTAATAAAACAATTCTTGTACTTCAGAATGAGATTGTTAATTGTATTTTGTTAATAGCTATCAATGTGAAGACTAGCATTTCTCAGCATACACAGGCGAAGATAGATTGAAAGTGAGTTTAGGTAAATATGCAGATTAAGTGTAGCAGAAAAGAATTCAAGTTATTTACCCGACAGCTTCCGCAACAGGTCTGGTTGACTCTTGTCCCCTAAATACGTGACAAGCAAATCTTTGCAGCGTGGGATGTTTGGTGATGAAGCCCAAGTACCGGTGATCACGAGGGTGGAATGCGCAAAAGGATACGTTTTTCAGGGAATAAAAATAATCGATGCACGGTCCGTTTCGGTTTCTCTGCGAAAAATTAAAAATTTGAAGGAGAAATTTCTTTAGAAATAGCACTTTGTTCTTCCAAAACTAAAAAAACTAATGACCGTGAAACATATTTCACTTTTAACAGCACTGGCTTCAACATTATTTTATCTATATATATTTATAGATTTACAAAGAGATATTTATATTAGAACTATGAATTGTGGTTCAGATAGTTTACAATATTTTGTTTATCGCAACAAAATTTCTTACTCCACACAAACCATCCTCTTGTATTTTACGATGCAAACACGAAACATTTGATTGAATTTGATGGTTGGATAAACTCAGCAAGCTCGTTATTTATTACTACGATCTATTCGTGGTAGCGTGTTAAAATTAGGATTAGCACGCCAAATATACTTTTAAATTAGAATTTACATATGGGGGCACAACGGGGTGAATCAATTTGCTTTTATTTAAACTATTAACTTTTTAAAAATCAATCGACTTTGCAAATTAAAATTAATTTAGAGCAATCTTGTGTAATCTTATAAATATCAGATGCAAAATAATCATTCGAAAAACATCGTTCTTACTGGAAATGATAATTTTGGAAAGTTGTTGCTTTTTGCTACAAGGTTTATATGTCATGATGTAGTTTCTATTGTGCTAATATTTTTATAACTTACGTCTGGTTTCGATCTGTCAACCATGCGAAGACCCTGGTCTGATACTTCTAGAATACAAGGCTGCATTGTTGGTTCACCATTGCATTCTCCGACAATCTTCTTAACAGCTTGGCACACAACTCCTGTGCCTTTGTGAGCTAATGTTTCCACTGAACCCATGTACCTGTAGGGAACTCAAAAATGTACATTATACTATTACTGTACTAAATTTGTAACATTAAATAAATATTTCAGCTGGTTTAATTGTATAGGTTTCTATACAATTAAATTACTTGAAATTAAAATTATTTTGAATTGAAATTTTGTTAAATTAGATTCTACTGTAAGTTAACATGAATGTCTAGCACGTGTTCTGAAAAAGCTGTTATAGTTACCCTAATAGATATCTTTCTCTTTTAACTTTGGCATTTGCGGGATCAAAGTCGTTGTAATCCATATCCACTGCGTAGGCTGAGGGAAATATTCCTTGCTGGCCAGTCCTTAGATTTACTCCTGAATAAGAAATAATTTTAGTTGGTATCTTATATTTACTTTGGCAATTATCTCATAAACAACAGGTTTTCAAATTGACTAATAATAATGTTCTGTTCTATGAACAGTATTGCACTCACTTAAAATTCAAACAGGAATAATTATAGTTAGTAATTTACTACCTTCACACCATAAATCGTCAGCTTCCTTTTGCACATAAATGGGGTCCCCAATTTCTACTTCAATTTCATCATGGTGCCTCGGATTGAACTTGTGTAGGCCCCTGTGCGTCGCTTCGAGCATTTCCAGTTGACTATGTGGAACTGTTGTCATGTTTCCTGCTAAGTTAAGCCCGCTAATACTGCAACTTGATGAAGGTGATACTGAAACGGGGAATGGATTCATTTGAAAACTTAGAATTATTATAATTACACAACAAGGGTTGACTGAGTTTAAATGTCCAGCTTAAGAAGTGATTAAGAGTTTTGGGGTTTTGTAAATTAAATTTAAGTAATAAAAAGGTGTACGACAACAACGAAAAAGCACTTACCATTCTGTTGTAATGGCGTTGGTGATATGCTTTTTGGGCCAGTATCGATAGGTGAATGGGCAGTACTGTGTCCACTGTCGACATCGCCCAAGCTCTGTAGTCTTTCAGAATCTGGGCTGGAGTCTTCGTCGAGAAGATATCCGCATTTGAGCACAAGCAAGGGTCGGCCATGACATCCTGGCCTGACCAGAAGTCCAGTAAGAGCTCCAAGCTCGTCTGCTAATGAAGCGGGCTGACTGCATGCTAATATGTTTGCTGTAAATATTAAAAGTGCTGTCAGGAACAATTAATGTTTGGAGTATTTTTGGTTCCTGTTTATGAATAAATTATTTGATATTTACTTATAACAAAATTGTATGAACCAATTACTTATTACTATTTACGTTTGGATTATTTTTGGTTCATGTTTACGAGTGAATTATTTGATATTTACTTATAACAATGATTGTATGAACCAAATACTTATTACTATAGTACGATAGCAATTATTTCAAGAACCATAATTATTTTAAAGCTTAAATGTTGCTGCTGTGTTTCTGATGTTATAACTTTTTCAACGGCAAAGGTGAGATAACGTTAATACCATATGCGTTATTTTGTATAAAAATATATGAATCTCCATATTACAATGTTTAATAACAAGATGCGTAAAATATAAAGATGTAATTAGTCGCTGAGCATAATAGAGATGCAATAGTGTTATCACTTGTTTCAAAAACAGTTTGATTAATGCACCATTATTGGTGTAATCCTAAAATAGGCAGTAAATACAATCGTTTCATGTCTATACATTAAACGATTGTTATATGTATTTATTCATCATCGATTATTTTCCACTCACACGGCACCGACCAAATATGTCTAATTTGCATTAATGAATGCAGAAGCAGCTTTGACTACGCGCTATATTTAGTCAAATCGATAGAGTATCGGTTTGTAACCAACTTTAATGTCAAGATAAATAGAGCAAAAAAAATACCCTTGCTTGATTTTAATGGGTGGCTTGTGAAAGTTTCAGGAAGCGAAGTAATGAACTAAACGGTATACTAACGTCACATTAAAAAGTAGTAAGTGGTGAAATTTTGGAAATCACACATTAAACTAATTGATATTTTTGAGCGTTTTATTTCAGAATATCACGATTCTTTTATTTTGTAGTTTTGGTAAATAACTAATGTAAAGAATTTGTAAATTTTGTTTCAATAATTTATTAAATATTCTAATATTATTAGTTTTTGGCGAAAATTGCAGATACTTATAGTGTTTTACACTGGATACCACGTATTTTAGTAAATTACTAGAAAATTATTGTAATGATTAAATTTTCCTCGATGTTAACGTACAAAAATAAGATATGATAGAACTACATAGAAAATAAAAGAAGTAGGTATGAACAAACGGGGAAATTTTGGAAACCTTAATTATTGGGCAACATCGGATCACATTGCTTATGCATAGTAAAAACACATATAAACCTAGATAACAATCGCTAGAGCGCAGTTGCAAACGTCATGTATACATAATATGGAGACATCAGCATATTGATATCGACCGACGACTTTCAGTTTTTTTTTTATAATTTCATTACACAAGCAATAACAGAGAAATTACGGCAGATTATACTCACATTTCTTGTTCTTAGGTATCTCTGGAAGTTTTCTTCTTCTGCGTTCTCCATTTGTGAAGGTTTGTTGATGATGGGGGCTTCTAGGTGCATCCATCGCGTCTGGTTGAGGCGTAGGCGACCCGACTTCTTCTGTTCCTGTACTGAGCACGATGTCGGCGTCTCCCACGCATCCCCTGTCCTCTTCTGGGGTACCCTCACTCTTGGACGATGGAGATTCATCTTCCAAACCAACATTTGGCACTAATCTGTTGAAGTAATATTACATTAGATTACCACACTTTCTTGGACAAATATTTTTCGATTGATCTCAACGTGCTTACAACTTTTTCATCCGAGATGACGTGACAAATTGGTTTCACTTGGATCAATTCTTTTACGTGAACCGTGATTAGGTTTATGGTTTATATGGAATTCAGTACTTACGAATAAAACGGCGTCGGAGCCTTGATGTGTTGGGGTAATCTGTCGAATACTCGCCGAAATTCTTCAAACTCGCTATCGGCCATGTCGGGTTCCACCTGATTGTTGGGTTGAGAGAGTCCCGCATGCGCGACTGGTCTCCCCTCAAACTTTATCGACCGGGGTCGGGGGCGGACTGCGACGCATTCGATACTGCGCAAGTCCAACCCTCTGCGCACGCAAACACCCTCTCTAAAGCGCAGGCTTGCATGTGCCACCCCAACACAAGCATACAATGTATTGGCTTAGACTGGATGCATCAGCGGGAAATCCATTCAAATATCTAGGGACGTTGAATGAATAATCGGAGAGCTATAAATAGAACAATGTGGCTGGCTTAAGAACTGCATTTACGACGATGTAATAGGATTCAAGATATTTAATGGAAATGACGTTTAATGCAGTGCCTATATGATAAAGCGTTGACTCTCTCTCTACTACGATTATTGCAGTAAATAGGTAAACACTAGTATATTTTTATTTTATGCAATAAACTATGTACCAATAGACGTAGATACAACTACGCAGTACAGTCATTAAAATAAACGTTTACTTGTATATATTTATGTGTATAATGCTAAAATAGGATGTATTCTTTTTATTTTTGCCAAAAAAGTAGGTCGTAAACCTTTACACCGTCACGCCTATATTCCCCAAGCGGAAGTGGCAGAGGTGTGCTGAGTACATCCACGTTTCGCCAACAATGTTAGGTCCCATGTAACAGGGGGCGAGCCTATAGCCATATACCGGGCACAATTCAAGACTCCGGACTCATACTGGGAATTTTTCGTTAGAAAAACTAGGTTTGTCCGACCTAAGATTTAAACCCAGGACCTCGTAATCACAAAGCGCTGTACTTTGCCATCAGACCAACGAGGCAGTCGTGAACCTTTACATTATTGTAAAATCTGTTTCGATTTTCACGGTCTACCTAGGCCGAAATGAAGGCTATTTTTTAGTAGTTTTTAAGATATTTTTAGAGGTTTCTTTGTATAGATGAACTAATATTATATAGGCAGGTTGATTTATTAGTTATTTACGATTAGAAAGCGCAATAAATTCATCATCATCATCATCATCATCTCAGCCTATACTTGTCCACTGCTGAACATAGGCCTCCCCAATCGCTTTCCAGCGTAACCGGTCCGATGCCACCTGCATCCAACGACTTCCTGCGATTTTCACAAGATCGTCGGTCCATCTGGCAGGCGGTCGTCCCACGCTGCGCTTGCCAATACGTGGTCTCCACTCTAGAATCTTTCTGCCCCAACGCCCGTCCGATCTACGCGCTATGTGGCCCTCTCATTGCCACTTCAGCTTGCTAATCTTAACGGCTATGTCGGTGACCTTGGTTCTTCTACGAATCT
Organism: Phalera bucephala; assembly: GCA_905147815.2. NCBI lineage: Eukaryota > Metazoa > Arthropoda > Insecta > Lepidoptera > Notodontidae > Phalera > Phalera bucephala. The sequence continues at coordinate 18,047,522 of LR990609.1, read as the reverse complement.
CCTCATTCCTGATTCGATCGCGTAGAGAAACGCCGAGCATAGCTCTCTCCATAGCTCGCTGAGCAACTCTGAGCTTTTTTATGAGACCTATTGTAAGAGACCACGTCTCTGATCCATATATCATCACTGGTAACACACATTGACTAAAAACTTTAGTCTTAAGGCACTGAGGTATTTTGGATGAGAAGATGTTGCGCAGTTTCCCGAACGCTGCCCAGCCGAGTTGGATTCGTCGATTGACCTCTCTCTCAAAGTTGGACCTACCTAACCGGACTACCTGTCCCAGGTAAATGTATTCGTCGACAACTTCAAGAGTAGAGTTCCCAACGGTGAGTGCGGTGGGTACGACATGGACGTTAGACATTATTTTCGTTTTGTCCATGTTCATTTTAAGACCCACTTGTTGAGATACTCTATTGAGGTCACCGAGCATTCGTCCTAGATCTTCCAGCGACTCCGCCACGACCACAATGTCGTCGGCAAATCGAAGGTGAGTGATGTATTCGCCATTGATGTTGATGCCAAGTCCTTGCCATTCCAAGAGCTTGAAGGCGTCCTCTAAGGTGGCCGTAAACAGTTTTGGAGAAATGACGTCTCCCTGCCTTACTCCTCTTTTTATGGGGATCGCCTTCGTGCACTGCCCCTGTACTCGGACTGACATGGTGGCGTTATTATACAAGCACTTCAACACTTCGATGTACCGATAGTCAATGCGGCATCGCTGGAGAGATCTCCTTAACGTGCGTGCGTTGTATGTCACCAGGGCCAATTTTCGTAGTTGGTGGTAGCCGAATCTCTGCCGGAGATTCTTAGCACCCCTTGTCCTGTTGTTACCATAGCTGCTAACGTGGCCAGGACGAACAGGACCGCCGGGGACTAGGGGCCTGGTTTTATCATTTTCTTCCATTTTAATAAATTGGGGGGGTTTGCCATACTCGCCACGCTTGGCAGGCGGGTTGGCGAGCGCAGTGTTTGATGGTAGAAGTGTTAAGGGAACGCTGCTGCCCATTCCCTAGTTTTCCCTTAGTCGCCTTGTACGACACCCGATGGGATGAGATGGGTTGTTCCTATTCTAAGCCGGGAACCACGTGGCAATAAATTATAACTCAGAATTTTCTGAAAATTTTCCTAAAATATTTTTTACCGACTGCCTCGTTGATCTAGTGGCAAAGCGCATCGCTTTGTGATCACAAGGTCCTGGGTTCAAATCCCAGGTCGACAAGTGTAGTTTTTCTAGCGAAAACTTCGTAGTACAAGTCCGGAGTCTGGAATTGTGCCCGGTATATGGCAACAGGCTCGCCCCCTATTACATGGGATCTAACATCGTCGGCGAAACGTGGGTGTATTCAGTACACCTCTGCCACCCCTGCTTGGGGAATATAGGCGTGACGGTGTGTGTGTGTATTTTTTAAGTAAAAATTTTTGCATTTTTTGGTCCGAATGCTTGAGGTAGGAATTTTAAAAGTATTAGGTGATACATTTTGTAAAAGTGTACTTTAACAAAACACGTCATTATCATAAAGTCGTTTACTTTTTATTCTAATTGAAAATTTGCTATAGTTTTTGAATTACATATTTTTTTTGCAAGCGTCGCTAAAAAATGGCCTCGCCCGCCCGGCCGCTTCCGAAAAAGTACTTAAAATTTTGGCAGTGTTTCCCGATCAGAGGGGTATTCTGTTTGCATAGGTGATTGCTCGCAAAGGCTTTCTTTCAGATATTATTTGTTGTACTCCACACGGCGCCCATGCGGATTGGTGGTGACGGGTTTGGGCCACCTGTTATTGGAACCTCTTTATTTGCACTGCAGTTGTCTCGTTTAGTAGGTACTACACGCTAGTGTAGTAGATCACAGATGTAGGTAAGTCTGTGAGGTAGCTCAGACTGGAACAAATATGTAGTTAGCATTGGTTGCTCGCCTACTGATTTTACCATATAGGGATCTAAGCCATGATTCTTTGATCCAGCAAGCCGATAGACCTACGCTAAGACTATCAGCTAAGACATTGCCGTCAACGAATGTTTTATCTTTTTGTTAAAACAAAAACGTAGCCCCACACAAGGAGTCAATTCTGTGCCGTGGGTGCGTTAACTAACATTAACATTTACATACACAAAAACACAGACCAAAACAAATGATTGTGGGCGACAAAAAGATTTGTCCCGTGCGGGAATCGAACCCGCGACTATTCGACCCAGTGGGCGGAGCGGCTTAAGGTCTGAACCACTGCGTCAAATCGTCCGTCCTTTTTATTCATAAGACCTCTACTGTCTATGGTATTTGATGTGTCATCCGAATGTATACTATATTATTTCTAGGATTATTAAATATTTATTAATAAGATCGAGAATGCTCAAAGCCTTTCTATATTTTAGCTGTTGTTAGACCTTCAATGTCCTATTTTACAGACAGTAAAGAGTTTCGTTTGAATTTTGGCCATTGAACTAATGTACGAAACATTACTTACATTACGTAGAACTGAGATACCGTCTTGTTGGAGATAATTGATTGAAGAAAGATCTATTCATATGGTACTTACTGGAAAATGCTCGCTTGTAACTTATGCGTGCGTGCGTGCGGGTGTGTGTGAAGTATCCTGTGTGGAAGCTTACAGCTTTACTGAACAAAATGTTTAGTGTTCATTTCCTATACTCTAGTTGGTTTCCTTGTACTCTCGTAACTCCATAGTATTCTAGTACTCTTACATAAATATTTCTCTTACGTGCTCTAATCTTATAAATTTGCAAATTTTGAGACCTTTAGTTCAGACAAGACTTGGACTGAATAACGAATATGATTATGTAATTTGATTTCAATTACTCAATTACCTAGTCTGAGCTTTTGAATGGCTTTAATTAAATTGTTTTGTTAGCAAATATTTGTTTTTTTTTTATGACATATATGATAATGCGCGTGCAAATCACGAGGTTCTGATCTCGAATCATTGGTCGGACTGCGTAATTTTTCAATAGAAAAATTCGCAACATCTATTTAAAGTCTAGGATTGTAGAGGGCATAAAAGCAATAGATTTGCCATTTGGGAACCTAACATAGTCAGCGATTAAGATACACACAGTACACGTTTGCCACCCCCGCCCGAGGATTATAGGTGTGATGAGAAGAAAATCTACACTTTTTCCAACCTTGGATTTGAACCCAGGACTTAGTGATCGCGACACGTATTATACGCCACTAATCACCGAGGCAATCATAAAAATAATAGTAAATAATTTTTGTCTAACTACTCTCCCCTAGTTAATACAAAAATTATTCTCTAATTTCTAGTTATTCGTTAAGTACGGATTACTGAAAAAAAAATCTTCAAAGCTTATTATTAAGAAGTCAGATCATCGATATTTGACCGACGGGGAACTAGTGTCTCGTAGCATTTGTACTACCTACCTTAAAACGAGAAAGCTAATAATTGTTAATTGTTAATTCAATAGTTTAGTATTTTTATAATAACATTTAGGTGTTCATCGTAAACGTAAGTGTGGTATATTCAACTATTTCTAACTTTAAAAAAAGTATGTGAGAAAAGAATTGTTTGATTTTATAATCCTTGCTTAAAGTTTCTATGCCGACGGCGATTCATTTAGTGCGCATTTACTTTCAGTCAGAGTTTTAATTTAATTTACTCGGTTTTTTAGTCGAATATGGCTAAGTTCAACGGATGGTTATATATTGGACTGAAGAATGGGTATCGGACACTTAGTTTTAACAAAAATTTTGAAAAGAAATTTTAATTATAAACCTTAATTGTATTTTGGTAAATTAACTGTCTCGTTGGTGCCCATTATGATGGAAATAGGCTCGCCCGCTATTACCTATGTAATTCTATGACCTATGACCTAACATCGTCGGCAAAAAGAAGGTGTACACAGTACACCTCGCGAACGCGATAAACTCCATTGAATTTATGGAACGGATTTATTTTTCGGACGGAGTGATTCAGGAGGAAGGTTTATGAGTACCGTAAGAAGCTGAGGCGGGTCGCTAGTAAGAAATGAAAAAAAATAAAGTACCACATTACTTTACTATTTGATAAGTGTATAAAATGCACCCCACATGCGGAAAAGTATCTAAACGAAATCCAATTATGAAAAAGTCTAAATGACATATCTATTTTCTAAAAATAACTGATGAGAAAGCGCCAATGAGAAGACATCTGTATTCATTATTTGCAATGCTCTGCAATCCTTCATCCTGGCGGACATCGGCTGGGCACGTACGAAGAGTTGTGTCAACACACTAAGCCTCTCAACGACCCCCATAATAGAAGCTGCCGGCGACCTCATACCCTTGAAAACCCTTGAGATCCACTCCAACTGAACAATGTTTTACTATTGTGATCCGAATGCTTTGTTCTGAATTAATAAATAAAAACTGTCACTCTTTTATTCGCCGAACAGGAATCCGCAATAAAATTGAATTAGAATGAAAATAAACACCGTCACGCCACCTATATTCCCCAAGTGGGGTACACCCACGTTTCGTCGACGATGTTAGGTCCCATGTAATAGGGGGCGAGCCTATTGACATACATCAGGCACAATTCCACACTCCGGACTCATACTGGGAATTTTTTTGTTAGAAAAACTACATTTTTCCGACCTAGGATTTGAACCCAGTACCTCGTCGACCGCGGACCTCACAAAGCGATGCGCTTTGCCGCTAGATTAGCGAGGCAGTCGAAAATAAACAGGAGTTAGAAAAATGAAAATGGAGTGTAAATGAATGGGGGTGGCGTAGTGTACACCCATATTTCGAAGACGTTCTAAGTCTCAATGTTGTAGGTGGCGACCCTGTTGCCATTACACCGGACATAATTTGTCTCCGGGCTGTTATTAACGAATTTTCGATAAAATACCAAACTTTGTCCGATCTAGGATTCGGACCGAAGACCTCGTGATTATTACCCGCACAATGCATGTACTAGAAATGACATCGACGAAATTGTATATATTTTACGATATTCAGAACTTTTTTGTAATTATTTTAGGTCTTCTGGATTATACTAAGCAGAGTACTCATTGTGAAAATATTTCCGTAATTTTCACAATGGGAACTCGCATTCTCGATTGTTCGCAATCAACATACATGATATTTGATTAAAAAATATTTAGTTGAATGTCAAATACCTGCGAACATGTTTACGGCGAGTACCCTCCATTAACACGTTATTATCGACAGGCGTAGGCGCATTGTTTAAAATTCTTGATATACATCATAAAGCTGAATTTAACGAGTCGCTTTCCTCAATGAACCCGAAAGCACCACGTTTGAAGCCCACGTAATTTCAGTTTCAAAGCGGAATGCACTGAAAAGTCGGTTGATGAATGAGAATGTATTCAGGGGAGTAAAGCGGGCACTCAATTAGGGGCCTTATTCGTTATTATCAAACGTGGAGCGTTACGATAACTTCGTGAAGTGATCGTGTAATGGTATTACTGAAGTACCAGTATAATAATTTTCACATAAGATGGTAGTGACAGTTCAGTGATGGTAGTGGTATTAAGGCATAACACCATAAGTATAGAAACAGGCATGCATTTTAATGCCATGGAATAAAGTATAATTTTCTTTGACACTTACAACTGTCACAGTACCTGAACAGGACGAATAGTACGTCGTGCGCCCTGTTGGTGCTGTGGCTAGTATGCGTCGTGAAGGAGAATTCAAATAAAAGCCGAATAATCTTGAAACAGTGCTCCACCCACCAGTTGTGACCCTCTTCGCGCAGAGTTTCTTCCTATATTCTTCAATGCCCAGTCGCTCGAACGTATGTGGCGCGATGTTTCGCGCTCCTAAATACTATTTTGTTGGGTCACAACTAGTGGGCTTTGCATGGAGTTTATTAATCAAATGGACCAATTACGATACAACTATGCCTGTCCCTTTCCCGGGTTACACTCCTCTAATTATTCCTATCCCTTTCAGGGTTACACTTTTCTAATTGTTCCTATCCCTTTCAGAGTTACACTCTTCTAACTGTATACTAGTGTTACGTGTGTGTGTGTGTAAATGATGTACGCTGTTGGCCGCGAGGCCTTTACAGCTTCACCGGACTTAAAGGCGAGCGTGCAACCACTACGCTCTAGCCAGCCAGAAGGGCAAGAGGCGACATACTCGAGTTGGGACAGTCGCTGTAGGGGGACGGGTGCACTACTAAGTGCACCGGTCAACCGCCGGCTATGGGAAGGGATCTACTACTACGTCGTCGTCGTCGCCCGTATTCTGAGCGGAAAGAAGGGATGAAAAAAGCATCGGGGGGGGGGGGGGGGGGGTACTAGTGTTACAATACCTTATTCTAACTTAAACTATTACATAATGTACTACAGTAACTTAATCTATTATATAATCTATTTATGCAAATCATGCAGACGTCGTCCTGTACAGTACCGGTCTGTGACGGATAGATTTGTAATTATGTCTTGTTATTCTGAGATAAAAACGTGTAACAATAAAGGCGAACTGTATTAAATCAATATATTATTCGTTCTTACTAGTAGATTACGGAGCCCGAGAGAAACACACAAAAAACAGTCACGTTTGGAAATGCCTACGCATCTATACCTACTCGTAGTTAGAAACTATAGACTTTAAATATTATAATACTATACTATTGTGGATTATGAGAAGGCCTTCGATCCGATCGAGACTTGGGCTGTACTACAGTCTCTCCAGCGGTGCCAAGTAGACTACCGGTATATCGAGGTGTTGAAGAGTTTGTACGAAACGCTACTATGTCAGTCCGCCTTCAGGACCAGAGCCCGAAACCTATTCAACTGCAGCGTGGTGTGAGACAGGGAGACGTTATATCCCCGAAACTCTTCGCTGGAAGATGTCTTCAAGCTTCTGGACTGGTATCAACGGCGAGTACATCTCTCACCTTCGATTTGCCGATGATATCGTGTTCATGGCTGATACCCTGGAAGACCTCAGTACCATGCTCGACGACCTCAGTAGAGTCTCTCAACAAGTAGGTCTTAAAATGAACACGGACAAGACGAAGATCATGTCAAACGTCCATGTAGTACCAACTTCTATAAAGGTTGGAGACTACGCTCGAAGTTGTTGACGATTATGTATACCTGGGACAAAGAAACCAATTAGGTAGGTCCAACTTCAAGAAAGAGGTCAATCGTCGAATTCAGTTCGGCTGGGTGGCGTTCGGGAAGCTACGTAACATCTTCTCGTCCAAAATTCCGCAGTGTCTCAAGACAAAAGTCTTTGACCAGTGTGTGTTGCCAGTGATGACTTACGGCACTGAGATATGTTTGCTTACGATGGGCCTCATAAGAAGGCTCAAGGTCACCCAAAGGGCGATGGAGAGAGCTATGCTCGGAGTTACCCTGCGGGATCGAATCAGAAACGAGCAGATCCGCTGGAGGACCAAAGTCAGAATTGCTAAACTTAAGTGGCAGTGGGCGGGGCACATCGCTCGTAGAAGTGACGGCCGTTGGTGCAGAAAGGTTTTCGAATGGGGACCACGTACCGGAAGACGTGGAGTGGGTAGGCCCCCTACAAGATGGACCGATGACCTGGTGAAGGTCGCGGGTAGAAGTTGGATGCGTACAGCACAAAGCCGGTCATTGTGGCGGTCTTTAGAGGAGGCCTTTGTCCTGCAGTGGACGTCTTTCGGCTGAAGAAGAAGAAAAATACTATCCCACTGCTGGGCAAAGGCATTCTCTCACAAATCGAGGTGAGAAAAAGGTCATACTCCACTACAGGGACCCAGTGCGGATTGCTGGAGGCAGATTCGTGGCCACCTACGGTTGGAACTTGTCAAGCCGCCTATAAGGCTTCTAACTTGGCTTAACGACTACCACATTACGTGTTGACCGGGACCAACGGCTTAACGTGCCTTCCAAAGCACGGAGACGCTTGAATATGACGATGCCACCAATGGTCATCTATCTCAGTCCGACCGAGCCGAACGCTGCTTAACCTAGGTGATTGCTAAGAACACCGCGGTTGCACAGCGTTACGAGCGATTTTATAGAATTAAATATTAATAATTAAAAATTAAACTCTACGTCAGATCTTTGTTTTATGGTAGTCTTAGCAAACTGGAGCACCAAGATATAACTAATTTGAAATAAAACCACAGCCATACTTGTACAAATAACGATGCTTTATTTGTTGAACAATGTCTGATTGCGCTGCGTGTTTTGTTCCGATGTTTGACGGCGCGTACAGCTCGGATGGCGAGCGGCAGTGTTGGGCATCAAACTATAAAAATTTCAATCGCAATATGAATCAATTGCAATTAACAAATGAAAAATTAATTGCTGATTGCTAGATTTCACAATTAACAATTGATCATTTGTAATTGCAATGTTTCGAGTGATCAATTGTTAATCAATATGGGTGTCACTTTTGGGGTTTCAGGGAATGCTGATTACGAATATGGCGTTAATTTCTGGATCCAAGATGGCGGACGCGACTTTTAAAGTAAAATCAATATGCGTGTCACTTTTAGGGTTTTCAGGGCATGATGATTACGAATATGGCGTCAATTTCTCGATCTAAGATGGCGGACATGACTTCTGAAGTAAAATCAATATGGGTGTCACTTTTGAGGCTTTTGGGGATGCTGATTATAAATATGGCGTTAACTTCTGGATCCAAAATGGCAGACATAACTTTTGAAACAAAACCAATATGCGTGTCACTATTGGGCTTTTGAGAATGCAGATTACAAATATGGCCTATGTCCTTAATTTACGGAGGTGCTCGCCGAGCGGTGACCTTACAACAGACATTTACTTCCTGGTTGCCGCCGTGAGCGGACGTCTATGCATTGAGTGTATTTATGGTTATAACCAAAGAAACGTCTCATTTAAGGAGGGAATTAGGTCATTTCACGCAGCTATTGTAACGCGCCGTGTTACATGTTTATTTGTTAATAAGAACCCTGTATGCACTGAAATAAAACGAGAGATTCATTGCATTTATGAACTCTTTAATATTTGTGCGGCAAAGATTGTCGTAGCCAAATTTGTAGAGATTTGTAGTTCTCCATACATTTTTAAGTTTTCTGACAAAGGATCTTGTTTAAATAATGAGTTTGCTTTATGAATAAAATCTGATCTTATCACGTACGCTGGTTCTATTAATACAATATGTATCTCATTTTCTCTGATAGGTTTGTGTTAAGACCTACCTATATATTCACAAGCAACACCTCTCACTCTAGTGAGAGGTGTTGCTTGTGAATATATAGGTACCTACTCCTGAGGTCGTAAGTAATGATATATGACTAAATATGGTGCAAAACCATTGTGTCCCTTGTAAATGTTTTCTTTCGGATGAAATTTAATTTTTGCTATGTAACTATATATACTTATTGCATATATCATTATTTTCATGTAAAATGTCACTTAATAGGTATGATTAACATAAAATCGCCTTCAATGCGTATAGGAAACCAGAGATATTTTCTCGACACGGAATATAAATAAGTATGGTTTTCCCATACATACATAGAGAATATAGATTGTGATATGCAATAAAATCCTACTTATAGATACTAAAATTATTAATACAAAGTCTGTATATATTAATATTCGAAGAATATTTTAACGATAACCCGAGTCTGTTTGTATAAAATATGAATTTATGTAAGTGTACACATTTAGAACTAGGCTACTGCCAACAAATAAACAAACATCGGATCGGCATAAATCAGAAAGGCGCTAGGAGCCGTCTCGGAGGAAATCAAATTAAAAGCTACGACAACTGGATATTTCCATCTCTTCAATGTAACGAGTATATTTACTAAGAATATCTTCTATTATATCTTTCCTTTTATTATCAACGATACAAAGCTTTTAGGAACAGTAGCAACCAAACAGCCGTTTTATTTCTTTCACCAATAATAATTGCGAACAAATTAAAATATTTTTGGTTGTTATTTTTTGCTCTTTTCCTACTAATAAACTTTTATACAAATATTATCAATATTAAAGTTTGTATATTTAATGTTTAATTCAATGTTGAATTTGGATGAAATTTGGCACATTGTCTATTACCTCGATTAACGCATAGGATACTTAATATACCGAAACAATGAAAGGTTCCTGTCTAAAGTCGAAGCAGACGTAGCCCCCGACTTCGGAATTAAGAAAACCGTATATTATAAAAGTATGTTAACTATTGGAAAAATATTTCGAGAGAGTTTTGGCGGGAAGTCGAAGAGTGATGTTGTCAATTTGTTTTAATTTTCAAAACTTGTGTTATTTTGACTAATAATGTGTAATGTTGGTGGAATATTAACCATTATGTGTTCTTATATGCGCATGAGTGAAGGTGATTGTAACAAAGCGATAAAAGGTGCCTTTTCGACTTCCTTCAAAACGGCCGTCTCAATTAGTATGTAAAGTATCCACCGCTTTACTATCCAGGGTGGGGTACTTCATTAATTTCATTATCTTCGTTGCCATTAGGTTCATCGGGGAATTGAAATAATTTAAACAAACACGATTATGTATCTCACTGGACACTGGCAAAATACACTTAAAATTAGTGTGAAGCCATAACTTAAAGAAGAAGAATATTTCGAGATCAATATCATAAAAAGGCCAATTATAATTTGGTTACCTTGTTAACAATATCGGGTTATTAAATTAAGATTTTCTTATATCTGCTATTATTATCTTTATGGTGAAGTTATAGAACGGATTTCAAAGTATATTTCATTGTAGTATACTGTTTCAAACATGCTGTGACACGCTATGCAAGTTATAATAAATATTTAAGTATCGAAAGTGACAATTACTGGCTGACTTAATAAAAATAAGTTCAAAGGGTCAAAATATTCACAGTACTTTTAGCAGACCAACCTGCGATTTATCGACTGATTCTCGTATTTATTAGGTTATCGAAATAACGCGTTTTATTGATTGCATTTGTAGTATCAAGAATCGAAAGTCAGTATATTTGTTCGTGTATACTATTGTAGTCACCTTGGCATTATGCTAGGTTGATGCCGTTGCCAGAATTTAGTAATATAGTTTAATTTTTTCATGATTATTTTCTTTTTAGAACGCTGAAAAAATGTTGTTTTGTCTACGGTTTGTTTATACTAATACCAGGTACTATACTATATATCTATGACTAATACTATAGTGCGGCAAGGATCTTTTGGCTGACATTGCCAGGCGGGCATTGGTGTGAAATTAGGGTTATCATTTAGTAAAGTTAGTTTTCCTTCTTCCAGGGAAATATTTCAACAAGTGGGCCCGCACAGTTACTAATTAAAAAAAGAACTTGGTTAAATTTCATACCAAACGGCAACTCTAGGACTGTCATGAAGTGTCATTTCACTTGCTGACAGCGTTCGTTCCGATTTTTGTTGCGGGCCAAAAGTTTCTTGTATAACTATATCGTCCAATGTTAATGTCCTTCTAAAGGCATAATATCGATTGATTTCAAGTTTTGTTTTTTGTTCATCAGTAGTATTTTTATGGATCATCGCGTTAGTTTAGTATTAATTCTGTCTATCTATACCATCACACTAGATCCCTTGTGGGGTAGGCAGAGTGTATTAACCAGTATCTCAAAAGCGGTCAGGTCATCAATCACCGAATTATAATATGCACGTACGTTCAGTGTCACTACCCTAATTTTTAGATATTGTTTTACATAATTTCAGTTTACATAATACTATGTCATTTTGTAGAACTTCGAAAACCAAAATGAATAATATTTAGTCAATGTTGTATGCGGTTAAGACACGATTCGTAGTATACAGATTTAGATCAGAATTTTTCGTAATCTTTTTCTGGAAAGCTGCTTTGGAATTATTTGAGCCAGCGTCTGTTTAGCCCTTACTTTCCCTAGGCAAATCCTAAAAAATCAAAATTCTTATAAAGAAACAATCTCGCCCTCTCATTCTTTTGAAATATACTCAAAAATAACTTTGCCACTCTCCGTACTGGAAACGATGCAATAATTGACTCAGTTTATAAATCAGTAGCATTTTAGTCACCGTGAATGTATTTTGATATGATCCAGGGCGTTAGCTGACTGATTACCGGCGATGACGTCACGAGCGACCTTCCCCGATAGACTTGGCAACTAATTTGTTTCGTGGTACTTTTAGTGGTTAAACAAATAAATACATACTGTTTTTGATGTGTTCGTAGCGATATAGTACCGGTACCGCCTGATATCGTCGCGTTACTGGTACTAAGGTTAAGCAGTGTTCGGCTCGGTCAGTCTATGATGGGTGATGGATGACTATGAAATTTCCGTTTTTAAACGTCTCCGTACTCTGGAAGGCACACCAAGCTGTTGGTACTGGTTACCAATGCATGTGGTAGCCGAGTTGGATGCTTTACGGGCGGCTTGTTAAGTTCCAATAGCAGGTGGCTACAATCCTGTCTCTACCAATCCTCACTGGATCCGCGTGGTAGAGCATGACCTAATTTCTCTCACCTCGTGTTTACGCAACTCAATAGTCCACGCAACTATATTGTCGGTGGCGACCTCGCGCGACTCAAGACTGCATTACCCTTCCTTTGTTAACTTAACTTTGTTAACTTAATTATTAAAGGACGAAGTGACCGTCGAGTCATCGTTACATTTGTTTTAACTGAAATTTAACCAGTTATATTTGGATTTGTCGATGACTTATTTTATTCTATCTTAAATCAATATCATTCACCCTTCGATTTGTGAGAAAAAGCCTCTTCTCAGCGGCTGCAGTTGCAGTGGGACAGTATCGACTGATTCATTTTTAATAATTTTAATAGGAAAGAACACGTACGTAGATACACGTGGAATTTTAATAAGTATACACATATTAATCACGCTAAAGCGGAAAGAAAGAACGATGTTATTCTATCACCTGACAGCTACAAAATTTCGAAAACCATTTCTAGATACCAATTTTTAAGACGAATTTTCTTCAGAATTTTGTATGGCTAACCGCGGATATGACACTACGTAAGACGAATTGATACAGATTGATAAATTTATTAGTATTAATACGCCTTGCGAGGTAGGTACTGAACACGGAAGTCTCGTTTATAAATTTAGTAGAGAACACTTCAGATAATGATCATCATCAACCTATAGCAGTCTACTACTGGACATATTATGCAAACTCAAATCACAAAGGTAAATACGGAAGATCCTTTCTATCTTAGCTTGCCCATAAAATAAACAGATTAATATAATAAACATAAACACCAGCTCGGTCCTTGGAAGATACTACTGCTGAATAGTTCTGACGTAACAGCCACTTATATATTCTAAACATAGCAAATAATAGTGAGTGGATTAGTCCGTTATGTTAATTTTACTGTGTAACGAGGCATGAATAAGTCAAGATAATGGAAGCGTCAACCGAATGGTCTTTGTGATAGTCGAGGCATGAGGGCAGTATCTGATCCCTCTGCAAACGAAGATGCTACTTATATACGAGGCTACAAGAATCAAGGTCATTCTGGTTTTAAAAATACCCTATTAATGACCAAATAGATCGTGTCTTATTCGATGGTCTAGTGGGATCAATTTTTAAGATACGGTATAATGTATTGGGTTCACTCGACTGATCGAGAATCAATATTTAAATCCCAAAAAAGGTGTATAAGATCGATGTGTGGTCTGAATACGCGAGAGAGGTGTGTGTCAGCTTTCAAAGAACTTGGAATTCTAACTGTACCATCCTTATATATTCTACAAGTTGCGTTGTTTGTAAAAGAAAACATTAAACAATTTGAAACTGTGTCTACTTTGCGCACAGTCCCAATTCGAAATCAGTACAAAAATGATATCTGTACCCGTAAATGTACAACCGCATTGGTACGGAAGAGTATTCTAGGCATGGCAGCAGTTATTTATAATAAATGACCAAATCGGATTAAGATCATGGATATAAATAATTTTAAAAAGACCTTGTCATTGCTATTAATCAACAAATGCTATTACTCAGTAGATGATTTTATAAATGACAAATGTATAAAGTGAATGATTAGCTAATCAATAAATATATATATATATATATATATATATATATATATATATATATATATATATATATATATATATATATAACAACAAAATGTATTGTACCTATACTTAACAAATAAAAAATTAATTGATTGATTGATCGATGAGAAAGTCGAGAGTCTCCGTAACCGGCAAGCGTGTATGAAACAAACTATGAGAGTGGAGGAAGCCAGAGAGGTATGTAAGAAAAGAACCTGTTGGGACTCTGTACTGTCTGCCTACCCCGCGAGGGATCTGGCGTGATGATATAAATAGATAGAAAAATACCCTATTAACTCTCATTTGCACGAGCGCTTTTTATATTAATTGACGGCTTGGTCTAGTGGTTAAAAGCTCAAGTCGCTATGCCCACTGGATTGTGAATTTTGATTCCGGTATGGGATAAATCTTTGTGTGACCCACAAATATTTGTTTCGGTCTGCGTAATTGTGCATGTGAATTTTCATGTTTGTATACGCTCCCACGACACAGGAATAAATCTTAGAGAAGAGCTATTTTAAAAAAAGAAACAATTACGAGGTTCTAGGATCGATTCTGAGGACGGAAAAAGTGTAATATTTTGTTTAATATTCTTTTTGTTGAATTTTTTTTTAAATATTGCCTGAAATGTGGGTGCACGCGATAGACCTCTGCCACCCCCTATTGGTGAAATAGGTGTAAATCTAACATCGTCACACAAATACCTAGAACGAAACAAATAATTGTGGCTCACACAAAGATTTGTCCCGTGCGGGAATCTAACCCGCGACTATAAGATACAGTGGGCGGAGCAGCTTAAGCTTTTAACCACTGCGCTAAATTGTCCGTCAAATTGTTACGCAACGACACAAATAAAAAAAATAACTTATAAAAAACATAAACATTATTAACTTACTGCTAATGGAATCGCGTTTTATTTTAATAACCTACTTCATCATCATCATCTCAGCCCATACTTGTCCACTGTTGAACATAGGCCTCCCCAATCGCTTTCCAGCGTAACCGGTCCGATGCCACCTGCATCCAACGACTTCCTGCGATTTTCACAAGATCGTCGGTCCATCTGGCAGGCGGTCGTCCCACGCTGCGCTTGCCAATACGTGGTCGCCACTCTAGAATCTTTGTGCCCCAACGCCCGTCCGATCTACGCGCTATGTGGCCCGCCCATTGCCACTTCAGCTTGCTAATCTTAAGGGCTATGTCGGTAACCTTGGTTCTTCTACGAATCTCCTCATTCCTGATTCGATCGCGTAGAGAAACGCCGAGCATAGCTCTCTCCATAGCTCGCTGAGCAACTCTGAGCTTTTTTATGAGACCTATTGTAAGAGACCACGTCTCTGATCCATATATCATCACTGGTAACACACATTGACTGAAAACTTTAGTCTTAACCTACTTAATTAAGTCTATTTATTTTGTAATATGTATAAAACATACATGCTACCGCTAGAAATAATAGTGAATATAATCTCTTACTGAACGTTTACCCCAATAAGTGGTAAATCATTTTTAACTAACAACATTATGCGGGTGGAAAGTGCGGTGAGTGCGGGACGTTTGTTGATTTTTTGGCTTCACGGCGCGTCTTGCAAATACGACAGAACGCGGCTTCTGGATCATTGTTATTCTATGGTAATTATTAACGTAGTATTTTTCTAAGATTAAAGGTGACAACCCAAAAAATGCCCTTTGCTTTCAAAACTAAATTAGAAGGGTCCAACTATAGCCAACGTTAGGACGCATTAAAATGCTAGAGATTGGGACTAAAAACGGCTGAACGGATTTGATTGAAATTTCGCACACAGTTTATTAGCTGGATTACCATAGTTTTTTTTCTTATTTTTTCTTTTTTATAAAACGTAGCCCCACACTAGGATTTATTCCTGTGACGTGGGTGCGTTTAAAACCATGAAAATTCACATACTCAAATACCCAGACCGGAACAAATAATTGTGGATCACACAAAGATTTGTCCCGTGCGGGACTCGAACCCGCGACTATTAGACGCAGTGGGCAGAGCGGGTTAAGCTCTTAACCACTGCGCTAAATCGTCCGATTACACATAGGATACCTTTTTTTGAAAAAAATATTAAAGTCCTATCTAAAATTAACGCGGACGAAATTGCGGGCAGAAACTAGTCATAAATAATTATTAATTTAAACGCGGTCTTTTTTAGGAGTAATTTTTTCGTGATCCCATATCTAGTACCTAGACTAATACAAGGATATTTTGGTCCGCGGTCAAATTCAGAACTAACGCTGCCATCAAGTGAAATATCACTTCATGACAGTCGCAGGGTTGCCAGTTACTATGAAACTATCGCAAGTTCTTTTTTTAATTAGTAAACATGCGGATCCACCTGTTGAATATTTCACTGGAAGTAGGAAAATTTTACCAAATGGTAACCCTTATTTCACACCAACGCCCCCCCTGTCCAAGTCATCCACAGATCAAAATAGCCTCGTCCAGTATACGAATAATATGGCCGGAATAAAACAGACTGGACCGCTACAGACTTTACAAAAGCGCTTTAGCACCACGCGTTGAAAAAGCGCAAGTGCGAACGAGGGTTTAGTGATGATTTTTATGTCAAATTAATTTGTTTTAAAATGTTGGTTACGTTAGCCTTGATTGATTCTCTGCGTTGTAAGTGGGATACAGAATTGTTATAGAATTATTATATTAGAGACTATTGAGTACTGAGTGGTGGTGGTAGTGGTGGCTGAGGTGTACTGAGTTCACCCGCTTTTCGCTGACGATGCTAGGTTCCATGTAATAGGGGCGAGCCTATTGCCACATACCGGGCACAACTCCAGACTACGGACTGATACTGGATATTTTTCGATAGCAAAATTACTCGCAACGCCCATCATTCGCTACTAGATCAACGAGGCAGTCAAGGCACATTAATAATCTAGTTGTTTATTTTTTAATTCCGCCTAAAGTTTAAAAAATGCTTCATTTATTTCAATATGTTTTTTCAAGTGTCTATATTCTGTTCTTTGGGGATATGTAATAAGATATATTTGTATTCATTATATAGCGATTGTAATTCTTAGCAAAAAGAAAAGAGATTAATAGTTTCTCAAAACTGATTGTATACTCGTAAATGTGGGTCATAGTAATATAGCGTTCAAACTAATAAACCCATTACATTTCAGTATTTCTGTTTGATATTTGGCAAAATTTCAGATTGCATGGTTCAGGTGTTATCAATATATTATTGTTATTTTTCTTAAGCTTTGTATTAAAATACGGCCTTAAACTAAGATTTGTTTGGACCGAGCATTGCTAACAAAAATGGCGCCTGAGAGCAGCCTCAGTTACTATGTGTGCGTGATGTCAGTATTCGATTTGTTTAAAAGCTGTCAATGTGTGTGTGATGTCAGTGTTTGATTTGTTTAAAAGCTGTCAATGTACTCTACTATATTTATCAACCCTGTGGGTAGATAATTTTATTGCCGTTTCCGCGTGCCCAATGCTCCATTTAGAAAAGTAATTTATAGTAGTAGTATCTATACATACAAGGCACACAAGTTTTAACTATACCTACTCACTACTCAACTATCTTTCCATGACCAAATAGACCGAGCATTATCTGAAGGACAAGGCAAGAGTCTTTGTAACCGGCGAGCGTGTATGAGACGAACTATGAGAGCGGAGGAAGCCGGAGAGGTATGTAAGGAACGAACCTGTTGGACCTCTGTACTCTCTGCTTACCCCGCAAGGGATCTGACGTGATGATATAGATAGATAGATACTTACTTCTACTAACTAATGGCCGGTTTTAATATTCAACTCAAGGATAGATTTGCTTACTAGCAGTAGTATTTTGACAGATTTTCCATACATAATATGTCGGAATTCTGTCCGTAGTAGGCAAATCTATAAAATATTAAAACTGGCCGTAAGTCGTGTCATACTTCCCAAGCGGGGGTAGCAGAGCTCACCTCTGATGCCTATTGGCATTTAATAACGTTGGTCGTCGTCGGGGGTGTACGTATTACACTGTGTACATTGTAAGAGGAGGCCGGATTATTGCTATTTTAGCGGATCTTATCTTATCTTATCTTGTCATTGGCTTATCGGACCGAGGAGACCTCAGGCGCACTTCGACCCGATGGGATCTTTTGTGCTGTCCTTGCCCTAACGCTTTTACATACCTGCTCGTGCTCGTGCATTTTAGCGGATACAAAATATTACAATAGATAGAAGAGAGAATACTGAGAGTTTTACAATAGAGATAATAACAGGTTGTCCTAACGAGGATTCTAATACAATACCTCATGATAGATAGTCCATATGCCACTATACCAAATTAATAATCTATGTAAACAGTCTATGTATAAGTTTTACGGAGAAATATTTTTTGAAATAACACGTCATGGCTATATGCGCGAAGCTGGGGTAGCTGAGGTGTACTATGTGCCCCCACTTTTCGCTGATGACGTTGGTTCCCATGTAATAGAGGCCGAATCTATCGCCAGTTGGAATATTGCCAGGTATGGGCAATATTCCAAACTTGGGACTGATAGTGGGAATTTTTCGATAGAAAAAGTAGTTTTTCTTGTTATGTTTTGATTGTCATCTGTGTTTTGTGACAATAAAACAAAATAAATTAAATTTATCCGACCTCCTTTTATATATTATAACTTCGTAATCGCAACGCGCATTATTCTAAACCAATCTTTCATGACTTTAATTGTTTTCATCAAAGAAAGCATACCGAATTCTAAAAATCTGGCATATTGAACGATTTGTTTAAATTGCATTCAATTTCAATTAGAATCTTCGTATTTGATCTGTAATCTATTTAAATCGCAACGAAAGGCATTTTCATCGTTTATCTTTTAAACTATAAACTAATAGATGCTCTTTGAGCACTATTCATCTCTTAAATATTTTCTATTGGTAAGAAACCTTTACCTAATATTTTGATGTTTTATTATCCTTTGATAAGCCCGCTGGCTAAACACGAAAAGATTGACGTTAGCGCGACGCTAGTGGGTAATCGTGCTGCTACGTTCATATTTATTTGGTAAATTTATAGAGTAACAAAGATAACATCAACTCGCTAGTGTTCTGTTAACGTCAATCTTTTCATGCTAAGCTCGGGTTGATTGGGTTTAAGAATTTATTCTCATAACAATATAAAATTATTATCAATCCTACTAATGTTATAAATGTGAAAGTTTGTATATTTAAATGTTTGTATGTTTGTTACTCAATCACACAAAAACAGCTGAACGGATTTGGATTAAATTTAGCACACATATAGTTTATTACCTGGTTTAACACATAGGATACTTTATCTAAGAAATATGTAAGGTTCTTGTCTAAGTCAACACGGCTGAAGGTAGAAACTAGTGAGATATATTGTTTAAAATGTTTCTTATTTCCTCTCAGCGTTGGTTGGTCAGCGTCAGGATGGTTACTTGCAGCTCACAGGGTCTTGAAGTTTTGTTTGTATTTAATAATATCATTGCAGTTCTTACTAATTTTGCAGCTGTACTATCTCAAACATGATTGATTTCTTTCCGTAATTGGTCCGTACATTGGCGGGCTCAAGAATAATTTTTTTTCTAAAATTATGAGTGGCAACTTTTTTATTAAACTTGTACTGTATATTGGATTGTATGAAGTTTGTAATCATATTTGTCGGTTAGATACCTAAATTAGAATACTGCCAACATTTTCAGTCCGCGGTTCAGCGGTCGGCGCGTCCGTTCATTAATCATCGAGGACAGTTATTTTTTGCCGAGTCACTGGCAAAATGTGGGAGATAGCCTCATTTTAAATTTTACACATGTCATCACACCAGATTGCTGGCGTATCAGCAGAGAGCATGGCGCAGAACACTATCTATCTTTATCATCACTTTAGCTGGTGCAATAAGCGCTCATAAATTATATGGCGGCGGGAATGTATGAGACTAACCATTAGAGTAGAGGAAGCCAGAGAGATCTGTAAGATAAGAACCTGTGGGAACTTCGTACTCTGTACCCACACCGCAACTGCACTACACTACAGAGATCTATATAGAAAATGATGAAAAAACAATGAATGTAGAATTGAACAAAAAATACCGGGCCACTGAGTTTCTCGCCGGCTTTTTTTTGGGGCCACGTTCCGATCCGGTGTTAGATTAGTGAGTTAAAAATATGTAAACATGACAATTTGTAAATACCCCCGCAGGGTTTATGCAAAATAAACAGTTTGAGATCTAGGGTGATATAGATAGAGAGCTAGATAGGTGTGTGCTTCATCTTTTAAACCTCCTACTATGATATTGTAACGATCCAGTTTTCAACTTGTCCGGTTAAGCTGTAAAAGCCCCGCGGTCAACAGCGTAGCTCATTCACACACAAACGAGTCAGTTTTAAAATTTTATTATAGATGAAAAAATCTATATTAACACGCTATATCACTGGTGGGAATAATAAAGAATACAGTGCTTCAACAGGATCTTTCATTGCAAGCATCTCCGTCTTCCTTTTTTCTCATAATTCGTCTCATATACGCTTGCCAGAAACTCTTGACTTAATAATAATTATAGATATTTATGAAAAATGCAACTGGATGCGGAAGGCGGAGGACCGTGTGCAATGGCGCGTGTTAGGAGAGGCCTATCTCCAGCAGTGGACTGCGATAGGCTGATTGATTGATTAATGAAAAAATCAAAGTGTGTGGGCGTATTTTGTACTTTCTAACCAACAAATATTGATCCAAGATATCACAGTGCAGAAATCTTATGTCGAACTGTATGGAGAATATCATAATAGAATGGCGTCCACATAGTTTTCAAAAATTTAGGATTTTGTACTTCAATGATTAAGTTATTATGAATTACGTACTAGAGAAGACACCGCAACTAATATTTTTGTAGCAAAAGTTAGAGTGCATACACTCTAGCTCAAGTTATACCAGCTGCTTGTCGCAACGTGACACGTTCAAAGGCTAAGGTTTGATTAAAAAAATATGCCTATATGCACTGGGATACTGTTTAAGTAACTCGAGAATCAAAATTTTATCATCTATGACAACAGCTTCAGACTTCCCAGCGGTTACGATCGAGCTGAATAATACAGACTTCTCATATCTATTTAAGATAAACGATGCTAACAAGGCAGCACAATATTTAGTGGATAAACTCTCAAGCACCATAAAAAGCACTCCAAGGAAATTAAGATAGCACATAGAAAAAGAACCATTAAACCATGGGTTACTTCAGGACTTTTAAGGGTTATCACAATCCGATATAAACTCCATCAAAAATCAAAAAAAGCACCCGACAATATTGTTTTACTAACCACCTACAAACGCTACAGGAACTTTCATAACAATCTACTAAAAAAACTTAAAAATAAATACGAGCTAAAAACACTACGAGATGCTAAGGGCGATATGAAAGCAACTTGGGATGCAATTAGAACTATTACCGAAACATGCCCACAATACAATCCCCCAAACGATTTATTAAATTTGCATAACGACCGAGACATGTCGGTAAATATAGTAAATCAATATTTCGCCAATATAGGACCAACCTTAGCTAACAAAATATTAAAACAAAAGCCAGGCCTCATAAACACCTCAAAAATAGTAAAGACCGCATATCCGCGTCCGGGTAACTCAATGGCGATCTTTGACATCACAGAGACTGAAATAAACATCGCCATCGACGAGCTCAGGGGTAGATGCGCGGTTGGCTGGGACGGGATCCCTGCATCACTCATCAAATCCTAAAATATTTATTTAACCTCTGCTTAGCTACCGGCACTTTTCCCAAAGTCTTCAAAAAAGCTCTCATACATCCGATCCACAAGAATGGGGACAGAAACCTCTTTACAAATTACAGACCCATATCGGTGCTATCTACGATATCAAAAATCTTCGAAAAGATTTTAAACAATAAACTCATAAACTATCTCACAAAGTTTAAAATAATAGCTAATAATCAATATGGTTTTATTAAAGGAAAATCTACGGAAGATGCGGTAATTGACTTGACCAACTCTATAATTGAATCGATTGACAAAAAAAATAAGGTTTTAGCGATATTCTTAGATCTCTCGAAGGCCTTCGATACCGTTTCTGTCCCCAAATTTCTGGATAAAATGGAAACCATAGGAATAAGGGCTCCTGCCTTGGCTATCTTTCGGAGTTATTTAAGTGAGAGGGTTCAGTGCGTTAAGATAGGGAAATATATCAGCACAGAAGAATCAATCTGCTACGGGATTCCACAGGGAAGTGTGCTAGCCCCAACCCTATTCTTAGTCTACATTAACGAACTGTGCACACTCCCCATCCAAAACTGCAAAATCTTCACTTACGCTGACGACACAGCCCTTGTTCTTAGCGCTAAAAACTGGACACTCGTTTTCAATCTTGCAGAGAAAGCGCTCACCACGATTCATGCTTGGCTCGAATCTAATCTTCTCACACTGAACTTCCAAAAAACAAACTACGTTGCTTTTTCGACCAACTCCTCCCAGCTACCCCATAAACAAGCACGATTAATTGCTCACACCTGTAACCAAACCAACTCCAGGTGCAGTTGTCTATCCCTTACACGCAACTCAAACACTAAATACCTTGGAGTCCACTTAGATTCCTTCTTAAGCTGGAATAAACATATAGAAATTTTGGTCTCCCGCACAAAAAAACTTATTTACATTTTTAGAAAACTGAGATCTTCTGCGGACTTAGGAACATTAAAAATGGTCTACACCTCCCTAGTACAATCTATCCTAACGTACTTTATACCAGTGTGGGGGAATACCTATGCTACATATATGTTACGGTTGGAGAGAGCGCAAAGAGTAGTGCTAAAGTACTCCTGAAAAGGCCCCGGGAATATCCTACAACTTCCCTCTATAAGGAAGCTTCCGTTCTAACAATCAGACAACTTTATATACTGCATACCACATTACGCACACATAAATTAACACCTTATAAGAAACGCGATAAGCGAAGAAAAGATATAATATGTGATATCAAGCCTCATAGAACAAGCCTAGCTAGCAGAAGCTTTCATATAGCCAGCTCTCGTATATATAATCGCATCAACAAAATCATGTTTCTGCATCACTTATCGACAAAAAAATGTAAAATGTAACTTCAAAGCTGGTTGCTAAAGCAGACTTACTCGGAGACAGAAAGTTTTATAAAAATACCATGCTAGCTTGTACCTACCCAACACCCGTGTACACACACACACACACACACACACACGCACACGCACACGTACACACACACACACACACACACACACACACATACAATAGATGTAATTTTTGCCTTATCTTAATTAGTATGTAATTTTATTTCTTGATCAAATTGTAACTTGAGTATCCTTACATAATCTCTCAACTAGTAAAACCTATGGAAGGCGCTGATACCTGTGATACAATGAATCTTCATTAGTACAGGTATCACCGTTAATTTATTTTGTTAACATATTATGCTTAGATACACCTACCTTGTCATATGATGTAACCTATTGGACCTAATAAACTTTTATTATTATTATTTATTATTATAACAGAAATATCCTCGCTAACCCCGCGGTCAAAGCCAAAGTCAAAAATCATTTATTTGTATAGGCAAATACAACAGCTCTTACAAACGTCAAAATCTACCAGCAAATTATAACGCGGCTTCCACTGAGAAGATCCGGCGAGAAACTCAGCGGGCTTGTCTTTCAACTTAATTTGTTTTACCTTCCTTCAAAATTGTAAGTAGTACATAATAATTTCACGAACTCAACCAGTAAAAACGGAATCCTTATACAATCGCATTGTATGTCTCATCATTTAGATGGACACAGATAAAACATAGCGTTTCCAAAAATAAATCTAACGATATTCACACCTATTTGCCCATCTAACACTATGGTACAAGTTGGATAAATGGCGAGAGCTCCTAGATAATGAATGATAGGGGATGCTCTTTTCGCTAAACAATGGTAATAAATACAGTGACTGGTTCGCTTAACGGCCGGCATCTAGGTGGTGGCAACCCTGGCAATGGTATACACTAGCTTTCTGTATGTGTTGGTGATCAACATATAAACTAGTGGACACGTTTACGATTTTAGTTTTGTGGCAAGAAAGTAATATTTCACGTCGGCGAAAAGTGCTGTACACCTCTGCCTCTCCTGCTTGGGGAATAAAGGCATAACGGTGTGTAATATTTTTTATTTTATTTTACGGTTTACTAAAGCTGCCAAAGTCTGTCTCGTTGCCTGACGTATTACAATTTTTTTTAACAGTCAAACTAAGACTGCCAAGTGGTGCGCGGTGCGATTGGTAATTATCTAGTTTAAGTCCTAAATATGGCAATCAGTTGATCTTAGTTGTTAATTCCTAGTTCGGTCAAAGTGCTATTGGGGACTTTCCATCCAAAAATTCTGAAGTCTGGAATAGTACCCGGCACTATTACTATACATTGAGATGTAATATCGTTAGCAAAATATGGGTGTACAAGTGTGGCTCTGCCACTCTATGTGTTTTAATTTATTGCGATTGTGCCAATATTACTAAAAATAAATATAGGTATTTTAATGTGCAATTTATTAGTCTGATTAAAAAATAACGTTTATAGATCTTATTACTATCACTGTTAACACACATTAGCAGCACACAACATTTAAAATCTCTTTTTAATATAAAATAATAAGAACGACAATAAGCTAACCATAACTTACGAAAATATGCTAACCATAAAAATATTTGCCTCACTCATACCTCATAGAAATATTCACTCATATTTCGGTATTGTTTGCGCAAAATATAAAGAACCCAAACGTGATTTATTTCGTCGCTCACTTTTCTCGTATTTGTAAATGATTAAATACGAAATAAAACACTTCCGAAGTGTGCTCTTGACTTTACAGTGTGAAAAGAGAACGTTTTCCAAGTTACTCCGAACACTTGATTCAGCCAATCAAATATACCCACCCTCCTCGAGTCGCCCGCGCCTCTTCTCCTTATAAGCGACCAGCCCCCAAAGAAGGGCGCAGTATGTCCCAGTCGCTGTAGCGGCACATCCCTCAATCAGATTAAGTCTGACACATTGTATTAGAACTACATTATAACTTTGATATAACGTTCAGAGCGAGTACCAACTTTGTCGACGGTATTGTGAATTCATCGGTATAGTTAATTCATTTCATTTCATAAATGTTGATAACATAAGGATAGCACACGTAGTGTACGGAATAACGTGAAGTCAATGCATTTTTTCACACATTACAAATAGCTATTCTGTGGCATTTTGATACTTTCGGCAATGGTTTGGACTGCATCAATATACAGTGCAGATAGATGGAAGTCTATTTTCTTCCAATTTGAGATACGTTAACATTTGAATTTCAGATAAAAAATGAGTGGATCCGGTAAAGGCCTCCTTGGACTCTGGCTGTATAGAAACGGGTCCGATTGGGAAGTGAAGAATGACGCTCCTCACCATCCTAAACTTGGTGAGCTGCAGATGGCCGCGCAACAGCAGCAGAGCCAACACTCCGAAAGCGAGAGGATATCCGTGATATTCACCTTGAAGAACCAAGTCGGAGGTCTCGTCCGAGCCCTGACCGTTTTCCAAGACTTGGGCATCAACGTGCTCCATATAGAATCCAGGAAATCAGTATCGGAAGTGTCCTCTGTGAGTTTTACATTTTACGATATATTTTTGCGGAATAAAATGACTTCCGCATTATGTGAGCGTGGGTTGCTGAATTAAATGGTGTCAGGTAGAAGACGAAAATATCTTTTTCATTACTGCTGGTTGGTAAAAATAGATAATTTTCAAAAGTCTACTTCTAGGGTTCTGTATCAGGGTGTTTTTTATAATATTAATCATAAAGACCTAAATGGCAATTATCTGCTAAAAATGGGGATTTGTGGAAGTAGGAGGGAAAGACCTTTGTTCAGTAATTCAAACGTGCACGCGAAGTTTAGTATTGCAATTCTGTATCTGCTTAATGTACAGTTGATTCTCTTCTGAATAACGCTTAGTTGATTTATCGGCTCGACAATTGAGAAGCCAAACATGTCTGTAGAAATAGTAAAATTCATTTACATTCATAATTTCGTATCCGTATATTTTATTATATGATACCATAGTCAATTTTAAAAACATATAACATTAGAAAAATCCAAGTTGTTCATAAATTAAATCAATCAAAATTGACTGTACTCTAAAAGACCTTAAGTATTTCTACATAAAATGCTGGTTTTATAGTCGGATATCCTAGTCGACGTTGAATGTGACCCACACCGTATGGAGCAATTGAAAAGGATGCTGAAACGCGAGGTTCAGGACTTCGAAGTGGTGTCATCTCAATCCGGTGACGAGTTTCCTCCGCCAACTCCTCTGTCAGCCGCCGCAAGTTTCGGTGAGTGCCACCTGTTTCAACGTAGTAAAGGAGAATCGAAAGCAACAGGTAAATAAATACGACATTAAAAATTCTGAAAAGCTGGATTTTCCCTACCATTCAGCGAGATTTTAGAATTGCAAACATACGAAATATTATCTTAAATTAGTAATCAAATATTAAGACGATGTGTTTCTACTGATGTAGCTAATCTGCAAGCGCTTAGGACATTTTATCAACTAAGTGATATCATCTAGGTAGTCAAAATGGAATAAACCAGTCTATCTGTCTGCATCTGAAATCGTATTCTTATTTTTCGGTGAAAAAGTAAATTAACAATATCAATAAAATTTGTGTTTTGATTTACAGCTTTAAATACACTTTAGGATTCCTTTAGGATTATTCGTAAATTGATTACTATTATCAAGAATCACAGATATTGAAATATTAAGAAAAAATACTATCAAATATTACCATAAAATTCTATAAACATGCTTCCATGCATGTAAATATTTCAGTGTAAATTAAACAAATTTATTCTTAATCTTGACAGAATTGCTTACATACACCATTATATTTCGTGATTTTGACACTTTTGTGTATTGGGTACTTTACTAGTAATTAAACCGTGTTTAATTATTAGTAAAGTACACAATGCTATCGCTAATTGTTGACTAAATTCATTAGTCAGGAGCGATTACAACTTTAGATAATAGTCGAAAGTCCATTTGCATCCCATAGATTCTAATAAGTGTATGTCTATATTTTATTAAAGTGAATAAAATTAAAAAAAAAACAGCGATATTAATATATTTTGTTATGAGTGGAATTTTCAGACAACGATTGTTTTAATTTTTATATTAGACGTTTGTTTGGTGCGTGATAGCTAAAGTGTTAGGAGAAACACAATTCGATTATTAAAAATAACACAATTGGATCACATTTATTATTATTTATTAAATAGTTATTTACATACCTTTTTGTAACGACAATAAATTGCGAATTATAAACGATTCAGAACTTAACTACATGTGGAGAATTATCACCTCGCATGGGTAAATTCACTTTTTCCTCATCATAAATATCATAGTTATATTGTTATGGAAACTAAAAATTGTTGTCGGTAAGATTAATTTTACAATTTTGGCAAACCTTGTTCATTCTTTTGTTATCGTAACTTTCATTCCAACCATTTCCAAATTAAGGAAAAAAGTTGGTTCCGAAAGTTTAATTTACTCTAACTAACGGTAGAGACTCTTAAGTGAATTAGAATTTAGTAGTGCTGATAGTTGGAATTCAGCTTTTCCGCAAATTGGAATTAGTGCTGCCAATAGAATAATTTCTCCTCGCCATGAAGACGGAGATTTTAATAAAGAAGTTTGTCCATAGATTTTGGTGAAATGAACTGGTTCCCCCGCAAGATTTCCGACCTGGACCGAGCACAGAACGTTCTGATGTACGGAGCCGAGCTGGACGCTGACCATCCTGGCTTCAAAGACCCCATTTACCGCAAACGCCGCGAACAGTTTGCGGCCATCGCTAATAACTATAAATAGTAAGTATATTCAAAATCTTTAAGTAATTAAGCCAAATCGATGAGCTAAATGCAATTGAACACAGTTAAGAAATAAATTGCTAGTCATTGAATATAGTTCACGGATAATTGAATTTTGTTTCCATAGTATTAGAGTTTCAATTCAAATGTCTCGTAAAACGTTTTGCTGACGACTTGTTATAGATTAAAGTCTTTATTATCTTTAGATCTCAACTATACAAGGTGTAACATAATAAACGCAAGACCTCAGACACCCCGATTAGAGAATTGCTTTATAAAGTCAAAACGAAAACCAAATTTTCATATTTAAAGGTTTTTACCCTTTTTTAAAGCACTTTTATACCCCAATTAACAATGAAACTTGTACGTGTATGTGTGCGTTTTGAGAAATACGTTTTAGGAATGCGTTTAGAATCTTCTTCTTGCAATGAATCAAGAATGAATTTATTTTTTTATAGCGCACTAAAGGAGTAAAAGCATTTTCTGCAACTTTAAAAAAAATGAAAAATACATTAAAAATTGTTGGAATCGATTCAGTTATCGATTTAGAACAAACTACTTTCAGGTCTTGCGTTTATTATGTTACAGCTTGTATATAACTACTATCCAGTACATGGCTCATATTTCCTGCTAATATATGAATTTCAGTCGTCAATCATAAATGCACACGAATTTTCTAAATTGATAACCCATCTCTACTGCTTATGTAAATGAAATATAAAGTGCGGTATTATTACTTTATTTTGCAAAATCTTTACCGTGGTTAAAGCCCACGAAACCTAAAGAAATGCTCAATTATTACATAGAAACCCAACTGAAAAAAGTGAGTGGGCACTTAGTTCAATTATTACATAGAAATCAATTGGCAAAAGTTATTTGGGTGTGGGGATTGTATATGTTTCTAATTCGTCTATAAACTAACATGGTTAGAGCACATAGTGCATAAACTATGCAAATAAGCGAGCTCAATACTCCCGAGTCTACGTTTGGCGATCTGTGATTATGATATATGTACAGTTTGTCCTATAAAAGTTGGCGCAATCACACAAAATAATGCTGAAATCAATCTTAATTGTCTTACATTCTTTTTGATGTGTAAGGGCAATGATATTGCAGTTAAAGTTCGAAATTCAAAACAAAGAAGCCTTATTTATTCAGTAGTAAATGAAAAATATTGCCATAATAATTAAATAATGTGACGTGATATTCAAATTTCGTATTTTGGTGTTTGTAAATATGCAATTCGAAATTGTGTTATTCGTCCCGGTTTTCTTTGATGAAACTATACATAATATTTATAGTTGAAAGATAAACGCGTTGAGCTAGATTTTGTTGATGGATTGAAAGCGGTAAATGATGAATGGCAGAAATAATGCAACATGAAATATTCCCGGAGGAAAATAGTCCGATCTTTTATTATTGTTTATGTCTGTGTATTGCATAATTTACTCATCTAATGCGCTACTTTTTAGAGCACGAAAAGATTGACTTTAGCGTGACACTTGCGAGTTTATATACCATCCTTATTACACTACAAATTTATTAAATTACACATGAACGAGACAGCACGCTCGCTGGCGTCACGCTAACGTAAATTATTTCATGTTAAGCCCTCTGGTCTTTTCTTATTATGTATTTATACGTATCACATAATTTACTCGTCTGATGTGTTATCTAATGAATTTTATTAGTAACAAGACTTTTTCCTTGTTAAAGCGGCCAGCCTATCCCAAAAGTACAGTATACTGATACTGAAATCAAGACTTGGTAAGTATATTAGTTTATGATTCATTGTAACATATTTGTTTTTCGCTTCTGCTTAGTTCATTTTATTTTAGTACAATATTCAGCTATTTACTTGTTATGATAGAACTGCTGTTGCGAAGTTAAAAATCTCATTTTTCGAGATATGTTTTGTGAAGTCATCTACTGTGAATTCATCTTTTTATATCAGAGCGATTTGTTTCAATTTAGGACTTTATAGGATGCATATTCGCAACGACAAAACGCGGTGCGTTACGATAACTTCGTGGAATGACTGTGTAAAGGTATTCTGTATGGGAATTTTGTGTCCTACTGGAGTTACATTACTTGTCCGGTAAAGCTGTAAAGGCCCCTGCGGCCAACAGCGTAGATCATTCACATACTGTGTGTATGGACAACACACACACACAAGGAGTAACATCAAGCGACCATTTCACGAAGTTATTGAAACCCGCCGCGTTATTTGTCTTATTGGCCATAGTGAATGAGGACCCTGGGGTAGAATTTGTATTAGGATTTTATGCATCATTACATTTTGCGAATGTTTACAATGATTTAACGATTTGTTTGTTTGAAATAGAGAACGATCGTATAATATGATACTCTGTGGTTCGACTTTGAGTTCAAAATTCTTATTATAACTGTGCCCCAAGTCTGCTACTTTTAAAGTGTGTTTTAATTGATTGCCTCGTTTGTCTAGTGGCAAAGCGCATCGCTTGGTGATCAAATTGGTCCTGGGTTCAAATCCTAGGTCGAACAAATGAAGCTTTTCTAACGAAAACTTCCCAGTATAAGTACGGAGTCTGGAATTGTGCCTGATATATGGCAATAGGCTCGCCCCTATTACATGGGACCTAACATCGTTGGCAAAAAGTGGGTGTACTCAGTACACCTCTGCCACCCCCACTTGGGGAATATAGGCGTGACGGTGTTTTGTAATTATGTTATGGTAAAAAATCGTGCTATTACAATTGTGCCGAAAGTCGGCAATTTTTTAAACTGGTACCTACCATAAGAATTGGAAAGCGTTGAATTATAGTATTTTTTACATAGGATGTGTAGTGACAGTACTAATTGTCGAACAAAATTAATATTTATGCCTTAACGCCATTGAATGAATTCAATGGCGTTAAGTATATTATATATAATTTATATTATAAAGTATAAGTTTGAAAAACACTAGCAGATTGAAAACTGTCAGAACTAACAATTATGATGTCAATGATCAACAATTTTATTAAAATTGCAATAACGGGTCCTGGATGATATAACTTTTAGGATTAAGTATTTCAGTATTAGTAAATATTTAAACGTAAATATCTATTATAGGTCCAGAGAAGCTATTTACGGTTAAGATATCCATCCATACTATCTGGCATAATGTTGTTTCTTATATCGTTTGCTCGTCGGCAACGCGTTATACATACATATTATTATGTACATAATAGGGGCGGCAGGGTTACTTTTTGAGTCCTCCTTTTGATATTAGTTTTCTTTACATTTCTACTTGGATGTATATCAATCAATAGCGTATATTTCAGTAGTCATACGCATTAACGGGTGCTGCTTGCGGGGACTGGTCCATCCGGAATCCTGTAGACACTTACTCTTTAAAAATAACATCGTTACTTTCATATCGCGATCGTAAGGCATCACACTGGAGCTAGATCTTAACAATTTAACTATAACCTAAACATTGTACTTACTCAATATGATAAAAAAAAGAAAATCGAGTAAGTGAATTAAATAAAAAAGACAAGCCCGCCGGATCTTCTCAGTGGAGGCCACATTCTGATCAGGTGGTAGCTTGATAGTTAAATTAGATAAAAAAAATAAACTGACAATTTGTAAGTACCCGAGTTTAGGTAATTAAGCAGTGCCTACCATAGTAAAATATATTGAATGTAGGTATACGTTATTAATTCCTATACTTAAATATGTTGATTGATATTGTTTTATTTATGTAGAGATAGAGTTTCAGTTTTAGAGATATTAAAATTTAATTCTTATGATGTGGTATGGTATAATTTTAGTCATGCTGGAGCGAAAGCCCACGTGATGTATCAAATGCATTCTGTTCACTGGTAAAAAAAAATAAATATAAAGATCACTTCAATAAGTAACACCTATCTACTGACCTATTCGAATGTTATAGTTAGGGTGAAAATTCGGAACGCTGAAGGTATGTACTGGCCAGCTGACGATCCGCGCCGTTTCTCTTTATAATTTTGCACGCGATATAGTTGTTTTTAATGCGTTGAATTAGTATTGTTATGGCGATATTACTTATTGATTTTTTTTTCATTTTTTTGGTACCAGTGATCAGTAGTCATTGAATAAGCAGTAAGTATATAAATAGTAAGGCCAACAGGGTTGTTTTTGAGTTTAATCTGTTTCACATTTGCTCTCGTATACCTATCAATATACTTGGATGACAATTTATCGACGATGATAAATTGTCATCCAAGTAAACATCATAACATTATACCTAACAAGAACAAACAGTTAATCTTTCATTGTTTATCCCACTTGTTGCATCCATTTGCCTTAGAGAGCCATCTATCACAGCTAATTCGTCAGGAAGTTTCAGAGTTCATCTCGTAGTTTCCATATTCATTATTACTTAGTACATTGTACAAGCGATGTTCTTGCAGGGGCATCGTGTTCCGTGAACTTCACAAACTGTATCAGAAGTACGCCTGCGAGGAGTACCTTGAGAACTGGCCCCAGTTGGTGAAGTACTGCGGATATAGGGAGGATAACTTGCCACAGGTCAGTAACTTTGAAACGCTCTGAATTAATCCGGACAATCTAAGCTCAAAGATTATTAGGTGTACCCTAATAATCTTTGCATTGTCGAAAATTGCCTCAGAACCAACAAAAATTTGACCAATGTCATCATTATTTATCTATTTTATTAAAATTATGGCAAATATATGGATATTTGCCATAATTTTAATAAAATAGATGAAAATTGCCCGTTAGATATGGATCTAACGGGCAATTTTCAATCTAAAACGAATATTTCACAGTATTGTTAGTACTTATATCGAAGTCGCGGACATCTTTAATAATTCATCTTTAATGTCAACACACAATATAACCTCATATGTATTAATGGCTACTGAATTATAACCTTCAAATCTAATAATTTTAGTGAAATATTGCTATTCCTGCGCTTGTCCGTTTAATAATAAATGCCTTAAGAGAAATTATGGGTGATTTGAAATCATACAAGTACGTTTTTATTACTGGTTCTGGGGAAATCATTTACGGGCGCAGAACAATGTCCTTTATGAGATTGGTGACTATAGAGATAGTATTAGATGTAAATATAGATTTTTAGCTCCTTCTAAGAACGTTAAAGCGTTCGATGTCATTAAATGAAAGACTAGCTCGCTGAGTTTTTCGCCAGATCTTTTTAGTGGACGCCGCTCTCCGATCCGCTTTTTTATTGGCCTAAACAAATAAATGTTTTTAGGCTTCAACTTATAGAACACTTATAGAACTGTACTGTCATTACTTAAATATAATAACGGTTGAATAAATATTAATTCAGCATAGTTTTTACTTGTTTGATCAATCCTAAACTGGGTATTGGCAAGATTGGAAAATTGCCCGATCCATCGACATACGTATTTTGTGATATACTGAATTCAGTTTACTAGTAGCAAACAGGTTAGTCAATATAATCCATTTCTCAGCAAAAATATTTACAATTTTCACATCAGGGCTTACGCTGAGGGAAATACTGTAATACTAAATCAAAAAAAATTCTAGCTGCATTTTACTGGAAAATCTATTTGCTCAACAAAAAGCAATGAGTACAAATAGTAAATTTTACTTTGAAGAAGCTCACAGCAAAATTTACTCCACTCTCCTTACTCTTTGAAGTCGTATGTACTATTTCATGATTCTCCTAATGATATTTACCGAAACAAGACAGTAAATCTTTCACAGTTGAATCGATAACCGACTTACGCCTTGGGAGCTTAACTAAAAATTTGGATTGTTTTCAGCTAGAAGATGTAAATACGTTCCTTAAGCGCAAGACTGGGTTCCAACTCCGACCTGTCGCAGGCTACCTCTCTCCAAGGGATTTTCTTTCAGGCCTCGCCTTTAGAGTATTCCATTGCACTCAGTACATTCGGCATTCATCGGATCCCTTCTACACTCCAGAACCGTGAGTTAAATAGATTTTATCACTATAGAAAAAGTCAACTGTGACAAAAATATTTTGTTTTTAGCAGTTGATCATTAATGATCAACTGCTATTAATATCTGCGAATATTCTTGTATGTAAACGATTGTAAACACAACATAAATTAAACTAATCAGTATTTTGAATTCCAGTCAAATCTATTCAAAGATGACTAAACCAATAACAAAGAGTTTAATACAAAACATACCAATGTGATATACCTACAATATGATAAACTAAACACAATATTCTGTGAGTGCCTCGTTGGCTTAGAAGCGCATATTGAGCATAGAGATCACAATTTTTTAGAGAAAAATTTCCAGTATAAGTTCGAAGTCTGGAATTGTGCTCGGTAAAATGGCAAAAGTCTCGCCTCCTATTAAATGGGGCCTATTAGCGTCAACTAAAAGTGGCTGTGCACTGTACTCCTCGGATAACCTCGCTTGGCAAATGCAGACGTGTGCTCATTCTTTTATATATTCTGTATATCTAACCAAATTATTTACTTCCCCAGTGATTGCTGTCACGAACTTCTTGGACACATGCCTCTACTTGCCAACCCTAGCTTTGCTCAGTTCTCCCAAGAACTCGGATTGGCTTCTCTCGGCGCCTCAGACGAGGACATCGATAAATTGGCAACGGTAACTGCACCGGACATTCACGTGTGTCGTGTTTAGCAAACATTTTCTACAACGTACTGCGGAATGACGCATATTTTAAAACTATAGCCGAATAGAATAGTTTAATAATACATGTACACTCAATGCACTTACCTATTATAACAAACTATTATTTAACTGCAATGTTTGTTAGTTTGTTTTTTGATCAAATCTTCAATCAAAAATAGCCACCTGAATTAGTACTACTCTTTCTACGGAGTTGAAATTTGACTGATTCAGTGTCGATCACAAAGCATTTTTACGGTAAGCATGACCCAATTCTT
This sequence comes from Phalera bucephala, assembly GCA_905147815.2. Lineage (NCBI taxonomy): Eukaryota > Metazoa > Arthropoda > Insecta > Lepidoptera > Notodontidae > Phalera > Phalera bucephala. Next base: position 18,012,683 of record LR990609.1, on the reverse strand, counting down.
AGACCCAGGATGGACACGAAATTTTGTATACACATTTATTTTTCAAACTATTTTAAATTACATCATTAACTGGCTGCATACAAGTTTGTTTTTAAAAATGTTTAATTTTCTATTAAAAATCCATATTGTTAATAGTATTAACACCAACTACTAAACTATTCCATTTAGGTCAGACTAGAAAGTGTACATTTTTGATTTATCTAATTACTGCCAGCAGGGCTAGCATAGGCGGCATATGCCACAGATTTGGTCGCCCTACGCTTGAAAAATCAGTTTCGTCTTACATGTTAGCATGGCGTTCTACGACAAAAGTTTCGAGAACTCATCCTAAGAATTTTATTGTATTTGCGTATATACAAGATTATTTTAACTTGCCTATAAATATCTTATAAAATCGAATAACAGCCTGGTAAAATTTTGTCCCACGCAAAAAAGTCTTGCCGTCTGTGACAGCCCTGGAGGTATATTTTCTCGATAATTTCAGCTCTACTTCTTCACTGTGGAATTTGGATTATGCCGTCAAGCTGACGGTTCCTTCCGAGTCTACGGAGCAGGACTCCTATCTTCCGTAGCTGAACTTCAACACGCTCTAACCACACCCGACAAGATCAAACGCTTCGACCCTGACATCACAGTCAACGAAGAATGTATCATCACATCCTACCAAAACGCTTATTACTATACCGATTCTTTCGAAGAAGCGAAGGAAAAAATGAGGTATGTAAACCTAATGCTGCAAATTCTGTTCATGTCTTTAGATAAATCAAACCTCATCCGATCGTAAATTTACAGTTTATAGGAGCTCGTGAAAGAAATACGAGAGCGGAGGTACAACCAACCAGACACACCATATGAAAAATTTAACAATGTTAATTGAGCGATTAATATACAACACGAGATCATAAAATTTAAAGTTACTACTGAGAGCTGAACACAAAAAGATGGACGTTACGATGATGCTAGTGAGTCAGCTTGCTATCACGTTCATGTTTAGTTAGTAACTTTGTAATGTGACAAGGATGGCATATCTACTCGCTAGCATCATTCTAATGTCAATCTTTGGTGCTAATCCCTATGGAACAACTTAGTTAACGTTAAAAAAATATCGTAACTAATACCTATTACACTTTAACTTTCAAAAAGTAACATTTTTAAAGCTTTATCTTGGAAAATGAAATCTTATCTAAAACTCTTTATTTCATCTGCCTACTTGCCTTTATTCGTAAAATTTATTAGTAAAATTAAACATTACTGAATAAAATCCAAGATAAACGTATAAAGTTTTGATAGTTTCAAAACTTTCTGAGACTGTCAGACCGCACATCCCAGGCTAGCTTTTTATAAAACCATTAATCTTTTTATTAGAATTTCGTTTCTTGTAGAGTTACGGTCAGTTGTTTGTTGTGCAGGGCTTTCGCTGAAAGCATACAGCGTCCATTTGGAGTCCGCTACAACCCTTACACCCAAAGTGTGGAGATTCTCAGCAATGCGCAGAAGATTACAGCCCTGGTTCGTGAACTAAGGGGTGATATCTGCATAGTTTCTTCTGCCATCAAGAAGATTTCCGTTCAAGATTCTACTTTGGATGTCGAAACTATTGCAAACATGTTGCATACTGGACTTCAGGTAACATAATGATCTTCAGATGCCAATATCTTACAACCAACATTTACATATAAAACAAATTTAATAATCAAAGGTAAAATAAAATATATTTTCGGGCCACTGTAGTTATGCCCTTAAGTCTTTAAGTATATTATTTTTCTCATTACATTTTCTATGAATTTTTAATCGCAGATCATTGCATTGGAATATTTCATAGGATAACTGATTTTGTTGTTTAGATTCTCAACGGCTTTAATAATGTTTCCACACTATCGCAATATTCAAAATTTGACCTATTAGTTCTAAACGCACTACACATTTATTACCTTCATCATCATCATCAGCCCGTGTCAGTCTACTGCTGGACGTAGGCCTCTCCCATGGTACGCCACTGAGCTCGATCATCAGCTCCCTGACTCCAATCCCTGCCCTATTTATTACCTAAACAAAAAGTATTGAGTTGTTTTTTAATAGGATATCCAGAAGAGTATTTAGCATGAAAATATGTTAGTATCATGCACTGCCGCGGAAAGGCCCATTTTAACATATTAATGTGAGAAAATTTTACTCGTACTTCGTCATGCGAACCTTATACCGATTGGTAGAACCAGGTTTATGACCACCTGCTGATGGAACCCATCAAGCCACTATCGCGTTAAGTGGTACTTGGCTGAAAAATGACTTGCCAAAAACGGCCATCTATCATAGACCGAATGAGCTGATACTGCTTAATCGTAGTGGTTGCCAAGAAAACCAAGCCCGTTTCTGTATATTATTTAGATATACATACATATAAGAGACACATATAATGCCCCTCCGATTAGTTCATTGATCATCAACGATCTATTACGATCTTACGAGGCGAACGGCTTACGAGTGATTTTAATTAAATAAATGTTATAAATGATGACAAAACGAATGACAAAACTGATATACAATGTGAAAATGGAAGGATGTAGGTACCGGGGAAGACCTAGACTATCGTACCACGACCAAATAGACCGAGTCTTATCTGAAAGACAAGTTAAGAGTCTCCGTAACCGGCGAGCGTGTATGAGACAAACTATGAGAGTGGAGAAAGCCAGAGAGGTATGTAAGGAAATAACCTGTTGGAACCCTGTACTCTCTGCCTACCCCGCAAGGGATCTGGCGTGATGATATAGATATATAGAAATATTAAAAATGATGTATGTTTCAGTGTTATTATTATTAGCCAGTTGTAGGTAATTTTAATCATCTCGTTAAGTTAATGCAGTCAACATAACTTTTTGAAAATTTAGCCAATTGGGAACCGAATTTCTAAGGGTTATTAAAACTTTGGCTTTGGCCGAAGGTTTTGGCGGTGGCCTATTAATCGGTTTCGGACAAAAAACGACCTTCAGTCCGATACTAGTTACTTATATGCTGCTGTTTAATTTGATTCGACTTTAAATGAACTCATGTATTTTGTCTAAGCCTCCATCTATCTATAATATCACGCCAGTTCCCTGGCGGGGTAGATAGGTACAGAGTTTCAACATCTTTTCTTGCCGATCTCTCTGGCTTCCTCCACTCTCGTTGTCTATCGTGTTCATATACGCTCGGCGGTTATAGGGACTATTGACTTGTCTTTGAAATAAGGCACAGCCTATTAGGTCATGGTCGGTCTATTTGTCTAAACCACTTAAAAATATCAACAAAATAAAACACCGTCACGCCTATATTGCCAAAGCGGAGGTGGCAGAGGTATACTGAGTACACCTACTTTCCGCCGACGATGTTAGGTCCAATGTAATAGGAGGCGAGCCTATTGCCATATACCGGGCACAATTTCAGACTCCGGACTCATATTAGGAATTTTTCGTTAGAAAGACTTCATTTGTCTGACCCAGGATTTGAACCCAGGACCTCTTGAGCACCAAGCGATGCGCTTTGCCACTAGACCAACTAGGCACTTAATAATATATTTTATTATAAATCTTATTTTACCACCGGATTATCTATCTATCTATCTATCTATATCATCACGCCAGCTCCCTCGCGGGGTAGGCAGAGAGTACAGAGTTCCAACAGGTTCTTTCCTTACATACCTCTCTGGCTTCCTTCACTCTCATAGTTCGTCTCATACACACTCGCCGGTTACGGAGACTCTTGACTTGCCCTTCAGCTAAGACACGGTCTATTTGGTCATGGTAAGATAGTCTAGGTCTTCCCCGGCACCTACATTATTAGATACTATCGGATTAAATAGGGCTTTACTAAAAAACCGCCGATAAACGTTGGCCTGTTGTTATGGGCACAATATTAACTTACAAAATTAAGCTTACGATCTAGCTCCAGAGTGGTGCTTTACGACTAATATAAGGCAGGTATCTTCACGGACATTCAATCATCCAGGCCATCCTGTCTTCTGAAGCATTTTGCTATTAAGACAACTTTACTTATACCCGTATGGGATTAATCCCTCAATCTGTTTACTATTAGCTGTCGCTATTTCAATTTAAAAATCATCAGTAGGTTTGTGTTTGACTTGTGCAAAAACGAACGTATGTACGATTATTAGTTTAGGTAAAATCACGTTTTGTTTGTTACATTAGGTGACGTCAGTACGAAATGGGTGTTTGTTTAACGCTCCGCAAGTTACCTTTGATCATCAGATCAAAAGTTTCATACGTATTGTTAGATATGAAACATTTTTTTTGGGTGCTGTCGGTTACCCGCTAAAAAAATATTATTTTAAGCCTACCTACAATATACCCACTAAAAGCATGGTCATAAAGACAATAACTAGTTACTATTAAATAGTATATTAAATTTTAATGGTTCAGTTTTTATTAAATAGAGTTTAAGTTACAATGCTATGTTCAAAGATATAACTGATAAATGAACCAATTTACTAAATCAAACATTCCTAGATTTATTTTAAAAAATCTACCCATTCCATTAAATATACCGATAAATTAAACAAACCGAGATAACCAAAGTAATCGTTAAAGACAAATAGAAATAAAAAAAATCAATTTTGTCGTACTTTCGCAGCAGTTGTTTTCCGAAATGTAAATTTTATTCCAGCGGGTGAAAATGGATGGGGTTACGGTAATGAATTCAACCCACAACACCAAGTTGATTCCAACAACCTTTATTCATACAGATAAGACGGTTCGTGATTTATTTCCTTAAGAATGTCGCAGTTGATCTCCGATGTGAAACAAATAGTATATATGGCATACAAATATGTGACGGGTGTGTTGACATAAGCTAATGACAAATCGGTTGATCAAAGATCTAGTATTAGCATTTAATGTTATCGTAACGTCGTCGAGAAAGCTCGCTGTCACCTTCATCTCTATTGAGCAAATTTGTAGTGTGAACATGATGGTATATCAACTTGATAGAGTCACGCTTACGTCAATGAATTTGTGCTAACCTTTCTCTTCTCTCCAAGTGTCTCTCTATTACTGAAGGTTGTCCGTCAGCTTTGCATATGTTTCTTTCTTGAGCCATACGGAACAACTGACCAACGCTGGCAATTCCGGTCCACTCCCTAATTTTTCGCAGCTATGATTTCTTCCGTCGTCCAACGCGTCTTTTGCCCTCAATTTTGCCCATCATAATTAATTGAAGTAGGTGATATCTATCGTAGCGCAGCACGTGTCCAAGTTACTGTTACTAATTCAATCGCAAACGTAAAAGATAAAATTTTAATTAACCTATGTCATTATTCTATTTTACGCTAATATTGGAGCCTTTGTTGAAATTTTTATTGCGTCTAATATACGCGGGATTAGGGAAAATAGGGTCTATTAATCTTAAATAATGGGGTCAGGCCAAAATGTTTATTACGGACATTTATTAATGAGTCGCCCGTGGTGGCCGTTTGCCATCTGAATCTATTCCGAAAACTACCAATTTCTGATTCTCCGAAGTTGACAGCCGTCGACATGGTGGCATGCTGAGATAAAGTGGGTTTACGTGAATTTACATGTGGGTGAAATGCACTGATTGATTCATAATACCAAAATCTATTATTAAAATTTGTCATGACGTTGGATCTTGGTGACGCACATGTTTTAAGAATGAAGGAAATATTGTTTTATTCTTTAAAATTATTAAAAGTTGTAGCTGAATGACATCTGGTTATAGGTGTATTGATTCTGTGATCCACATTTTTATCATTTAGATTAATATCTATAGTTGATACAACCAAAAATTGTCTTTCCATTGCCAAAAACTATGTCTTTAGTGTAAATCATTTACACAATGCTGATAATTACTGATAACTTTTAAAAAGCACCATAAATTGATTATTAGTTGGTCTATATTATAAAACAGAAAGGTCATACATAAATGCATTTTCCTTGTGCGTGATGCCAACGTATTGACGACAAATAACTTCTTCCGAATACAAATGATTCAGAATGGTATTCCGAAGCGTAAGATGTGTTCAGTTTATATTTATACTGTAACTAATATAATGCCTATTTCCTTAGGTTAACGAGCGAAGTCCGCAGAGTACATCTGGAGGAAGTACACCTAATTCCGAAAGGGGCGCATCGCCAAGACCCGACGTTTCGAAGTAACTTCCCAATATTAAACATGATTATTTTTCTATGATCACAATATGTATAGATTTGCCGCGGGTTCTTGCAAACAGGATAACTAGAAATATATAAAGATTAAAAGTAAAGTTACGCTTGCTTAACTATTGTAGACTCCGAAGACATTTTAACTCTTCGTAAATATTGAATAGATGTTCATCAAATTATACTATAGTGGGCTTTTAATATAACCATAATTACATAAATATTTTTGCCAACTTTTGAACGTAGATGGGAAAAATGTAATCAGATTAATGATTACAATTGCATTCTGTAATATTTAATCATGATTCAAGACTATAAGTGTAATCGTAATGGTTGAAGATCATAAAATGTAATTGTAATCGTTACTCATTAATACACCATCACGCCTATATTCCCATAGCGGGGGTGGTTAATCATTAATCTGATTACATTTCGCCCATCTCTGCTTTTGAATAAATATACCTATTTTTAAACTATTTATGTCACTGTAATGACTGGCTGTATCGACAAATAAAATAATCTTGTATCTTTGTATAAATACAAATAGTTATCTTAATGTCCTCCTATTTATATATTTAGAAATATAATGTGCTTACTAAAAGTATCTATTTTGTTGTTAGATTGTTAAAAGTTTAAGCCGTAGTTAAGTATAAGATATGTTTGTCAGATACGACGTAATATAAAACAGAAAAGATTTTGTTTGAAGTGTTATGTAATAAAATATAAATGGTAGCGAAATCTTCTTCGTTTTTTTTCACGTAACAACAAAACCCAGGCGCTTCATGAGTGTAACAAACTAGCTTCCTAGCTGACGGCTCAGATAAAAGAACCAAGATATATATTGCATAAGCCTGTCAGCCTATTGTTATCTACCTACGCCTAATGTATGGTGAATCAGCACTTATGTTACACGTAGGATATATTATATATACATATAGGTACCTACTAACACCTTAATACAGACAATACACTATACGACCTGTTATACATTTGTAGTTTTACAAAATTGTTGGAATACCAAATAGACGGGAGAACTCAACTACTCTGCATTACATAAAGCACATTTTAGCTTTCATTTTACTACGTTTTGTTTGTTTTTAGCTATAAACGTTTCTAATTAACTATTAGTCAAGAGTCTCCGTAACCGGCGAGCGTGTATGAGACAAACTCTGAGAGTGGAGGAAGCCAGAGAGGTATGTAAGGAAAGAAGCTGTTGGAATTCGGTACTCTCTGCCTACCCCGCAAGGGATCTGGCGTGATGATATAGATAGATAGATAGAATTAACTACTACATAGTAAAGGATAATCGTTAGTTGAAGTGAAAAATACTCTACCACTTCACATTAATATTTTTATCCGATATAGAGATTTTTATCTTTTGAGATCAAGAAACATACTTTGAAGTAAAGAAAAAATCAAAAGATAGTTAATATTAATCAATAAATACTATGAAATATTTGAGTATTATACACAACAAAATTAACAAATCCGCATAGGTACTCGTAATACTATAACATAGGTTCTTGCTTTTATTTGTTTCAATTTTATTGACTCATGCAAACATTAAGCATCAAAGAGGGGTAAATTCAAATAAAGGCTAATATCTACAAGTCAAGTTTATTGGAAAAGCTTTCATATTTGTTTGATTATTTTGTCTAATCTGCAAGATGGGTGACTGTTACTGCTTAATATGGTAGTCGTTATGACGAGTTGGAAGCCGAAAATCCGCACTGAGTCCGCGTGACCTAATCCTTCTTACCTCGATTTGTGAGAGAATTCCATTGCCCAGCAATTGGACAGTATAAGCTGATTTATTTATTCTGCAATATTCACGTCAAACTCTTGAATGGCGAACGGTTATTACAGCGGCATTATGGACACTAGCCAAAATACTGTTAGGCTGTATGGTTCAATCCTCGAAGGGACTAGTAAGGTGTAAGCTGGGATTTGGCATCATCGTAGATCAAGTTATCTATAAGCATTTGCTTTTCAATGGTGTAATTAAAAAAATAACATCAGTCTTTGCTGTCACAGGTTTTAATATAGAATATAATCGGTCGACGTTATAATCTACACTAATATAGTAAAGAGGAAAGATTTGTATTTTTGTAACGAATAAGCTCAAAAAGTACTGGACCGATTTTAATGATTCGTTTACCATTTGAAAGCCACATTATCAAGAAATAACATAGGCTATTAAACATAGACCCGGTAGGTGGCGCTGTTGTGGACCGGGTACGAAGTTGCGGGAAACTGCTAGTATAAAAATAAAATATTTGCCGTCGCACTTATGTATATTCTCCAAACGGGGGATGCAGAGATGTACTGTGTACACCCACTTTTCGCCGAATATGTTAGGTTTTAATCTAAAAGAAAGCGTTTTACTATTAGGTATATCGGGCGCAATGCCCGCGACTCCGCACTGATAAAAGCAATTTTTCTATTACGATATGAACCCAGGATCTTGTAAGAATTTTTCTTTAAAAGAATTACACTATGCATGACTCAGGAGCACGTGACCGCTAAGCGCATTTTCGGTACTAGATCAACGAGGCAGAGGCCATGCCTTTCAATATATTTTAATCCCAATTTCGTTCGTTATGACATGACGTGTGGAATGAAATATGCAGTCGTTTCATCAATATGGATTCTGAAAAGCGATCAAATCCTCAACCGCCGATGTTAAAAATCGTGTGTGTTTTGGTAAAAACATACATGAAAAATGTAAGAAGGCAGTATTTGGTTCAATAGAGACGTGTGTCATAAAAATAAATTGATGAAGAAAAATTGACAACGCCTGTTTGTAGTAGACTGAGCCTTAGTTCGTACAGGAAAGTTTCTGCCGTCTACCGCGTCTCGTATACCGCGAGACCTAAGTATGGGAGGGTGGTAAGAGTGGACGGTATACTGGATCTAGTAATTGCCAGTTTAATAACTGCACGAGACAATTTTTGAGTGAGCTGAAAATAAAAGTTTCGATTTGGATATTTTATTGTCTATGGATTCACCCTCCTGTAGACTCCCCCACGATACAAGAATAATTTTATTAAGGTAGTTTCATTTAGAAAATGTAAACCCATTTATAGGGAAAATCTTTTATACACAATCTTTTACAATGAGTGTTCTTTTTTAAGTATTCATTTTATTCAGAGAGGTTGAACTAAAGAGGGTGAAAGAACCCATGAATATTACCAACTTTCTCTATTGTTAGCAACTCAAAATTCAAGAGAAAAGAAATCTCATCCATAATGTCTGGATCAGTTAAATGTTTTTTTACGAATTTAGAGTAGTTTATTTTCTATAATTCTTTAATATTCACGAGTCTTTTCACCACTTTCTCAATCACCGCTTATAAAGATTACGAAAGTTATTTTGGCTTTTATTAACCAAAAGCTAGTACTATATTAATTGGGTGCTTGAATAAACTAAATAGGTGTTTAAGCACTGATTAACATATAAGGTAAGCGGGATTTTTTTGGATTTTATGAAACAAAAACTGAGTACATACTAATTTTGGTTATATCAGCAAAATGGCTGTTTCAGTCAGTGCTAAACGCCAATAATATTCAGTATTAATGATGACAGTTACAAGTGTGCTATAACTACTAGATAACTTAGCCTATAACTTAGCCCATATAATCATAACACGATCGTTCTTACTGTTTAAAAATAAATGGAAAAACTTAGTCGCGTTACAAACATTGTATCCCAATCTCACCGAAAAGATCTTTATTTTCTTTGCGTGCTTTCCCAACCCAGTTTCCAAAGACCTCATTCAAAACAAAGTTTTCCACGCTAATGAACATTAAGTTAACCTTGTATAATATTACCAAATGTGCTGAACAGACCTACTAATGTAAACCAACATGCTATAAAGCAAACCACTGGTTTTCAGTGTAAACATTAGTTTACTGCCGCAACCAAAATAGATATGATTTAATGACGCTATAGAAATTTAATGACTGTCAAAAAGATATCGATCACATTAAAATAAAATTCTAAATTGGATCGGAGCCAACATGAGAAAATAAATAAATAGAATTGATAAGGTACTCTGAACGCTGCAGTACCGAGCGATCCGAAGCTATCAGTCGAAGCTTATGCATAACTGGACGGTTTGGGCATCGGTTGGGCACGATGCCAAAATATAAAAACCATTAATTTTTAAAACAAAATGATGCAACTGAGTAGAAATGAGGTCGTCTACAGAACCCGAATGATTTAAGGCAGTTAAAAATTAAAACGGCAATACAACATTTTATGACAATGAGTGTTCTGGAGAGGTACAAATACTGTATAAGATGAAGCTACAATAGTAATTAAAATGTATTTATTTTATCGTTATTTTACCCATTACTTAGAACGCGGAACATAGTATCATCAGTAGAATACTATTAAACGTTAGTCCTTGGCAATGCTTCTTGAATTTAATTATAACTACCTACTTGCGTATCTGTCAAAATCGTATGAAAGTTGGCAAGTGAGCGACAAGAGTGGTGTTAAAATTAGCTTTTAACATTGAAATTTTGGATGTCACATGTTTGATTATATTTTCTGCTTTCGCTCCGTTTAAGCCAGACACGATTCAGATTCCCGTGATCTATTTTTTATTTAATTTTGAAACTACGCAGCATTTCAAAGTTATTTTGAATGGAATCGTAAATAGGTCGTTGTCACTCTCTCTGTATTATCCCTTGCAGGGTAAGCAGCTATGTCGTCTTAGATCGCTGTGTTTTTATAAGTATTAAAAAAATAGCTAAAATTATTAATAACTTCATATTCGCGTTTACCTTTTATTAATATTTGACAAGCGTAAACGATATTTTAATAAATCTTACGTCAACGTTATGAATTTTACGAGTTGGGAGGCGGTTAAGGAAAATCTACGCCAAGAACGACCCGAGGGGATGTGAAAGTATTTTTTTTACTACACAGTTTATCCTGGCTTAAATGAAATTGTAATTCGTGTTCTTAAGTATTACATAAATAGGTTTGCGGCTAATCTTGTTTTAGTGTCCCGCACAGAAATTGAAAAATAAATTGAAAAATATATGAAATGGATACTGTTGGTGTCGCACTGCTGGGCAGAGGCTTCCATCTATCGTTTCAATTCTACTCTGTTTAAGACTGTTGAGGACCATTAGCTCATAAAGGCGTTGATTTCATCCCGTCATCTCGCCCTGGGCCTGCCGCGATGTCGTTTCAAATTGTGATGATGTTATGAGTTTACTTAGTATAATATTAGTCCGTCTCCTATCATTTCCTTTGAAACTATACCAGTATTTTCAAACTTGGATCAATAGTAGGTAATAGCTATTCATTAAGCTCAATCAGACCCGTGCAGTTATGCAGTATAAGAGATTATAATTTTAATTGACTGAGAAGCCATCATCATTCTAATTTAAGTGTTGAACTCTTGTTGGTGCAGCTGATGTATGCATCTTTCTCCATTCAACCCTTCCCAAAGCGTACTCTTTAAGTTCCTTATACGACCTGACAGAAACTTTCACCATTAATTGACTGGTGACTGTTGTAGCTTATCCTTGCTATGCGTCTTTTTTTCTTCGACTTTCCCTTGGAAGATGTTTTGAGAAGTCATACTAAGCTCTAAATCAGGGATTTGAAGTAGGATAATATGCCACACTAGCTGTTATTGCGTTGCTTTTGATTTATACCTTATATTTAAAAAATAGACCAAAATATAATTTATATCATAATGATCCGATAAAACCTACAAAAATAACGAAAGCTTAACCTGCATTTTACATACTGCTTTAACCATTTTCTAAAAGAAAATCTAAGGGTACAGTTTAAACCAGAGGCCGCCAATATTCGCCGGTGAGCCGAAATCGCATTGAAAGTATTTTTATATTTCCCTCGTGAAATCGCATAAACTTTTATAAGTAAATACCATATATTTTATTTATTGTATTACTTAAGCTTCTTAATATTTAAAACTAGCCTTTTACAAACAATAGAGTTGTAATAAAAATTGCTCCTACAAATTCTAATGTATATAGTAAAATACACATATGTGAACAATTATTATGAGTGTTAATTTAATTTAAACTGTGTAAAAATGATTATAAACTATAATTAAAGAAAGTAGGTCAGTGGAACAGCGGGGTAGCCGCAGTGGGGCGTGATATTTGTCACTTGATTTAGTTAAAGCTAAGTCATGATAGAGATCGATAGAGGAGAATTTGAAAAAGTTTTAGGTAGCATGTGAAAGTGTCGGAGAGGAGTATGTTAATACAGACTCCAGCGTTTAGGCTGAATGGCCGCAGTCGCGTAGAGATCCCGTCGCGTCAACACGCCCGGCCGTCGCCTGCCTCACAAATCGATATTACCGTATTTACTGTATCGTCGTACGTACTATTTTATTACCACACGTAAAAATTTTACAGTCGCTCAAAAACTTTTACTGCGCGTTTCCTCAGTACATCTAATTCAACGCGTCTCACGTCTCACGAATTATCCGCGACACCCTACCGCTAGAAGTAAACAATAGCGACGCGAAAATAAACGGACGCACGTAACAGCTGATATTTGTGCGAACAGCTGATCGTTTTATGAATAACTCGGCACATCTTGTATTTTTATTTTAGTTCGCGAGAGTCTCAGAAAAGTTGTAGGTTAAATAAATAGAATTTCGGATGTCTTTAGTGGGTTCGTGTTACGATGCGACGAATCATCATTCGTCTGTAGTGTGTATATCTCGAGTAAATGGAGTGCGTGCATGTTCGCGTTGTTAAAAGATTTTGTGATACACGGTCACTGTTTGAGTATATCGTGCGGGTGAGCGAAGGCCGCGGGTTGCGTCGACGCAGCGTCGTCGTCGCGGGGAAGTTGGCACGGTGCGCGGGCGCCGCGCGTCGTCCGGCGTGACGCGGCGGGCTCTGACTCGGCTGCGTCTGCTCCGTCAGTACAACCTTGCTCGCGTTGAGGACATGTCCGTGTTATGGATTACCAATGCATCGTCGTGTACACCGTCATCAACATCGCGCCACCCAGGCTCACCGCCCAGGCGACAGAACTCTCCGACGGTTGTGTCACCTGGTTCAAAAATAAGATCAAAAGGTCAGTAGGAAGAGGCAATTAATTTATTTGATTCGGAAAAAAAAATTGGTTTTAATTTTTTATGAATTAAATTACCGTTTATATATTGTATAGTGTAATATTAACGCATTGTAGTGTAGGTATATCTACCGCAATGATTAAAAGGAAGTGATTCCGAATAATATTTTTATTTATTAGAATTTTCTATTAATACCTACAGCAACAAAAATTAAAGGTAGATTTCAAAGTTTTAACAATCTCGAAAATAATTAGAAAAGTTTCCCGTTGAAATCTGGTAACCGGTACCCACCTACAAATAACTTTTCTGTGAGTAGGTAAAATTAAGAAGGGAACTTTTTTGGAAATTTAGTTTTAACAACGTACTTTAATGTTAATATTAAACTCTAATCGAAATAAGTAATTAAGAGTCATTCGAAAAAGAATATAAAGTTTAATGGACCAGGTTATTGCTACCCCAGAGACTATAATAATGTACAATATAATAATTATTTTTAATTCTGTGTATTAATGCGATGATACACCCACTCAGCACATAAAAAATAATTTGTTTTTGTTCAAACATACTTGATAATGGCCTTAACCCAACTTTTTCAGACTGCCGTCGGTCGTTGTCCTCCATAGATTATAATTCCATCATATTTCGTAACTATACTAAAACACCATATGATATCTAAAAAAAAAACTATAATTGCTTAATGGCTATTTCAGAGCGGTAGCAGTGTATCTTCATTCATTAAAGTTGACTCCGAACAGCGGAGCCATACACGGAAATTTAGCTTGCATATACTACAGGCAAGGCTTCATAGATCTCGCAATAGACACATACAGAAAGGCTATAGAACTTCAGCCTAATTTCCCGGACGCCTACTGCAATCTAGCTAATGCACTCAAAGAAAAGGGCCTCGTATACGAGGCCGAGGAGTGTTATAACAAAGCTTTACGATTATGTCCATCACACGTCGACACACTTAACAATCTCGGTAATGTTAAGAGAGAACAGGGAAAGATTGAAGAGGCTACTAACTTGTACTTGAGAGCTTTAGAAGTGTTCCCCAATTTTGCGGCGACTCATAGCAACCTAGCGTCGCTTTTACAACATCAAGGTCCGTATTTGTTTAGAATTCTGTCCATTGTTCCGTATCCTTTTCTTTCATATTGATAATAATAGATAATTTCTTATAAGAAAATATTGATCTTCAATCCCATGTTTGTGGGTAGAATGTTGATATAACATCTTTCTTCTGTTAATTAGTACTAACTTGTACTTGAAAACATAACATACCACTTCGAGATTAATTAATATTAGTTTAGTTGTAATTTGCATATGCATTACAAAAGCAATTAGCTATTACTAATCATAGTAACAAAACCTAGGTCACGCGTTCGTCTAACAGAATTTACAATGTAAACATTACGGAAATGAGTATGCGCGGAGAAAATTTATATGGTAGTTCCAGATTTTATAGTCGTTATAACACCGTAATTACAGGAAAACTTCATGAGGCGTTGATGCATTACAGACAAGCTATTATTATTCAACCAAAGTTCGCTGACGCTTACAGCAATATGGGGAATACATTGAGAGAGCTGCAGGATGTAACAGGCGCACTTATCTGCTTCAAAAAGGCTATCGAGATAAATCCTACTTTTGCCGACGCCCACTGTAATTTGGCAAGTATTTATAAAGATATGGGAATCATCACTGAGGCAATTGAGTCTTATAAGAACGCATTAAAATTTAAGCCCGATTTCCCAGATGCTTATTGTAATTTGGCGCACTGTTTACAAATAGTGTGTAACTGGGATGATTACGTTGAACGCATGCAAAACATCGTATCTATCGTAGAAGACCAATTGACAAGCGAAAAATTAACCTCCGTACATCCACACCATTCCATTTTATATCCATTATCGAACGAAGTGAGAAAGGAGATCGCAGTGCGACATGCTAATTTATACATAGAGAAAGTAAATATGTTTAATAAAATCACATTTCAATGTGATATCGAATTGAAGGGGCGATTGAGAATCGGTTATCTCAGTAGCGATTTTGGTAATCATCCAACATCTCACTTAATGCAGTCTATACCAGGTTTACACGATCGCTCCAATATTGAAGTTTTTTGCTATGCTTTGAATGCCGATGATAGAACTACATTCCGTAGTAAAATAGTTGAAGATTCAGAACATTTTATTGATTTATCTTCCGAGACTTGTTACGTGGAGGCAGCCAAAAGAATAAATAGTGATGGTATTAATATTTTAATAAACATGAACGGTTACACAAAAGGCGCGAGAAACGAAATATTCGCGCTGAAGCCGGCTCCTATTCAAGTTATGTGGCTAGGATATCCGGGCACGAGCGGTGCTGAATACATGGATTACGTAATAACCGACGAAATATCTTCCCCAATGTCCGCGACATCAGATTTTAGTGAAAAGTTTGCGTACATGCCATATACATATTTCATTGGTGATCACAAGCAAATGTTTCCGCATTTGAAAAAGCAGTATAAAATCAGCAGTGAAAATGGAAACATAATTGATCACAATGTAGCAGTCATAAATTCGTCTGAAAGTATCGATATAAATGATATTTTTGAAGTGGTTGAAAAGATTGAAACTGTTGAATGCAACGAATTAGAGAAAATAAAACTAATTGTCAGAGAAATAAACATTCCAAACTACATAATCGAAATGACAACAGATCCTGAACAAACCAAGGTATAAGACAATGTATATTTAGTGGCATAATTATTTAGAAAGTATATAATCGTTCGCCGATTATTTATGTATTTATTATTTGTTGCAGGTGAATATTAATAAAGTATCTATATACAATGGATTGTCGACTTTCAACTATAACAAAAAAATGGCCTCTGCTGAGGTAACGCTGGAAACTATAGTGATTACATCGAGAAAGCAGTACGGCCTCCCAGACGACGCTATCGTATACTGTAATTTTAACCAATTGTATAAAACGGACCCAAATACTTTGAAAATGTGGGTGAACATATTGAAAAAGGTACCGAATAGCGTTCTCTGGCTGTTAAGTTTTCCCGCTGCTGGCGAACCGAATATTCATAAATATGCGCAGAATTTAGGTATTTATTTAATTTGCTTACTAATTTTCAGTCGTCTCACTACTTTCAACTTAATTCAATATACCTTTTACAGGGCTGGAGCCAGGGCGCATCCTGTTTTCGATGATAGCATGTAAAGAAGAACATGTAAGGCGTGGCCAACTTGCAGATATCTGTTTAGATACACCATTGTGTAATGGTCATACCACGGCTATGGACGTGTTATGGGCTGGTACACCAGTAGTCACACTTCCGGGCAAAACTCTGGCTTCCCGGTATATATTTTATACTCAATGTAACACTAGACCAAAAACTTTCTCAAGCTCCAAAATTTGTCTTTATGTTCGCTGGTGATCTTGAAAACTGATTCCATGATATATTGTATTAACTAAACGCTCTGTACCGACGATTATAGCTAATTATTTTTAGATGCAGGCTCATTGGAAATCAAGATTTAACGGTTGGCGTTGAGTTTTATTGATTTGTAACTTTTTATAGTGTTTGCTTCGCATCTTTTGTGTTGTCGGACATTTATAATTTTATTTATATTTCAGTGTTGCTGCGTCACAATTAAATGCTCTTGGTTGTCCGGAGCTGATAGCGAGGAGTAAAACAGAATATGAGGAGTTAGCTGTAAAGTTAGGAACAAATAAACAATAGTAAGTACAATATCCTACCACATACCGTCACGTCGATATTCCCCATGCGAGAGTGTCAGAGGTGTACTGTGTACACCGACATTTCGCCGACAATTTAGGTCTCATATAATAGGAGGTAAACCTATTGCTATCATATCGGGTACAGAAAAACACACCAATTGCTATTATGCCAGATCCCGGACTGATACTGGAAAATTTTCTATAGAAAAAATAGATACCTATATTCTTGTCTGACCAAGAATTTGAAATGTATCTAAATGTACCTTCTGTTTATATATCTGATAATATCTTTATTGGACTGTAGACATTAAAAAGTTCTTCTAAAAGTTTTAAAACTTTTCTCGCAATGTGGTGGATGAGAGTAAGATAAGAAACGGCTATCCTCTGACAGCTTTATAGTCACTTGAAAATTTATGGAGATAAGATGTTTTCGATAAAATTGAATGTATTACTGTTGCAAGATATTATCGAAACCATTTTCCAAGTGTGTATATTGCAATGGATTATACTGTTAGCTGTAGTTTTGACGAAAGGATTTTCAATATGCAGACGTATCAATTCTTGTTTGTAAATGCACACAACGCAAGAATAACTTGTAGTGAGTGTGCTGCTATGTTTTTTTAAAGGAAAGTAAAATAAGAACTTCTGACATTGAAATGATTGGCAAATTTAACTATATGTTTGACATGGACTGTTATGTATATCTTTTTGGCATTAAACTAATATTAAATTTAGTGTTGTGTGTTACAGTCGCAAATACATCCGGGCCAAAGTATCGAATGCACGGTTAGATAGCACACTATTTGACTGCCAACATTACACTCGTGGCTTGGAAACATTGTATCATAAAATGTGGACAAAATACAAGGACGGAGACAAACCGGATCATATAAAGGCTGATGGATGAATTATATTTTATTAGATATCAATTACTGAAGGTAATTCAAATTATACTTAAATCATTTTGTTATATTAACTTGCTCTTTCATTTGGATCTATTTGATTATTTATATTGTATATATTTCTTTTTATTAAGCATCTATTAAATAGAGATAATAGGCAAGCTAAAGTATTTCTCACACTTTGCAAAATATTTTTAGTCCCAATGTGACAGGGGCGATCTAGTCGCCATTCTTCGGGCATATTAGAAAGAAAAAATTTTTATTATTTGCCAGAATCGTTTTTAGAGTTGCCTATTCGGTTGACGAACGCACAACGCCACAAAAGATGCATGAGTGTATTCTTAGTACGTAATTACTTCAGCTTGTGAATTTCCATAATCAAGATTCTAACTGGATGCTGTTTTATCTAATTATACTTAACGGTGTCGATTTATTTCCTAACCATGTATACAATGTACCTACCTACTAAAGTATTCTGTAGCGAATTTAATGTCCAAGCGAATATTTTACACGTGATTCTAAATGAAATTATAGATACTTTTGATGAATCCAGTTTCAATGCCTATTTTATTTATATTCTTTATGAGGAATAACTTTCGATTATTATAATTATTATTGTTCCCTATCTACATTATCAGCCAGATCCCTAGTGGCGTATCTTGGCACAGTATTCCTAGAGATGTTTCCCTTACTAACTTCACACCTTTACTTCTCTTGTAGCTCGTCTCATATCACGCTTCTTGGTTAAAGAGACTCAAGAATTTCAGTAACGGTCAAGCGAATCTTAAATCTTATCGATTTTAAAAATTGCAATTCTCTTTCCAGGTTAAATAATATTATACAATTTTATTAGAAAAAGCCGGAGTGGAAATACATGCCAGTCGTCCGTCCAGTCGCTGTCCCTATGTAGTCTCCACTTCTATACGTTTATTATAAGCCGTGCCATTAAAAAATGGATCCCGACGAAGCGTGCCATCTTATATATTATATACAAAGCTCCTTGAGTGAGCAGGATAAATCAAATTCTCACGTTTTACTCAAACTCCATTTTCTAATGAACCAAATGATATGATCATATACTACGTCAATTTATGTAGAATACGTAATATATTTACGATGTGTACAATAAAATTGTGCTATGAATTAAATTCTTGTACAAACATGTCTATTATTAAACATCCTCTATCATCAACAGTGTTGTAACAGCGACATCTATCAGTATTTAATGAAGATAGCTGAAGTTTGTCAAAGCTTTTTTACCAGGTAATACACTGATCCTGGTGCCGTCGCTCTCATCGCTTAAAAGACAACCTATAGTGTGACAAGGAACTTTTGAGACGTGGCCAAAATTGTAACTAATACCATCTTCAAGTGAAATGCCACATCATGGCAGTTCGCTGAGTTGCCGTTTGCTATGAAATTTACCCATTTTTTTTTATTGGTAGCAATATTTTAAAAGTTTTATTTTTCTATTCTAAAATTCAATTTCGTTTACTGCATCTACATGAGGCTGCTTAATTAAGTTCTTTGAGCAAGTGTGTGAACTCTTTCGAGTTATTTACACCGTGCGGACCTGCCTATTGAAATATTTACCTGAAAGTAAGAAATTCCCAATTCCACACCAACACCCTCTTAACAATATCTTCCAGGTGCCAAAAGATCGTTGTTGCGCTGTATCAAATAAATCTATTAAAGCTAAACCACGCAATATTTTAGCGACTAGCGATTTTGCGACAGCTGCATTTTGGCTGCATCTCTATTTAGTCTATCTATCTATCTATCTATAACCTCACGCCAGATCCCTTGCGGGGTAGGCAGAGAGTACAGAGTTCCAACAGGTTCTTTCCTTACATACCTCTCTGGCTTCCTCGACTCTCATAGTTCGTCTCATACACGCTCGCCGGTTACGGAGACTCTTGACTTTTCCATCAGATAAGACTCGGTTTATTTGGTCGTGGTAAGATAGTCTCGGTCTTCCCCGGTACCTGCATCCTTCCACTTTCACATTGTATATCTGTTTTGTCATTCTTTCCTCTGGCATTCTTTCTATATGCCCGAACCAACGGAGCATGCCCTTTCTCATCTTTACACCGATACTATCTTTCATACCTACTCGCTGTCTTACTATGCTGTTGCTAATGCGGTCGGTCAGCTTCACTCCGCAGAGCTCGCATTTCTCCCGCATTTATCCTACTTTCATTCTCCTTCTTACATACCCAGCTCTCGCTACCATATAACAGCGTTGGGACAAGAACTCCGTTATGTATGGCCAGATGCACCTTATGGCTTAAGTGCCGGCTCCCGAGTAGCTTTCCCATCGCACCATTCACTCTGTTCCCTGCACTCACTCTTTTCTCTATGTCAGCGGTGTATTTCCCCACCTTACTGAAGGCGCATCCAAGATATACAAACTCATTCACTTGCTCCAGCACATCGTTACCAACCACAATCCTTACATTCGTTCTGGTTTCTTCCCTTTCGCTATTTAGTAATTTAGGGATTTAGTGTTCCACGGAAAAACTTGCCTTCTAAAGTATTTTTCACATAGGATGGGTAGTGACAGTTCTAATTGCCAAACGAAATTATACTTTATTCAATAGCAATAAGAGGCATGACCCGTTTCTATACCTATGGTTCTATGCCTTAACACCATTGAATTAAATGTAAATTTCGTTTGGAAATTAGAACTGTCAGTATCCATCCTATGTGAAAAATACTATAGTGACTATAATCATCCATTACAAATGTTAAAATTATCATGTGAGTATTGAGCTAATTATTACAACTAGTGGTCGCCTATAGGTCGATATTCGACATACTCTTTCATCGCTTGCTGGTTATGTTTGACATTCAGTAAGACTATAGACAAATAATATTAAAGATAAACATCAATTTGACGTGTATTGTGTCAAATACATGGTAGTGTGTGGAATGTTTTTTTCATTGATTTAATGTATGTTTTACGCATAATTTAAAAAAAATAATAGCTTTCTGCACTCCTTCTCTATATAAACTATAAGTGTGGGAAATTTCATACTCCTCCGTGCGCGCAATTTTCGTAAAAAGGTGTACAAAGTTTTTGCTTCACGTATTAATATATAGATTTAACAGTCCTATTTAAATTCACATATCAGCAATGCTTGTCTTGAATTCATGTTTGACGGATTAGTTAAGAGCTTAGGCCGCTCGGCCCACTGAATCAAGTAGTTGCGGGTTGGTTTCCCGCACCGGAGAAATCTTGGTGTGACTCACAAATATTTGTTTTGGTCTGGGTGTTTTTATATGTAAATTTTATGTGTGTAAATGCGCCCACGACATAGGAATAATTCTTAGCGTGGGGCGACGTTTTTAAAACAAATTTCAGTTCACTTTGTACTACCTGACTTTAAAATTTGGACCTGGAGCCATGTTTTTCACTATTCTATTTAACTTGACTATATGATACGTTGAAAATTAGCTCAATTATTTTGGATTCCAGTTTGTAGTGTATTCTACTTATCGATAAAAACAATAAAAACCACGAAATACTTGAAAAATGTTTTATTTTTTTATAATTTTTACATAATTATTAATCGTTCATAAGTCACAAATCATAACAGTGTTGCTATTAATATAGAACAAAAATGTTATACACTTACACACAATATAATCCCGAAGAGTTTCCATTTTAAGAACGAAACATGTGGAACATTTAGATCGATTACCACGTTACTGTGGAGCGTGTAACTCATTTCGTGTTGTATAACAAACAGTATTTGTGCTCCAGTCAATTTGCTTCTACTAATTCAAAATAGCAGTAGGTAATATTGCGTTGTTTACACGTTCATTTCCAGAACAGAAACGTAGCGCAACGATAATTCAAGTTCCCAAAACAAACAACCATAATTTCTTTAGATTATGTCCGTTATTTATATTCTTATCGAATTTTTATTCCATTTTCACAGCTTCATCGTTATATCTACTTTTTTATCTATTTTTAGTCTACGATTATATATTGACCATTATTCTCTAAAGTGTGTAAAATCACCTATGCCCTTTTTTAAATTATACCTAACCATTCATGAGAACTGGTTGTACAAAAAATACGATTGTTGTGACAAATCGGGTGTTTGTTTTTGTGAAAGTATTGTTTCACATTTTCTAAAATATTGAATTGTGTACTTTTTATTAAATTAAAAACTTTTTTATTTAACTAATGATCATTTTATAAAAAGAATGTGCATGTAGTGTCTAAGAAAAGATTATTTTCGATTAAATGCTTAATTTATAGTGTGAGCAATATAAATTACAACGTTACTATATCGTAAGTAGGTACTTATAATTAATTAATTTAATCCAACGAAGACTATAGGTAAGTGTTAAAGATTTATATAATTCAAGGTGATTATAGTAGGAATAAATATTCTTGAGGAGAATAGGTAATGAATACAAAATAAAATAATAAATAATTATCGTAATTCATTATTGCCGCGTAGGAAGTTGGTACTTAATAATACGAAGTAACGATTAAAAGAGATATAAGAAGGAAAATGTGTAAGTATTAGTATACACGAACCAAACACAATACATTGTTTTAATATAGTCTCAGCTATTAATTTATACTAATAAGTTGTATATTTCTATATAGAGATACGAATTTTGAGACCACACCGTTATAAAGTGTAAAACTATAAATAACTGAACGCAATTGAAAAAAAAAATCAATTAATTTAAGTACCAACCTTATTATTGGATACTTCACAATGTATTTATAAAAATTACATCTATGAAGAGTGCACAATTATTTTATTCGTTCATTTCAGCGATATCGTTGAAAGTTATTCTAGCGTGTCTTAGAGGATTGTTTATGTAAAATCGTTACACGTGTAACAATTACGAGAATATGTTATTTTTATGAAATAATTAAATTTACGATGTCAACATTACTTTATAATATGTAGGTACTATGTATACGTATCTTTAATTTGGTTTATTTTTGTTGTAGTTAAACTTATAATAAACTGTAAAAGCCGTTAAAGCAGTGATAGCCTAGTGGTTAGACCGTTGGACTGCAAAGTCAGAGGTCTCGGATTCAGACCCAAGCACGCACCTCTGTCTTTTCGAAAATATGTGCGTTTAAAAAATTAATTATCACTTGTTTTAACGGTGAAGGAAAAACATCGTGAGGAAACCTGCATGCTTAAGAGTTTTACGAAGGTGTGTAAAGTTCACCAACCCGCACTGGGCCAGCGTGGTGGACTATGGCCTAAGCCCTCTCAGTTCGAGAGGAGGCCCGTGCCCAACAGTGGGGCAGTTTTTTAACAGGGCTAATGATATTATTTATATTATATAATAAACTGAAACGAATATTCGTAAGTTCAGTTTCCTTTCTAGTGCAGCACATGTCATGATGTCAATAAACGCAATACATATCACGAGTACATATAATACGAGTAACTAGTAGGTTATTGCATGTATAAAATGTACCTAATTCTGGTACTTTAATTGTTTATTTGATTAGCATGGTTATCTATTTTGCTATTGCGAATATGCCGTAATTTTGTACTAATAAACGATCTAATTAAAATATTGTAATGCATATATAAGTGCTATGTTATGGGAATATCTCAGCTCATACCCTAACGCAACCTGATTGACAGTTCGGTAGGCATTTTTGGTGCTCTATATTACTTCTTATTATAATATTCTTTGGAAATAAATTGTCTGCATAACTCGAAAACCGATTTATATTCTCAATATCAAAATATATTTTGAAATATATTTTGATATTGAGAATCCGTAGGTTAAAACGAAATTAAGCTAAAATAAATTGTTTTTTTTTTTAGATTAAAATTAATAACACAATTAGGCTAAATTTGAACAAGACTTACAAATCAATTTCCCTGCAAAAACATATGATCACATTAGACTGTTTCAAAAATCTCTCTCTATGACCACCAAAATTGCTTTTCTCACAGTTTTCATGTACGGTTCCTGCTACTAGAAACTTTTACTTTTTTTTTAACATATTTACTATTTTGAGCATGTGACATATCGAGAGAGCTTTTTGGCGTATTTTAAGATCAAATTCATTGTGACTGTTTTGCATCCCAATTACAACTATGTGAATCTTTAAAGTACTGGGCATGTTGTACTAAGTTCTCTTTATCGCATCCTATTTAGTCCCAGTTAAGTCAATTAACCAGTGTTCAGATAATTACACAAAATTTTAAGAAGTACGTAACATAATACGACACTTGTGTCAAACTTTCAGATAAGATCATCATTCGACGGATGGATAAATGTATCGTTGTAAGGTTTTCGTCACGATATTCTATTCTGTTACACGTTTTAAAGTAAGTACTGTTTATATGTATAGTAAAACTATTCTGCAGGGCACTCAAGAAAAGAAAGTTTGGAAGTAAATAATAATAATTTTAATCACTCACCGCGACGTGACCACGACCGCGACCGTCCCATTTAGAGGACAAAATATTGCAAAAAGTACTACATTTTCATGGCTAATAAAAATAATGAGTTAATGTTCATAATAAATATGTATATAAACAAAAAAATAAAGTCAATATATGCATGTAACAATCGTTAATTACAATAATTTAAATGACATGTCACTTATAGTTCAACATACGTTTATTATTTAGGTTAACAATATTATTAGTATATTCCTTATTAATTTAACGCTGCGAAAAGAACCACGAGGTAACCTGTCGTGAAACAGACTTTGACACTAAGCACTATGCTTATAATTGTGTCTTAATCTACGATCATTTAGTAAACGTGTAGCTACACATATATAGGCGATATAAATACATCCCCTAGACCTAACTGTCTCAAACTTAACCGCTAGTTACTAGACAAATATTTTAGAATTTCGTTTCGGAGAGACTAGATATAATATCTAAACGACGTAGCGTCAATGCTTCGAGTCGTAGCTACAAACCTACCCTTATTTATTTATTTTCCTACCAGCATAACCTGTTCGTTACTCCAATATTACATCAGAATTAACTCGTCTAGTTGCAATAAAATTAAAGTGTCATAACATAGATTACAAAGTGCTGAGTGCATAATATGTACAATTTATAATCAAAAATGTCCCTTTATCATGTATATTACAATAAATACATAATGGCTATACCGAGACGTCTAAAATATACAATAATTGTCTACTTTTTATTCATCTATATCGTTACGAAATTCATACATAAAGCGTTGATTTCAATACATTTTGGTGTCTCAAAATGAGGTCGTTTATTTGTTTGTAATATTGTATTATTTGGTGTTTATGACAAAGGATTAAACTATTTTATTATACTTCGGTTCTTAGTACTCTATTTCGGTGGTAATTATTGAAAAATATTTTTTATTTTTTACGTTACATTAATTATTTAAAAAGGTTCCGTAAGGTATGCACATTATAGGTAAATCGCTCACGAATGTCTTCAGTTGGATTCTGTTCGATGCATGAGCATAACATATAGAATTTTTGAGGTCTAAGTGTAAATCTGGTCCATAAAATATATTAATTCTCCAGAGATGGACAAATAGAGCTTCTGTAGGTTAAAAGGTATTCCTGTTAGTCGACCCTCAGTCTGAATTGAGAATGTTATTGTTACTGTCGCATTTTAAGTATATGTACAGAACGGAGTACTTCTATTCCATATTTTGTGGTATATCTTACTATCAACTATTTTATTAAAAACATATGACCAATTTATAAATACCTTTAAATTCTCAATTTAGAAATTTATGTTCCCAATATTCTTTCAAGCAATATTCGTCTTTAAAATCTTTAACACAGATACAAATCCCATCCGAAACCTCTTGCATCGCCAAATACCATCTGAATAAACGTATCGCAGCGATAAACTATAATACAACTACACTAATACCTATTGAAATAACTTACTCAGTATTACATTAATACTTACTTGTATATCCTCTACGCTATTTTGTTTGGTGCTTCACTACTCGGCAGTGTGATTTCTGAATAATATGTATAATTAACTGTCTTTCTATAGCTTTAGTGTCTAGTGAACTAATCACCATATGGAACCCATGACGCATATAATATCCACATAAAGTCGTAGCTGAAGACAGGAGCCCTGCTTGTCAGATATTCGAGGGTGTGAAAAGGATTGCGTTGTGCAGATGGGAACGAAGATTTCACATTGCCCACATTCATGAATATAATTCAGTAATGAGTGCAGCCCTCTCAACATTCCCAAACTTACAACGTTTCTCTAATGCTCAATTATGCTTTCAACTACTGGAGCATTCGAAGAGTACTAGCGAGCAAAAAAAGCTAATTCATCTAAATTGAACTAATTTAGGAAAGCATTGCATGGACTATTGTGCAGCTAGTAAAGAAATAGCAAATATTCTCAAGAGCAAAATGCTATTTTAATTTAGTACTAAACTAATTCATAACTTATCTAAATACATGATTATTATGAAATACAAATCCATTGTTACACATAGCATTATTAATCGACGTATAGTTCCTATCATATCAAGTGCTTTTTATTTATAAATCTAAGACAGATGAATAATTTACTGAAACTGTTCGTCGACGAAAATTTTTGAAGTGAGATTTGCATCGCTACTGAATTGGCTCCTAGCCAGGCAGAAACTGTCGCTAGTAGGTATAAGGAATTCACAGAAATTTATGGTACCACCGGTGTAATGGCTATTCTAAATCACCGTGAATGCCAGTGCGACTGGCGGCACATTGCCGAATGTGTCGTTGGCGAGTCTAGTTTTAATGCCGTTTCTGTTCGTTTTGAGGCAGAACTATTGACACTACTTAATGCTTATTTATTGTTAGTAGAAACGGACTCCACCACTTTAGCTGAAGTAGGTAAATTTTTATTTTTAACACTACTTAATTATCCGAATCTACCTCGAGTCTTTTTTTTTATTTAATAATTTCATGATTAAAACTATAAAGTAGCTAATTCTGGTACAAAATTGAGCCTTCCAACCATAAGTTTGATTGCACTTACATTGAACCTGTTACATTTCAAAATATATGTACTACATTCACATTAGTGATGATAATCATAATGATGATAACTAATAATGTATAAATGACCGTTGGTCACAATCATTTTGTACATCCATAAAATTGTATAATTATGCTGAATATAAATAAAGACAAAAAGAATAAAACTTTAAAGCTTTACCTGACAAAGATGAATGTTTTGAAAAGTACAATTATGACAAAGTGGGTACATACATGCTGGAGATTTCAGAATTTAAATATTACGATTTGGCGACGGCATGCCACTAGTGGAACTGATTTGCTCCGCTGTAATGATGGAAATAACAATAGATTTATGGCAATTGGTGAATATTTACCTGGTCCGGATTGTGTTGAGGTATGTACTATACTGAATAATTGAATTAAGCTGATTTTCGACATACCAGTTTCATTGTTATGTCAATGTACATCACGTACTTTATTCTCTTAAACAAGATTGCAAAGGTGATCGTCGAAAATCAACGTGCATTCTTAGATGGCAAGCAAAGTCAATTGCTCAAAACATTCATTAATAATTTACAAGTTAGAAAATAAAGCTACAATATTAAATAAAAATTGTTCAGGAATATCGGAATGGTTTGCAACTACAATTAAAATAAAATACCTAATAATAATTATCACAACAATATTAGCAAAGAATAAACAAATCACTAATTTAATGACATATAATTACAAAAGTATACTAAAACTAATGAATAATTCAAGCAGAAAAATTTTAAGCATCAGAATTATGTCATGTCGGATTTATTTATTCCACTTATTTTAACACTAAATAATAATAATTTGAAACTTGATTAATGTCGGATAATCCACGAAGTACAGAACAAAAGATATTCAAAAATTCCTAAGTTTTGAGTTGACGATATTATGCTCATCTACTTTTGTGCCTACAATCTCACATACGAGTACTAAAGTTTTTGTAATGCTAAGCAACAACAATAAATCCATATTTCTACACACATTTTTATTTTATTTTTGTCTTCTATCTGCATTGTATGCACATTTACAGTTTCCCAACTACTAAAGGTTAGCTATCAGTTTCTGGTATTTTTCTATCTTTAGAGATTGCGGAGCCTCGACTTTCCTCGGCGACCCACATGTTTTGTTAGTGACATTGCCTATTATTTATAACTTGCAGAAGTTGATAACTAATCGTGCCAAAACAACCGGCCGAGATATACCGTTTTTGGTTTCCCGTTTCATTCTTCTGGCATGCGCTGAATATATTAAATTCATTCAATTACTCTTGAGATATATTAATTATACTCTTTTACAAATGTTTTTTGTTGAATCAATTATAAAAACTGCATCTAAATGCAATATTCAACCCAAATAATATAAACTTCACACCCATCCCCAAGACAAAGTATCTAAATGACAAAACGTTCAGTCGTTTGGATTCTACTTAAGATTCCAAGAAAGGGATCTAGATCTTAAGCTAAAACGTTCATAATTATTCGTACGTTTAAAGTCTTTGACTATTTACAAATTCATTAATTTAGTTCTTGTTTTTTAATGTTACGGTTAGTATCTAAATTCGAATATTGAGATTGAGTTAATAACCCACGAAATGAGTTTTCTATTGTCTTATTATTACGATTAATTTTTGCCTAAATGTGTTTTCATAATATTGTTACTAATCTACTTTTAACCGTGCTTGTTTCAAATTATTATTCAACTAGCAAAGGTGGTAAAATAAGTGGATAATGTACGCGCCCCTCTATTTATCCTCTTCCAGAAGAACCAGATCGTCAGCCACGACGTCAGACACGTGAAGGTAAATGATCCAGTACATGAGGTTAAAACAAACGAAGCAGACGGGAAATACTATGCGAGAATATTTGTCGATGTCCGAGGGTGTCATGCCGAGTAATTTCGATATGTCCTGAAAATAAAAACAATTCTGTAAGTATATAGTATAAATGTAAACTTAAATGTAGCATTAATAATATAGTGTTTGTTTATAGAGTTCGCCAGCATTCGCAAAAAATATCCGTAAATCAATTACAATCGCATAGCAATACCGCGGGCCAAATCGCTTAATAGCTCACAATAAGTAGGTGGTTATTTTAGGATATGCACCTTGCCGGGATGTAGGATGTGTGGTGGCGGGCCAGGATTTTCTTCTTCTGTGCCGCCGCGACCTCCATTAATGGTGTTCTCAAGGGTTCCACCCTTCGAATGAGCTTTAGGGTCGTGCACCTTGAAGCGCACCTCCTGGAAATATTAATTCAAAAAATTGCAGCATTTAAAAATATGATCAATATTTTTATAGTAGCACGCCAATATACATACCGAAGGGCGTCCAGGTGGGCATCTGCTAAGGGTACTCATCTTAGACAACGTGTGAGGGTCACCTACAGGAGGACAGTCGACCGGGATTTTCTTTTCCGATGCTATTTTTTGGATAGCAACAAATCTCTGTTTTCTCATTTGTATTCTTTTTGCCATGTAGCCAACTGTGGCGTACTCTGCAAAGATAGGAGAGGAGTGCTCATAAATAATCTTCTTGGTCCAGTTTTGGTGTATATCAATATACAGCACAGACATTCGCTGAATATAATGCAATTCGCTATGATTGTTGATTTAAGCTCATTTCGCTTTGCAATAAATATAGTAAACAGTGTTACCTAGTAAACTGGCGAAGACCATCACGAAGCAAGTTCCCAGGTAAACGTCGATGGATTTGACGTAAGAGATCTTGGGCAGGGCGGCGTTGGTGGATGACATAAGCGTGGTCATCGTCAACACAGTAGTCACCCCGAGCGCGACTCGAGCGGGTGTAGCGTTTCGGTTCAACCAAAACGAAACCCATGATATAATGACGATCAAGCCGGATGGAATGTAAATTTGAATAAGGTAATATCCCATAGATCGAACAAATTGGATTTCACATGCCAATCTTGAATAATTTCCTGTAAAAAGTGATGCAATCATGATTTATTTTTAATATATAATTTAATAATTCTTATTTTATAATTAATTATATATGTATCATTTATATAAATCTAAGCACCATATTGTGAAAGTACCGAGAAAGTTCCAGTTAGAATAAAATTTAGTAGTTTAGTAAATGTTAATACATTAGAAAAGAAATAATAGAATAAGATTTATTAGTTGAACTGTAAAACAAATATTTATTCGAAAACTAACATTTTTAGAAAATATAACGAGATAATATGACATAGAGCTATTTCACACCACTCATAGTGTTTTGTGCAATAATACAAAAGCAGGACGTGAAAAGAATCGTGGCTGTTTCTGTCCAGTGTTCCACGTAGTGGCGTCTCAGTTAAATTCCACAAAGTTTGCCTACTAATAGATTCCCCCGCGAACCCAAGTACCTGTGGTAAGGGAGATCTCCATAGCTCGCTGGCGATGACCGAGCACCTTGAACTGCGGTAGCGACACCTCGCTGGAAACACCCACAGAGTTGGGCCCCTCGTTCCATTTGTATCGGATGTCCCGCATGGTGTAGCCGACTGTGCGCAGCGGACATTATAAATAAAACAGCCCCAGGCCCATCGCAATGGGTTTTAGTACACGAGTCGTCTTTCGTTTGGGGTAAGAGCGGGGAATCGCGAGCTCGATTTCGCGCGTCTCGTCGTGCGGTTGTCGTGTCGTGTTAGCGTGTGTGCTAGTGTCGCGGTATCGATCGTCTGCACACGGGCTGGGGGAGACGGGGTCGGTGGCGGAGCGATGGATGGACAGTGCTGGGGAGCGGCTATTGCGAACTGTTACCTGTCGTCAGCGTTATGACAGTGGCGCGCTGCCGGTGCCCCAGAACGCGGAACTGCGGTAGCTGCACCTCGTTGCTCATTCCGACGCTCGTCAACCCGTCCTTCCAATGGTACCGAATGTCTCTCATCGTGTACCCGACTCCGGAGACATGCCAAACACACAAAACGCTATCACTTACGCTGCGAAGCATCGCGTTTCCCTCACGCGGCCACGGCTGTGTAGAGGTTGGGACTCGCGGACTCAAGTGGCGAGACAACCGAGCCGAACCGAGCGGTAACAACCTGAATAGCTCTCGGGTCGGCTCGAAGTGGATGATAGAAAAATATAACTCTACCTACGGTGTAACAAGAGACCAAAACAAATGAACATGAAAGTAAACACTACGATATAGAAGATAAGATATTAATTAAAAATAAATATAACGAGAGCGGAAAGGGTTCTAGGTGGAGAGTAAGGAGAAGCGAAAACCTCATGCGAGTGCATTCAGTCAGGGTGCATGTGACGAGCGGAAGCGGCGGTGGTGCAAGGGTGTGTTCGTGTGCGCGGGCGCCGTCTGCCGCACGGCCCTCGGGTTAGTCCCCTGCAGCGCTACCGTCCCCCGCCTCCTCCGGCCCGCGCAGCATATCGCAGCGTCGATGTCTCAGTATCATTTCGTTCGCTTGATGCTCGTGTGAACAAAGGCTTACTATTTTACGAGTCTGCCTTCTGCGGGTGCTGTATGCGAGAAGGAGACGTTCCAACTTATGAAAACACGAGGAAAATCACAGCACGTGTCGACGGTTAAGTTGTACGCTTGTGCTTCACAGGGTATCCCTGAGTAGCATCTGTGATACAAGAAAGTGGTCACAACACAATATCTGTAAGCCTAGTGATTTTGCATCGTGGCAAAGAATCAAATTAATGATTGCTTTAGGTGAGCACAATACACACGTATATATATTTTTCGGTTATTTTTCTATCATCTGTAAATATATTATGCCTTGCAATTATGGTAACTTTAACTCAAATAAATATTTTTTTTATATAATTCCCTGTTACGACAGGTGTGATTATTATTGAAAATATACTCTTTACAACTGACACACAAAGCGTGCGGTTATCCAGCAACACTCTGATGGAAAGAAGTAGTATTGTATTATTAAAACTATCAACAAAATGTGATGATTAATTTACAAATTTGTAACACGATATTAATACAAATGTTATATTGCACACATAATAAAATCATTGTTAGGATACTTACAACTTTCAATTTCTATGTGACACAGTTGCCGATCCATTGGGAAATATTGCAGATTCATAGGACAGGATGCCGTGATCGTTAATCTGGAATGAAAGTCATATTTTGTTAATAACGATAGTCATGAAATACCAAGATAATAATATGAGCTAATATCGGAGGTCCTTTTGCCAAGTTTAAGAGATTGACAAAAGTTCGTTTATTTGGTCTTGGGTAGGTTTAGTTTCACACCTACACAGTGACACATACTACATAGTGACACATTCACACATAATATTTCTACGCGCACATCAACAAACACATGCTCTTCATCTTCTTCTTAGTCGTACACTCCTGGCGGAGTGGTCGTGGTCATGAATCGTCTAATAGGTTGGTTGTGGCTATTGCAAGACTTGTCCATCTCTCCCTGTTCGTGACATTAATAGATGATTAGATGATAAACGAGGTCTGTCCATCTTGTGGATGATCGGCCGCAATAATGTTGACATTCTACTCTTCGTTGTACCATTAATCATTCCAATGAGCTTTCGTTGCGGATAATATGTCTAAACATCTTAAGAATTCGCACTTGCACAGTGGACGCAAGTCTTTGTTTGATGCAAAGCTCTTACAGGATGGAAACGTGAGTGCGGTGAGAAGTTTATTAGCATTATATTCTCAGCAAATGCCTCCAACTTAGGGGCGTCAATCTTTTTACAATATTTTTGAAGGATCGTCTATTTTTCAGCTCCATACAGGAAAATAGGAAATCTTAAGCATCTCATTAAGCGAAACTTGGTGTTTTTAGATATGCGGCAATCTTTATGCGGCGATTGATACCTTCGTGAGCTTTTCCACGGCTTATCTTGTCACGGCACACCGCCTTTTGATTTCTTGTTCGCAACTTCCAGTATTTGTGATTGTGGATCCTATGTAGATGTAGCTCTGCACAACATACTTTGGTTGTATAGGTTTGGTCATGCTCACAATAATGTCTTTGATTGCGGTGTCTGTCTGGCGCGGTTCACTCCCTTCCCTCCAATATGGTCGAGGGGAGTGATGGCTGTTCCAGCCGTCATACTCGTGAACGGGTGCTCCTTGTGGGGACTAGTCCGTCTGGAATCCTTTAGACGCTCTTTACAGATAACTTCATTAGATTCATATCTCGATAGTAAGGCATCACACTGGAGCTAGATCATAAACTATTTAATTGTAACCTAAACATTTTATCCACACAATAAGATTAAAAAACAAACGAAAAGAAAAAAGAGAAAGAAGCAAATAATAAAGACAAGCCCGCTGAGTTTCTTCGCCGGATCTTCTCAGTGGAGGCCGCGTTCCGATCCAGTGGTAGATTTGTAATTCAATTAGATTTAAAAAAAAATGAAAATTGTCTAATTGTAAGCGCTCCCGCAGGGCTTATACAAAATAAATTATTTGAGTTTGAGCTATTTCACGTTAGTCAGGTCGATTATTAGTTTTAAGATCCACCACAATCACTGTGGTTTTATTGCGATTTATAGCAAGGCCAAAATCAGAGCTGGTGGTTTCAAAAAGCGAAAGAAACCGTTCTATTTATGCTTGTGACGTTGTAAGAAGTGTAGTAACTCTTACTCGATACTTCGTTTGCATATCTTAGGTTTGATATCATCCAATTGATACCACCTAGTCCCAGTCTTATAAAAATGTATTCGGTATAGATATTAAATAAAAGAGAGAGAGAATAAATCCCTGTCGAACACCAGCTGTACTGTCTTCGTATAGTCTCTTAATGAGATAAACTAGATATCGCGGTACACCTTTTATCAATAGTACTTCTCATAGTGTCCGCCACTTAACGGTGTCAAAAACTTTATGGAAATCCACAAAGCAAATAAACAGCTGGTTATGGAACTCACATGATTTTTCTATAATTTGTCTTAGGTTAAGAATCTGTTCGCGTGTTCCCTTTCCTTTGACAAAACAGGCTTGTTCTTGAGCAATCTCCCTGCCTGTAAATGCCTGTGCCCTCGTGTTCAGTATATGAAGAAGCACTTTGCTAGCGTGGGATATCAAAGATATTAGACAGAAGTTGTTACACTTTTTAGTAGAGCCTGTGGTGTGGAGTGGAATGAAGAACGAATCTTTAGGCTACTCTCCTGTATTCCATATTTACAGACAGATGAAGTGTAAGACTGTATTAGTAGCTGAGTTCTTTATTGCCCAGGAGTTTGGATTAAATTATCTCGTGATTGTTCTTATTTTCTTGTGAAGATCCCTAGTCTTTAAATTCAGAGCGTGCTGTTCTAGTTCTGTGCAAATAGTTTTTAGCTCCATATTGCTATCACTCCCACAAGCGGTTTGTATTTCAGAACTAAGCAGATTTAGTATCTTCATGTTGGCTATACATGCTTTTTCTTTGCGCCACTTTTCTACGAGATCCCAGGTGTTATTCGACATCCAATACTGAAATTTTGCAATTTTCAACTCGGGCTGGGAAATTTTGATCGAAGCCTTAATAGTTGTTTTGGTAGATTGCCAAAGTGGAAATACTAAGTGGGTTTATCATCGCAGTTGGGGGATTCATTTACCCAGATACGTTTCACATTTTACAGGGTCTTATAGAAAGCCTCTTTGTCTACAATTTAAATACGTCTTGATAATTTTTGACAGTGCAGTTGCGCAATTTTAGTTTCAGGCCGCATATTAACAATTCATGATCAAAGAGATAATCTGCTACGGTGTTCATTATGGTGAGATTGTTATCGGCGGCCAATCGAATTAGGCGTTTGCCCCTGTTATTGTCGGTACCCAGACCGTATAGCCCGACTATGTGTCGTAGGCCAGATTCATTTTTAGTACTGCCAACCTTTTACCCAACTCCTAAGACAATTAGAGGTTCCCTCTTTGGGACTTGAGGTTTCCAGTACATTACAGAAGGTTTCCGGGCATCATCATCTGCTACCGATGTAGGTGCATAAAAGTGAATCATATTTATTGGAACTGGTGAAGCATTATTTTTTATAGATATAATTGTCTCGTAGATAGGATTGTGGCCCAGCACAAAACTGTTCCATAGTTTTGGTATAGCAATAGCCACTCCAGCAAAGTTATTGTTTTCATTCACATGTTGTTATATTTTCCTGCTTCTTGAAATTGTTTTTAGACCTTTCCATAACTCCCATGGGAAAAATAGTAGCAGTAGTTTCCTGTTGCCTTCTGCGCCAGTATTTCAGGGGTTACTCGTATTTGGGGCTCAAGGCTACTGTAGCCTCATCTACTCTAGGAAGGTAAGTGTTTATACCGCCACCTACTTGGTCGCCAGAGCTTTGTTGGTTATCTAGCACATGGTCCAACACATCTTAAATAATTTGTAACCTTATACTTATGCACAGTGTGACGTTTACATCAAAAAATATGGTATATGGACCCCTTAGAGTTGGGTCACTATAAATAAATAGTGATCCAACTTTAAAGGGTCCGTATTTTTTCACTTTATTGATGATGCATATGGCTAAAGGTCAAATATAAAAGTGAGTTTCGGGAGAGAAGCTCTAGCTCTAAAAATTAAATCATAGTTTTATGATTTTGTATACATTCAATAGGAAAATGTATTACCTGATACTCCTTGTTATCGATCCTGAGTAGTGAATACGAATGAATTCATTGCTAGTCGTTGCTATGTGAAAATAGGATTGCTTCTCGTTTACAAAGAATGTGTCTGGAACCCATATGTTCTTTATGAATTCAGAGCCAACCGATAGCGTTTCCACTCCGGTTCTCTTCTTGTAGGCAAGTCGGGGGTCTGTCCAAAACTGTCTGAAGTAAAAATCCAACGTGAAGTCCTAGAGAGAACAGACAGAGCCGGATTAAAACCTTATTTTAAATACATGATGAAAAATAAAAAAATTAAATTGAATTACTCAAATAACTTATATCAATATATGGGATTTTACAAGCTAACTATAAAAAAATAGTTCCCACTATTCACCTCAAGGTTTAACGTTATTCGTGATGCAAGTAATAATCGGTATTAGTAGGAAATTTACAATAATTTTGTTGATAACTGACAGAGATATAACAATAAAGTATTTGTTTGCGTGTTCTACAGTACAGTGTTACAGTTATAATTGGGAAACTATACATAAACATCTAACATTGGCATGCTATGTTAGAAAATATTTGATCCTACTAAATGTGTCAGCACACATTGCCATATATTTTTAAGAAATATTAAATAAATACAACTGTAATATTTTACAGTAGGTCCGAAGCTTGGTTCTCATGACTTCAGATAGAGGTGACACTTCAGAATAAATAGACACTGCACTACATCGAATAGACAAATTGAGCGATAAGCTTGAAACAATTATTATAAAAAGTAAATAAAAAAATGTGCACAGAGTGTGATTGTGATATGAAGCCTACAAAACACAGGTGAGGTCTAAGAATGAACAGGGAGGTGGGTGCTCTAAGTGACAGGAGAGGGCGAGGTGAGTGGGTGGCGGC
Source organism: Phalera bucephala (assembly GCA_905147815.2). Classification (NCBI taxonomy): domain Eukaryota; kingdom Metazoa; phylum Arthropoda; class Insecta; order Lepidoptera; family Notodontidae; genus Phalera; species Phalera bucephala. The sequence goes on along the minus strand of LR990609.1, from coordinate 17,976,301 downwards.
GCAGGCGGACACCCACGGCTCGATAGAGGCAATCCCCTGTTAATTGAAGCTAACAAGCCGGCACGTATACAAGTTGCCACGAATAAAGTTTGGACCAGGTTTGTGAAACAAATGAACGTTCGTTAATGAGGTCGAATCGCGAGTTTGCGAATTGTAAATTAGGCAACCTCCCCACCCTGGGCTATGGGTCACGTCTCAGTGTGACCTTCCCAACCTTGATTTGGTTTCCACTTTAGGGTCCTTCACCCAAACATACGCCTAGCAAGCTCGCCCAGTTCCACACGTTGGAAAATCGAATACTATGTTCGATTTCGAGTAAAAATGAGTATTTAAGAACTCATTGGCTGACTCCAATATATCCACACGAGTAAATATCTCAACATATACTAAGCTTAATACAACCGCGTTACGACATTACATTACTACAAGAGCACGCCGTTCGAGGACAATGGTTGGCGTAAACTGGTTTAGTCCTCTGGCGGCGTGTACATGATCGAGCCGGTGAGACGGCACGCACACACCGCCGCGCCTTGTAATAGTGTGCTATCGTACTATGGTTGTATGTAGCCATAGAATAAATATAAACCAGAAGCCGCAGGCGCGCATCATATTGAAGCAACAATTACTTCTTCCAATCCAAGTAGTAACAATTTCACGCAAGTAGTCACTCTGTGACCGTCGTGGGGAATAATGTGCTCTGCGCATGTCAAATTAATTTGAATTATGCCGTCTTGTATCGTTCCTGTCTGTTAAAATGCTGTTGGGCTCAAAAAAATACACGATAGCATCACGTTTCATACCTAACTAACGCATGCAGATGCCGTATTACTTTAATATTTAATTAATTCTTCCGTCTGTAATTGTCATAGTAAAAGACGGGTCCATTTTGTCAGTGCTGCTAGTATAATAATAATAATATTAGCCCTGTAAAGACCCTGTCCCACCGTTGGGCACGGGTCTCTGCTCAAACTGAGAGAGTATAGGCTATAGTACTCCACGATGGCCCAGTACGGGTTGGCGAACTTCACACGCCTTCGAGAAACTCTTAGGCATGCAGATTTCCTCATGGTGTTTTCCTTCACCGTTAAATCAAGTGATAGTTAATTTTTAATACGCACGCACGTTTATACGGGTTGCTGGTATAACAATTTAATTTTTCCCTAATTTTATATACTGAGGACCTAATTAGTTCTAGTATTAAATGGTATTAATTTAATTAACCGCTACCTCATGATTTTATTATTTAGTCACGATGATGAAAATATATTTTCCCTAGATTATATTACTAGAAGCCTTAATAGTTAAAGTATCAACAGCATACAATAATTTTATTACTACCCACCCTAATGTCATCAACATTTTCCCCAAAAAGTGGTAAATGTTTCCGGGTTACCAACATTATGCCGGTGGGAAGTGCGGCGAATGTGGGCCATTTGTTGAATTTTTGGCTTCATCACGCAGCGTGAAATTACGACTGGACGAGGCTTCTGGAATATATTTATTCTAAGTATGGAGCTTTGTTTTTGTTGGGATATTCAGTCAAGTGAAATAACTATGGAAAAACAATATAACACTTTTTTTGCTAGGAAGTACCTCTCAATATTATTTGAACCAAATAAGTTCAGATAGCATCGATGTTCCAAGTCACTGGAGAGAATAGAAAGTTATTACAATTATATTGGCAGTATTTCAGTAAATACACATAATACGTACATACACAACAAACTACAAAATGAGTCACGATAAGAGATATACAGTCGTCGCAAGTCCATAGAGCATGAACGTCATTTGAGTACATATTTTTAACTTGGTTTTCGACCAAAATATCGTGTTTCCATCTCCATTACCACTTGAAAAGTATCTCGTTTTATCGGAAATCTGTTTTGTGTCTGCATCAGTTACTTACAATAAAAAGATAAGTGATGATGATCTGTTTGCTGCTGCCACTTCAAGTATTATTAAGCTACAAGTAATATATATTTTTGATTTCCATTCAACAAATAGAATTTATTCATAATATAGTTTATAGCTTAGAAATATCTTGATTGTTTTAGTAAATATTAATTGCTCGTATTGCATTGGAAGTATATCCATTGCTAACTTAAACGGGAACTATCAATACTACAGACATCATCACTTCACATCGCAGCAACTTTGGAGTTACGAGTACTGCAGGACACACAACTGGGTAATCTCAAGGTTATAACGGGTTGCTTTTCTTATTATGATGTTACAGTTTAATTTGAGTTCATCAATATTTTTTCGAGTTGACAAAGAAACATAATAAGAAAGCAAGTGGGCGGACAAAGGGCGATCTGCTCCACCAAACGCGAACATGCTCGCAGCCTCGTGTCTGGGGCTGCTCGGTCGCGGCGGCGCGGGCGCGGCCGGAGTGACCGAGACAAGCGTGAGCTGACAGTGGCGAGTACCATGAGCACTTCGGAGACGGAGCTGATAGAGAGCACATACATGGTGACGCCCACCTCCACTGGCGGACCTGCAATCAAGCCCAATCGTGAGTCGCGCGCGCGCCTCGCGCCGTGAAAACCAAACCAGAGGACGGTGACGTGCCCCATCGCCGGGCGAGCGGAGCGGGAGGGGCGCGTGAGGCGCGGGTTTGTGCGGGTGCCGGGCATTGAGCGGTTGCGTCGGTGGCTCGGTGCAAGAGCATGCGGGCGCGCCCGCGAGCTCCGGCAACCGCGCGCGATTCGCGGGGGCCCTGTGTCGCGCCTACCAATTCAATCGAACCGTGGACACGGGTGCTACGATGAACGGTTTAATGCTGGTGATAATGCTAAGGGACAAAATCTTGCTATGTATGCGCTGTGTCTTTAAAATTGCTTTGAAAATAAGATACCATTTTCACTTCAGACAGAGAGCTGATGGAGAGCACGTACATGGTAACCCCCACTTCCACGGGTGGTCCTGAAAACGACACAATATACAGCACATGACAAGTGTTAGTTTTCTGTCCTTCGCATTAGTTGCGTGTCTGTGGCGCCGCAATGTACTCTCCAGTTATGTACACTTCTTGGGAATGCTATTAATAGTCGGGAGGCACTCTAAGCGGGAATGGCACATAAAAGTTTTAACAAGAAACAGTTACTAAGTTAGACGGCATTATGAATTTTCTAGTTGAGAGTTGTCACTCTTGATTACGTTTATTAAATCTATACAAAGTCCGTCCATTGCCTTATTAATGGTGAATGTTTATTTCAGCTAGCTAATACAAAACGTAGAAGCAACTGTTTCATTAAAACAGGAGTATTTCCTCTGATACTACTATTGTTTTACTTCACGTAAGCTTTAGAATATTAATTGGACGATTGTATCATGCTATTATATAGTCTTCGGAAACCTTTAACAGATTGGACTTTAAAATTTCTATTTATGAACTTAAGGGCCTATTTAAGTCCATTTAAATCTTATCAGTTGCTAGAAATCACGCAACTATATAACCTAAATGAATTAGATTTAGATTACAATATTTTTATGGACACAAATCACGGTATTCGATTTTATACCTACTTATGTGGTAATTAAATTTTTTCACTACCCGCATTATAAACTAAGTTCTTTTCATGATAAGAAGAACTATGTTCTAAAAATTATAAAGTTGTATGCGGAAAACTCTTCTAATTAATCAATATTTCATTTATAGACTCAAAAAATGTTCTAGATTTATATAAATCTAGAATTTTGTGTTCGTTCTAAATCAAATATAAATCAGTTTATAAAACCGGGTTATTAGCTCCGGCAGCTCATTTTTCATGGCTTATTTTATTTGAACTCGAACAACATCGATTGTTCGCGTAACAAAAGCCAACAATAATAATTTCCCATCGTAAGCTAATCGAGCTAGTAATTAAATTTGCTCGGGTTTTAGCGATGCTTTAGGCAAATACAGGTACATATATGCTGGATTATAACTATATCCAGTTTTTAAGCAGAAATTTTCAACGCATAGCATTTTTTCTTGAATCAAATCAGTATTTTTGTAATATTTAGTAGACTTGAGGGTAAGTAGACTCTGTGATCGGCGAGAGTGGAGGAAGCCAGAGAAGTTTACAAGGAAAGAACCTGCTGAAACTCTGTACTCTCTGCCTACCCTAACAGGGATCTGGTGTGATGATATAGATAGTAGACTCGATTTACTTAGTGTAATGCTGACTGTCTGACTTGTAATTTTACTGGTATTATAAAATATAACTTATTTCCTCGTAGGGCGCACGCCTCAAGTAAAGTGCTGGTTAGTTACTTATCGAATAGCCTTAGTCGCAAATAAAACTGCCTCATTTAACCGTCGGATAGGGCTACTCAGAGATTGGAAATTCTAGCATACACATACTTTCAACTTTAACTGTCGATTAGTCTACTCCAGACTGTACTTAAGGGTGGTGAGAGGCCCTAAATATGTTTTGCAATTCGTTTCATACCAATATTTACTACAAATTTAGTGTGAATAAATTAATTTCGATATTGATTGTTCAAAGGATTTTCATTTGAACTCATACTAACCTCCATAATTTGGCCTTACTCTTTTGTCGTAACTTATGCCAAATGAATCCAAAATAGCTGATATATTAACGTCTCCGTACATGCCACCCCCGCCGGCACCCCTGGAAAAGAAAATACAATTTAATTAGCAACTTTCAAGTCCATGTTATATGGCAGCGAGAGCTGGTTATATAAAAAGGACAATGAAAATAGGATAAATGCGGTCAAAATGCGAGCTCTGCGTAATGAGTGCGCAGTGAACCTGACCGACCGTATTCGCAATAGCGTAGTAAGAAAGCGAGTAGTTATGAAAGATCGTATATGTATTGTAAAGTGTCGGTGTAAATGAGCAAAGGTACGCTCCGTTGCTTCGGGCATATAGAAAGAATGTCGGAGCAAAGAATGACAAAACAGATAAAAAAGGCGAAACTGGAAGGATGTAGGTACCGAAGAAGACCTAGACTATCTTACCATGACCAAATAGACTGAGTCTTATCTGAAGGACAAGTCAAGAGTCTCCGTAACCGGCGAGCGTGTATGAAACGAACTATGAAAGTGGAGGAAACCAGAGAGGTATGCATCCTATCCCGCAAGGAATCTGGCGTGATGATATAGATAGACGGATAGATTCAAGTACATTTTTCTAACCATACGTATACCGAGTGACCCGGCATTGTGGTACCATGCTAAAAGTAACTGCAGTACTCCGTGGTTATTGCATTTTTAGGTCAGTATAACATTTTTTCTAAACGTAGCCTCCCTTTAGGAATTGTATCTGTGTCGTGGGTCGCAAAGGTTTGTCCTGTGCGGGAATCGAACCCGCGACTACTCAATCCAGTGGGCGGAGCGACTCAAGCTCTTAAGCACTGGACCAAACTGTCCGTTTTTGTCTACAAATTTTCTTTTGTCGTCTTCCCTTTCCCATATAAGTTCACTCGATCAGCTCCTTAATTTGTATTGAAACAAAAAATAATAGTATAACATTAATTATTTAGATTTTGTATAAATGTCACAATTTTTTTATTCACTGTGTATAATGAGGGGTTGATACTTAAAAAAATACTATATTTTTCACATAGGATGGGTAGTGACAGTCCTAATTGCCAAACGAAATTATACTTGATTCAATGGCAAAATGATTCCGACTGTGTCGCTCGCCGCGTTCGGGCGCGTCACCGCTTACCGCGCCGTCCCCCCCCGCGATGCAGTCTGCCCTCCATCTCGCGCGTACGTATTTACGTACGTTCTGTAGGTACGACACGCCGTTTTGACGGCGCTGTCGACCTTTTCCTAGTGTTCGACGACTAGTCGCAGTTTGTTAAAACCACGACTATTTTTCGTTCGTGGTAAAACTGGTGGATACCTAACGGTGACAACTAAGCGAGTCTTGAGCGGGACCCGAGCGCTCGCCTCCCTTCTTCAGAGGGCGGCTAACTTGGAAGGGTTTTAGTTCTGGCTTTGGGCACTACCCTAGTCAGAGCTCATCCTTACACCAGGATCTACCTTTTCCCTTTCCCTTTCCGAAATCCTATTCTCCGTGCGGCGGTTCTCTTTGCCCCGGAGCAGTTAGTGATAGGCACACACCCTTTCGCACACAAGTTTGGCGAAAGGACGCGTGCTAGGCTCACGGTAGCACACAAAAGCCGGTGGCAAGGTCTTTGACATTAAGACCGTATGCCACATCTCTGGCCTCTCCGTGGAGGTCCCACATAAACGTGGCACTATCGCGGAACTATCGCGGTTGCCCCAAAGCCCTAAAGGGGAAGCCCCGGACAAGGCGCGGTCAACGCCGCCCTCATGCGGCCGTTCGTCCCCATCGCCTTCAGCGCACCACCCCCCAGCGCCTTCAGCGCAACACCCTCCCACGCCCTCAGCGCACCCTCACCCGGCGCCCTCAGCGCCCTTCCCCCCAGCGACTTAGCCCCCCGCGCTCCCGCGCCCCAGGTGTTGATATCTTCGCCTTCACTTAGGCCGGCAGACGGTGCCAACGTGTGGGCGAAGCCGCTCCCTTACACCGCAGTCCCTCGCCCACTTGTGGGCCCCGCACATCTCCCCAAACTCACGCCGTTGGTTGCACCTCCTCCGCCAGCCGACGCCGTCGGAGACATTATTATGCTGGACAAGATGTATGGCGCGGTATGCGTCAACAGGATTCGCGAACTGGCCCAAAGTCTCCGCGCCGCTACTAGCTGGGAGGAGCAATTCACCCTGCTTATGACGTACATGGACGTTCACGCCGCCATGACCTCCCTTAAAACCCACCGCCCCTACAATCCATAATGGATTTAGGACCTTGCCGCCTTAAGTCCCATAACCTATCCCTGGCGTTCTTTAACGCCGATGGCCTCCGCTCCCAACGCGACCAGGTTGGTTATTTCCTTCGGGATCATCAACTGGACATCCTTCTGGTGCAGAAAACCTTCCTCAAGCCCGCCCATCGTGATCCTGGGATCGCAAACTACAACCTCGTGCGTATGACAGAATCGGCTTCCGTGGAGGCGGTACTCTCATTTACTACAGGTGGTCTCTGCACTATATTCCTTTCGACCCCCCTGCGCTTACTAACATCAAAGCTTTGGTCTGTCGTATTTCCCTCACTGGGCATCAACCCATTGTGTTCGCCTCCGTCTATCTTCCTCCCACTAAACTTGTCCTCAGGAGTGATATCGAAGCACTCTTTAATGTAGGAAGCGCCGTCATTCTGGCGGAAGACTTTAATTGCAAGCACGTGGCTTGGAATTGCCTCACCACTTCCCCTAACGGTAGGAGCCTTGACGCCCTGGTCGACCAGCTCGACTTTGACGTCATCGCGCCTATGTACCCTACTCACTGTCCGGACAACATCGACTACCATCCTGATGTACCGGACATGGCGCTCCTGAAGGGTGTTACCTTGACGATGACGAACCTTACGGTTGCACTCCTTGGAGATAATCCATGAGCTGGACTCTGACCACCGACCTGTAGTCATGAGACTCGGTCACCGCCCATATCCAATCAGCTGTCAGTCGGTCATCAAAAGAAGTCGAGGCGGAGGATCTTAACCGCTTTAGACTGTCAGACGATGTTAGGGAACTTATTCGGGCTAAAAATGCCTCAGTCCGAGCGTAAGACTCCTATCCCATCGAAGCCAACCGGGCCCGGATGCGCGCCTTACAACGTGATGTAAAGCGTTGTATCGTGGAGATCCGGATGATCGCTGGAGTGACTTCTTAGAGGGCCTCACGCCATCGCATCTGGCCTTTTTTTTTTTTTTGCTTGGGGATATCCTCATGGACTTCCGCCAACCTCGGGGGAAGCTGGCGGGGCATGTCGGACTCTTACCGACTAAAACCCCACGGTGGCCGGCACTGGCACGTGTCAGAGGGGCTCCGGGATCTCCGAGTGGAACACGCCGGTGCCCCCCTTGTGCCGCGCTCCGAAGAGCCCACCTCGGGAAGGGAAACTTGTAGCTTGCTTCCCCCCCTGCACCGTCGCGGTGCTCACGGTGGCGTGGGCCACACCACACCGCCATCCTCCTCGGGGTCGCGCGTGAAGGACGCTTGGGGCCCCCGCCCCAGCGTCCCACGACCCCAAAGGCCCCCCTGCGGGTGTTGGTGCAGGGGGGGGGGTCCCCCACTAGATATTGCGGCAGGGTACACAAGTTAGCTCGTATTATAAAGCCCCGGGCTATTGGGCTGGGGGGCCTGGGCGGGCTGTGCCTCCGCCCCGGCGCCGTCGCGTTCGGCGAGCGGGATCGGCCCTCTCCCGATCCCGCTCGGCCTCCTCCTTCTGTGACATCACAGTCTCGCAGAAGGAGGATACGGCCCTCCACACCGAATCCCCTGCCAGCATAGCCGCTACTATTGCTGGCAAGGAGAGGTCCGGTCCAATCCGGTCGACCAGGATCCGCCGCTCGGAGGCCCACGCTGGGCACTCGACAAGCGTGTGCTCTGCGGAATCCCGGTTCCCACCACAGTGGTGACAGATCGCCGTCGCCTCGCGTCCGATCTTGCTTAGATAATCACCGAAACAGCCGTGACCGGTGATTATCTGAGCAAGCCTGTAGGAGATTCGCCCACTCCTCCGCTGTTGCCAGGCTTCGAAGGTCGGCAGGACGGCTTGGACGACGTGCTTGCGCGCGATGTGCTCCTGGCTGAGCCTCGCGCGCCACTCCTCCAGAGCGCGTCGTCGTTCCCACCGTCTAATTTCGTGCGCGGGCACGCATTCGTCGCTTTGGCGGACGACGCGTGTCGTAGACCCTCGCGTCCATGTCCGCCAGGATGTCGAACGGCGGAAAGCGTGCCAAGAGGGTTGCCGCCTCGAAAGATATGGTCCGGTATCCTCGTGCGATGCGGATGGCCATATTGCGCTGCAGACTATAGATTTTGGTCCTGCAGCGCCGGACGCCCGACAGTCGGTGTGACCATACAGGCGCCCCATAGAGAGCCACCGATCGCACGACCCCCCCGTAGAGCCGGCGTACCTCCTCCGACGGCCCCCCGAGGTTGGGTAGCAGTCTATGCATGGCACCCACTACCCTTTCGACTCGGGGGACAGACGCTCGAAATGCTCTTCGAAGCCCCAGCGACTGTCCAGGGTGAGGCCCAAGTACTTTAGGTACCGCCCCACCCGGACTGGCGAATCTCCGACGCGAACCCACGAGTCGGGCGGTTCCCTGCTCCTAGGCAGTTTATGGAACCATAGCGCCTCGGTCTTATGAGGCGCTATCTGCAGGCCCAACTCGCGGATCTTGGCGACGACGACCTCTGCCCCAAGCTCGGCGAGCCCAACAGTCCTCTCGAAGGTCCCCCTCGGCCACTATTAGAGTGTCGTCAGAGTAACAGACGACACTGACGCCGGGGGGAAGATCGACACGCAGGACCGCATCGTAGGCGAGGTTCCATAGGAGGGGGCCCAACACGGACCCCTGCGGAACCCCGCAAGACACCTCCCTCCGGTGCAGCATACCATCCTGTCCGATGTACTGGATGTACCTGTCACGCAAGTAGTCCCCGACCACGGCTTGCAGGTACGGGGGAACGCGATGATGTTCTAGCGCCCCCCCGAATCGCGTCCCAAGGCAGGGAGTTGAAGGCGTTGACGATGTCGAGACTTATCGCTAACGCCACCCCGCCCCGGGATACGGCCTGCGCCGACAGGGAGTGGACGCGAATAATCGCGTCCACCGTCGAGCGCCCCTGGCGCAAGCCGTACTGGCTATCAGCCAGGTCGGGACCGACGCACGACAGATGCTCGCTGAGACGGGCGGCAAGAATCCTCTCGAACAACTTGCCGCACTCGTCCAGCAGGCATATCGGACGGTACGCAGAGGAAGAGTCTGCGGTCCTGCCTCCCTTTTTCAAGAGGACCAGGCGAGCCTCCTTCCAGGCCGTGGGCAACTGCTGAACAGCCGCCTCAACCTGTCCCCCAGGGCAGCCAGAGCAATCACCCACGCCCGCCCCGGTATACCGTCGGGGCCGGGCGCAGTATTTCGAGCGCGCAAGCGGCCGACGGCTCGGTCTAGCTCCTGTTCGGTCACCCCCAACTCGTCGGTGTAAAAGGCCGACGACATCGTCGGGGGGATAGAGGGACTGTCTCGGACTGTCGGGAATAGTGCGTCGATGACCCGACGCAGCAGTCCGGGGTCTAGGGTCTCCGTCAGGGGGGGCACCCAAGGGCGAAACTTGGCCAACATTGCCCTGTAGGGGCGCCCCCATGGATCCCTGTCGAGTCCCTCTAGGAGCTCGCTCCAAGACCGAGACCTGGCATTCGCGATGGCGATTTGGAGCGCCTTTGTAGCCGCTCGATAGCGCTCGTATGCTCCGGCCTTTTCCTGCTCGGTGGCTCGCCTTCTCCTTCGGGCGCTAGTGTACCGGCGACGCGCGCGCAAGCAGATTTCGCGCAACTGCGTTATCTGCTGCGACCACCAGTTCACTGCCGTTCGCTTGGAGCAGCTGGCCCGGGGCATGGCGGCGTCACATACCGCCGTCATCGTGCCCCGGAACCAGGTCGCCTCTCTTTCCGGAGGAAAGGGAGGCGACTTGGTTCCGGGGCAGACCTCATCGGACCTCGGACCAGACCTCATCGACGCTTTCTGGCCATGCCGCGACGCTGACTGCGGCCTCGAGAAGATCTCGGTTAAGCCGCTTGACAGACCAGCCTCGCGGGGGGCTGCCTGCACGGCCACTAAGGCGGTCGGGGGGGGCGGAGGGCCACATCGAAAACAATGTGGCGGTGGTTGGATAATGTGACCACCTCCTCCGCTACGCGCCACCCCGACAGCGTGCTCATGGCCGAGGGAGTCGCCCACGTTAGGTCGACAACCGACTCCCCCTGCCACCGCACGCATGTTCTAACGGACCCCTGGTTCACGAGACGGAGGTCCAGCCCAGCCGCCCACACTTGCAACGTCCCTCCCTTCGGATCATCTCTGGGGTTGCCCCACGCCCTGGCGTAGGCATTAAAATCCCCGAGGATGATCGCTGGACGAGGCCGGCATCTGCGAATGCAGTTAGCTAACCCGTCCAGGTACACCTCGTAGTCAGCGAGGGACCTATTGGGAGAGACGTAGCAGCCCACTATGGCCATCCTTCCCCACTGCACAGCTACATAGCCCTGCCCCCTTTCCAGTAGGGAGCAGGGCGGAGCGCCGTCCCCTCCTCCCCAGTACACGGCGACGGAGCCCACATCATCCCCGAACCAGCGAGGATTGTCCGGGATCCGGTAGGGCTCCGCCACTACCACCAAGGCTACCGTCCACTCCGCAACGCTCTGCAGTAACAGGTCCTGAGCGTTGCGGCAATGGTTCAAGTTACCCTGGAGAACTCTTTGGGGAGGAAATTTTAAGCCATCTCCATTTCGGCCGGCGGGCTGCTAGTGCCCGCAGCCGTGGCATTTGGTGGTCTCCTGGATGCCGGCAGGGGAAGAGGCCTGCTTCCTCTTTCCCTTAGGGGGGCTTCACTTCTTGGCGTGCAGCTGATGATCTGACGCACATCCCCTGTCCACACATAAGGGACATCGTAGCGCTTGCGCCCGGCATTCGCTGGCCCTATGATTAGGGTCAGCGCACCGAAAGCATCGGGCGCCCCGGTCATTGTTGTTGGGACACCTGGCCCTAACATGTCCCTTTTCGAGGCATCGGAAGAAGTATAAAGCTCTTGCCTCCAATGCCTCGACCTTTGTAGCCCCCCCAGGCTCTGACAGCATTTCTAATCGCGTATTCAAATGCTTACCAACCCAACTCATCTGCCTCTTAGTGGCCTTCCTAAATGCCGCCATGACGAACTGCACCTTCCCTACTCAGTGGAAGGAGGCCGACGTCATAGGCATTCCTAAGCCCGGTAAACCTCGGGACCGTCCCACGAGTTACCGCCCCTTCAGTCTCCTCAACTCCCTGGCAAAGATCTACGTGCTCCTGGTCCTGGCATGGCTCAAAGACTTGGTATCATCCAGGGGTATTCTCATCAATGAGCAGTTTGGTTTCGAGCCAAAACCTCTTGCGTCCATCAAGCGCACCGATCACGAAGCAGATCCTCACTGGCCTCAACAAACCCAAACCCGTCTACACCGTCTACCCGACGTCGCGAAGGCGTTCGATAAAGTCTGGCACAACGGCTTGTCTACAAGTTTTACCAAATGGGTGTGCCGGACAGACTTGTGCTCATCTTACGAGACATCCTGTTGTATCGCGCCTTTCGGTATCGCGTCGTAATGACGCGCTCTACCCCCCACTCCATAAAAGGTGGTGTCCCACAAGGCTCAGCTCTCCCCCCCCCCATCTATTCAGCCTTTACACGAACGATATTCCTCGTTCGAATAAGATGCATCTAGCCCTATTCGCAGATGATACCGCTCTCTATGTCTCGCATAGGAATAAGGGTTTCATTACCATAAACCTTCAGGCAGCCGCCCTCACCCTAGGGGATTGGTTCAGGAAGTAGCGTATTGAGGTGAACCCGAACAAGAGCGCTGCGGTGTTCTTCTCCAGAGGTACCACCCCGCGCCCCTCCCTGCGCCACCCCAGAAGTAATCTCGGTCAAGTGACTATGTTCAATCTACCTATTCCCTAGGTCAAACAGGTCAAATATCTAGGGGTCACCCTAAACAATACCATGACCTTCGGACCGCACATCAAGCGAGTCCGTAACCGAGCAGCCTTTGTGCTCGGTCGTCTTTACCCGATGATCACCCAGCGGAGTAAAATATTCCTAAGGAATAAGGTGACACTTTATAAAAGTTGTATACGGCCCATCATGACGTACGCTTGTGAGGTGTTCGGGCACGCCGACCGCTCTCACATCGATAGACTCCAAAAGGTTCAATCCCGATATTTCGCGAACGCGTCCAATCATAGAAATCCGTTAATTGTAGCCGCCGCCGACTACGAAACTAACTCCCCTCCTATCAGCCGCTACCGCCGTCCGCGGCATGTTCTCACCGACTCTCCCGATGCCCTTACATCCCTTCTTTCGGATACAGATACCGAACACAGGATCAGATACCGACCTACCCGAAGAATCCCTTGCCCGCCGGCCGGTACAGAGCACCACGGCGAGACACATAGTATACGCCCTCCCCCATAGCGACTGCCCAAGCCGAAGCCGTTCCTCCTTGAGGCGCCCTTGAGCTAGTTGCCCCCTTGCCCTTCTGGCTCAAGCGTAGTGGTTGCACGCTCGCCCTCTTGTCCGGTGATGCTGTAAAGGCCTCGCGGCCAACAGCGTAGATCATTCACACACAAAAATCAATGGCAATAAGAGGCATGACCCGTTTCTATACTTATGGTTATATGGCTTAATAATAATAATAAATGCCTTAACACCATTTAATTTTATATTAATTTCGTTTGGCAATTAGAACTGTCAGTACTCATCTTATGTGAAAAATACTATAGTAGAATAAATGCCGATATGCAACACTAACACCCGTATCTATAGACATTACTTATGGCCGGTTTCAATAGTCAACTCAAGGATAGATTGGCTTACTGGTAGAATTTTGACACATTTTCCATACAAAATATGTGAACATTATATCCGTAGTAGTCGAATCTATCCTCGTGTTAAATATTGAAATCAGCTGTTAGTCTTAAGAATTTAGGTACTTAGCCGAGTAATGTCATGTGTTTAAAATTTTATACCAAACTAACTTTTGACATTTCTCACTTTTGATACTTTCTCAACTATCCAATAAAAATGATGTACTAGGTAAATGCTTTACCAGTGCTACCAGTAAAAATGTGTTACCAGTGATGACATATGGATCAGGGACGTGGTCTCTTACAATAGGTCTCATAAAAAAGCTCAAAGTTGCTCAGCGAGCTATGGAAAGAGCTATGCTCGGCGTTTCTCTACGTGATCGAATCAGGAATGAGGAGATTCGTAGAAGAACCAAGGTCACGGACATAGCCCTCAGGATTAGCATGCTGAAGTGGCAATGGGCTGGCCACATAGCGCGAAGATCGGACGGGCGCTGGGGCAGAAAGATTCTAGAGTGGAGACCACGTATTGGCAAGCGCAGCGTAGGACGACCGCCTGCCAGATGGACCGACGATCTTGTGAAAATCGCAGGAAATCGTTGGATGCAGGTGGCATCGGACCGGTTACGCTGGAAAGCGATTGGGGAGGCCTATGTTCAGCAGTGGACAAGTATAGGCTGAAATGATGAGGTAAATGCTTGAGTAAAATAACTACTTAGACATGTTTATAGATACAGGTGTCAATAGAAGCACTTGTAGTGTTTTGGTACCGTGATGTTCGTACCGATCACCAAGGTTAAGTTGCGGTCGGATCGGTCAATTTAAAATGCGTCTCGGTGCCTCGAAAGGCATCCATGCTATTAGTCCTGGTTACCACTTCATGTGGTAATCAATACAAAGTCGAGTTGGAAGCTTTAATGGTGGCTCGATAAGTTTCAACAGCAGGCGGCCACACAGCTGCCTCCATCAATCCGCACTGACACCGCGAAGTGGAGTATGATCTCGCGAAGAGGAGCAGTAGCTCGTCTTTCATCTCGATTTGTGGAAGATGGACTTTGCCCGCTAATGGGATAGTTAATGTTGATTCATCCATTCAATAATAAATAAATTTACAAGCTTTTGCACTCTTGGCTATCAGGGAATAACTTTAATTAAAATAGACCTTTATTAAAACAAGCTTTTAAGGGCGAGGGTCTAAAGTACTCTTCAAGATAAATCTAACGAGCCCAAACACGGCAGGATTATATTACGTAGTTCGGTGATTCCATTCGCCACCTTTCGGCTTCATCATAAGCCCCTAACACTATCTGGTTGTATAGTACTTCTCAATAACAATCCAAGAAGCCTAAACACAATGAGGTTACGTTGTATATTTCACATTTTCCTGTGGCTACCTTCCGATTTCATCATCAGAGCAGCTCCATGGCACCACTACCATATTATTTCATTGTCACTAAACTTGCATACGTATGCCAAATTTAGCTCAATCAATTCCCGCAAGTGCTAATTATTTAAAGGGATCACAAGATTTGAACTGAAAAGACAAACAGACAGACATATGAACATTGCAAGTTTAATAAAAGCTTGCAAAGAAATAGACATTAATTACGATACACTTCAAAACCATCACTCTTCCTGGTTAGTCAAGTAAAAAGAATATCTAGAAAAACTGAAATGCTAAGTCACGATAACGACAACCTATATACGTACATAGTAACATCGTATTACACCTACGGAAAACCAACACCTGTTTTTCACAAGGCTGTAATTATTAATCTGTATAAAGAAAACAATAGATATAGGTTCTGACCTTATTGATGTACTGAGTATAGATATCTACGTCAATACCCTCTAGTAATCGTAATGCGATATCTTCACAACAATGAGGACGCCTTAATTATATCAACGAAAATTAATAATAGAAGAGACGAGTATAAGTAAATAGACTCAGCTCGAATTCGCGCGTTATTTAGCACGCGTTTTCGAAGCGCGGTAAGTGCTTTATAGAAAGTATACTTTAAGCCATTTATTTTATTCCAGCGCTTTAATTGCGAGACTTAAAACCCCTTGAAAATATCGTAACTCGTCCTCACCACGACATCTGTTGATAAACACAATAACTGTTTAAAAAAAGGGAAACCGACTTCAAAAAGCATAAAATAAATATTTGAAGTCGGTGTCGGTTAGTGCAGTCGGTTACTTGGCACTGACTTTAAATATTTATTTTTTGCATCATGAAGTTGGTTTCCCTCTTTTTACAAGTTATTTATTTTACAACTTTAAGTGATGAATATTGTAAGTATTAATATTTATATACCTATATTATATTATTTTGCTTAGTTCTACAGTAAGATACCTACAGAATTGATATAGTACCAATAATAACGGAATCTATAATTTCATGCCGTTAAGGAGTCCCTTGGCGTATCTTCAAAGTCCAAGGTTCAATACCGATTTCATTAAAATGGGACCACCTTGAAACTATACTAAGCCAAACGCGAAAACATCTTCAAAATCAGTTCAAAAATAAAGGCGTTATAAAAAAAATACAGAGTTATTGTAAGCCCCCCTCTTTTTTAAAGTCGGTTAATATTCTGATTAGTTCTATGGTAGGGTACCTAAAGGATTAACACAATACTTATAATAACTCAATCTACGGATTCGTATTATTTGTCGTTAAGGAGTCCCCTCGTGTATCTTTAAAGTCCAATGTCCAAAACCAATAAAATTTAAACGTGACCACTTTAGAGTTATACTGATACCAATGCAAGAAAAATCATCAAAATCCGTTCAGAATTGACGGAAATATCTGTGAACATACATAAAAAAAAAAGCTTAGATACAGATGAACATAGAATCTCCTCCTTTTTGAATGCGGTTAAAATACAGCAAATTATCAACTTGAAATGAAATTCATAATGCTATATTTTTACAACATATTACCTACTCATTCAAAAAGCATATGTATTTTTAGTAGTGTTTACTGCATAAATAATCCGAATTTCTTAGTTACAATAGCTGTTGCGAAAGTCTGCAGATTGCGAGACCACAATACAGGTAGTTCACGATTTGTTTATATGAATCAAAATTATACCGTCACGCGTATAATCTCTACTCGGGGTGGCAGAGATGTGTATACCCATTTTTCGCTAACGATGTTAGGTCCTATGTTATAGGGGGCTAGTCTTATACCGGGCACAATTCTAGACTCGGGAATGATACTGGGCATTTTTAGAAAAACTACACTTGTCTACCTAGGATATGAACCCATAGCGTATTATTCGCCACTAAGCCAGCGAGGCAGTTAAAATCAGAATCATTAGGCTATATTCAGTATATGCCTATTGACACTCTATTAAAATAAACTGATCTATGATAAAAGACAAGGTAAATACCCTGGATTGTTTGGGGTCAGCGACCGCGGCTTTCTAGACGATCTAATAAGGCTCATAGCAATTTGTCACAACAAAACACTGTTCACTGAAATGACATTGATATTGAGTCTTCTTTTAGGAACTTAGTTGAACGTCTGCTCTAGATATTGTGAATAGAGTTTTTTGTGCCGTGGCCTTATTTATTTTGGCTAAAATATTTTTTTCTTCTACGATCAAAGATAGGCACCTGAAAGACTTGCGAAGTCAAGAGTGTATAATAGTTAATAGTTACCTACAAACGTCGTCACGGTCGTCATACTCCATTTAAAAAGGTGATTACCAACTTATTGATAAAGTAAAGCTTAGAAAACGTTTTTAAAATGACAAAGGTAATAATAAATGTAAGTAAAACTGAAATACTAGCAATAATAAAAACATAAGTAAAATAATTTTGTTCAATCCGTCTTCCCCGCGTTACCTTAAGGAACGTTGCTTTAAGTTCATCAGAAAACTTGGCTCTCGTAATGCCTCTACTCTAGCACCTTTTACGTTAATTCTTTTACGGACAAACACGTACAACTGTGGAACTCACTACCTGTCTCTATAATGAGTGCTCCATCTATTTATATATTTAGAGTTCAGGTGAAAAAGTTCTACATCACCGATTAACTAAATTACGTTTGCTCGATGTTTTTTATATGCTGTTGCTAGTTGTTTTATGTTATAGACTTATCTTTGGCGCGTATATATTGTAACTTATGTATTATATAGGTATATTATTTAAGTAGTTTATTATAGTTTTATTTCTATCTACCTATATCATCACGCCAGATCCCTTGCGGGGTAGGTAGAGAGTACAGAGTTCCAACAGTAGTTTTATTTGTGTATTGTTATGCTCTGTTTGCTGAGTACACCCCTAAATCTTGTGTTTTCTTTAGATCCTCTCCATCCAAAGTTTGCATGGAAGAGATCATTATTAGTGATTAGGCCGCGCATTGTTACACTACTTTTCAATCGAAATATTGTATCTTTTTATTTCCTTTTGGTATTTCTGGTGGAACAATAAAGTATTATCTATCTATGTATCTAAAATAAGATTAATAATGTTAAGTGTAATTTTAAGTATTTATCATTGCGACAGCTAATAGGGTACCGTAAATTATAACAGCTTAAGCAATGTTTACATCTACAGGGATTGAGGGAAGGATTGAGATTGTTTAAATGCGAGGATAGGCTTAAAAATCGGTTTTGGACATCAGTTGTGTGCGAGTAATAACATCCATTTCACATAATTGCAAACTAGAATTTTGTCTTATTTTTTTTCTTCTGAAGAGGTAACATCGTAGGCGATTAAAACTACTAAAGAATTACAAAAAAAAAATTACTTCAATAACTTCATCTACATGGAACTAATAAACCGTTTCAAAGAAACTAAACACGTCATAATTGGGGCTTCCAACCGAATTGAATGCCACATAATTCTTGGCCAGATTAAGGGAGTGTTCAATAGATCTATATATTCTACCAACAGAGTGAACATTTGTAGCTAAACGTTCACTTGTTAAACATTAGGGATAATGTTTAACAATTCGAACAATTACTATTCTCCGAAAAATTGTCCTGCAATAATTGATCGCCACCGTGCACACCACTGCGAACGTGATCTGGAAGCGTTGATTTGGGGACTTAAGATAGTTCTTGAGTCCCCAAACCAGTACTTTGAGATAACGTTCGCGGTTTATCTGGAAGTGTTGCTTTAGGGACTCAAGATACTTCTTGAGTCCCTAAACGACGATAAAGTGACTTACGTTTTGACAACTACTAGACTATCATCATCATCATCAGCCTATAGCATCCACTGCTGCGCAGAGGCCTCTCCAAGTGCACGCCACTGGGTAAGATCCTCGGCTACTCTCATCCAGTTTCTGCCAGCCGCCCTACGAAGGTCATCGCTCCACCGTATACCTATACCGTCGAAAAATATGCATGATATGTTTAACATCATTAACAAAAAAGGCTGGACTTGAGTAAGTGGCCTATTAAACCATTATCCTACTATAGTAGTGTTCATATCTCTACGGATAAATTGACTTTTACAGTGTTGTCAGAATATGAAATATTTTAACAGTCCACAATTTACTTTTTGGTCGATAATATAAATAAAATAAAAACAGCGAGTAGGTATGAAAGATAGTATCGGTGTAAAGATGAGAAAGGGCATGCTCCGTTGGTTCGGGCATATAGAAAGAATGCCAGAGGAAAGAATGACAAAACAGATATACAATGTGAAAGTGGAAGGATGCAGGTACCGGGGAAGACCTAGACTATCTTACCACGACCAAACAAACCGAGTCTTATCTGATGGAAAAGTCAAGAGTCTCCGTAACCGGCGAGCGTGTATGAGATGAACTATGAGAGTCGAGGAAGCCAGAGAGGTATGTAAGGAAAGAACCTGTTGGAACTCTGTACTCTCTGCCTACCCCGCAAGGGATCTGGCGTGAGGTTATAGATAGATAGATAGATAGAAAATAAAAATTATTCTTATGCAACTAAAACTTATTCTTATTTAGTTTTTAATTTTAAGACAGAAGTAAAAAAGACGTCGGTAATATTTTATTCATAATTTGTATTACTTAATATAATATGATGTTTTTAATGACACAACTAATCTCAATTGAATTCTTAATATGAGTTCTGATATTATTTCAATTGTCACTTTTATAATTAAAATTGCTATAATTAACATTAGTATAATTAATGTATCGAAATAAAGTGTATCGAAAACTTAAACGAAATTATACACTCAGCAGCATTTGCTTCCACTCCTAAAAATAGAAAAACAAAAACGACTCAAAAAGAATACCCTAAAAATATTATAGAGAAGGTCAAGGAAAGACGAAAACTAAGAAAAGAATGGCATAAGACCAGATACCCCTCCGACAAAACAAAGCTTAACAGATCAACAACAGAGCTAAAAAATATGATAAAGGAGTACGAAAACGATTACCTACAACGTCGCTTGTCCCAACTCACCGCCCACAAAGACACCAATTACTCGCTGTGGCGAGCAACTAAGAACTTCAAGCGCCCAAAAGACCATATTCCCCCTTTGAGAAAGTTGGATGGAGGCTGGGCTAGATCTGACGCCGATAAAGCAACAGTATTTGCCGAACACCTAGAAAAGGCATTTACGCCACTGCCTTGCACTGACCCACTTAAGGACGATGAGATAGCCGATTACTTACAGATTCCTAGTCAACTATGTTTTCCACTGAAGACTGTAAGTCCTAAGGAAATACACCGCGAGATAAAGTCACTACCAGCCAACAAAACACCGGGATATGATCTATTGGACTCTGTACTTCTGAGTAAACTCCCAAAGAGAGGAATAATTTTCTTGGCGACTCTTTTTAATTCATGTCTGAGACTATCCTACTATCCATTCCAATGGAAATTAGCTCAAGTCGTTATGATCCTTAAACCGGGAAAGCAGCCAGAAGAAGTATCATCTTATAGACCAATTAGTCTCCTTCCCCTTATTGGCAAACTCTTCGAAAAAGTTATCCTAAATAGAATGCAACCCCACCTAAACTCCATTCTCCCAGAGCACCAATTTGGATTCAGGCAAAAGCATGGAACCATTGAGCAGGTCCACAGATTGATAGACACTATCAGCCAAACGCTAGAAAATAGAAAATACTGCTCGGCTGTGTTCTTAGATATAAGCCAGGCCTTTGACAGGGTCTGGCACGATGGCCTCTTGTATAAGATCAAAAAACACCTGCCTCACACATTCTTCCTCATACTGAAAAGCTACCTGGACAAAAGATGCTTTGAAGTCAAATTGAACGAGACCGCATCAGTTTTGTATGGAATAAACTCAGGAGTGCCCCAAGGAAGTATTTTGGGTCCCGTTTTGTACCTCATATACACTGCTGACATCCCAGTTAATGACAACACCTTTATTGCCACTTACGCTGATGATACCGCAATACTGTCAGTACACGCTAAACCTGAAATTGCTTCAGCAATTTTACAAAACCACATTACGGCGATTGAAAATTGGTCGCGAACATGGAGAATAAAGGCAAATCAAAGCAAATCAGCTCACGTCACTTTCACCTTAAGAAAAGGTGACTGTCCACCAATCACACTGAACGGTGAACAAATTCCTCATGACGTTACCGCAAAATACCTAGGTATGCATCTTGATAGGAGGCTGAACTGGCAGAAACACATCTGGAACAAAAGGAAAGCCCTAGACGCAAAACTCAGATCTATGTATTGGTTGATTGGTGGAAAGTCACGGTTAACCAACGAAGGTAAAATAACAATTTACAAAACAATACTAAAACCAGTTTGGGCATACGGTATAGAGCTCTGGGGTACAGCAAGTAACAGCAACATTGAAATTCTAGAAAGATTTCAGACCAAAGCTATCAGGTCGATGTTCAACATTCCAAAATGCATCCACAATAAGTACATTCTACAAGACTTAAGACTTAACACTGTGAAACAAGAAATCGCTGCTCGAAGCAAATGCTATCAACAAAAACTAACTACACACGTTAATGCTCTAGCTGCCAAACTATCGGGTTCAGGAAGTGTTACTCACACGAGACTAAGAAGGAACAGCGTTCCTAATCTTATAACCCGATTCTTCAAAGAATAGTGAGAGTCGTCAATGGACGATCACTCACTGCTTAAAGAATAATATTAAACTGGCAAAGTCCAGCCAAAGGAGTGGCTAAATGTCGATAGACAGATCGCAACGCGGAGCAGGATTAAAAAAAAAAAAAAAAAGTATAATTAATATCATTAAAACAAACTTTTAATTAAATAATTTATAAATGTCCGATACAATTATAATGTTTTCTAAATTGTTAGGTAGTTTAGGTTGTACGTCAGGTTTTGTGTCTCTGCCCAGTCTCGCAACGTGAGACGGGACATCGGGGGTGAGTCTGGCCCTCGGTGGTCACTGGCCCGTCTAGATACTGAGGCCCTGCTCGAGTCTGCCGAAGTGCAGTCCTGGGTCTTGGCGCCGGTGGCCCTTACAATGTGCAGTGGGAGGCTGTGTGGGTTAGGGAGGCGCTGACGGCGGTGTGTGATGCGGCTATACCCCGTGTGCGGCAGAGGGTTTCTGGTAGGCGTCAGGTGTACTGGTGGTCGCCGGATATTACACAGCTTCGCCGGGCTTGCATGGCGGCGCGCCGCCAGTACACTAGGTATCGAAGGTCGAGGGGACGAAACATAGCCGTCGGACCAACTGATAGGGAATAGGAGCTATATGCTGCGTACGGGGCTGCGAGAGGGATCCTGCGGGACACCATCCTGAGGGCCAAAGTCCGAGCCCGAGAGGAACTCTTGGCGTCCCTTGATGCTGATCCGTGGGGCCGGCCGTACAGGATGGTGCGAGGCAAACTGCGCCCCTGGGCTCCACCGCTGACCAGCTCCATGGAGCCGCGACTGGTGGAGGAGGTGTTGATGGGCCTGTTTTCAGGGAAAACAGAACACACCCCGCCTGCCATGTTTCGTCCACCAGGATATGCCGCGCCACCGCGTGACCTTGCGGTTCCTGCTGTATCTGATGTGGAGATGGCTATTGCGGTCCGCAGGCTTCGGGCGAAGAAGGTGACACCTGGACCTGATGGCATTCCGGGGCGGGTGTTGGCCTTGGCCGTTGGGGCGCTGGGGCCCCGCCTGAGAGGGTTTTACTTGGAGTGCTTGAATCAGGGCCGGTTTCCGCAGTTGTGGAAGACTGGGAAACTGGTCCTGATTAGAAAATGGACTCGCCGTCGGCTTACCGCCCGATGGTGATGCTCGACGAGGTGGGAAAACTCTTTGAGAGAATAATTGCTGGTAGGTTAGTCGATTTCACGCCCGACCTTAGTGACTGCTAATTCGGCTTCAGGCGGGGTAGGTCCACCATTGATGCAATCCAGCGAGTTGGGGCGATGGCGGCAGAGGCTATTTCTGGCGGGGGGGGGGGGCTGTTGGCAGTGTCGATAGATGTTGTCAATGAGTTCAACTCAATCCCTCACAACACAATCATTGCGGCCCTATCGTACCATGGAGTGCCGCATTACCTCCGCTGCAACGTCGGGGACTATCTGTCCGAGAGGCTCATTACCTACCCTGGGCAGGAGCAATGGGGCGAGAGAGGCGTGTGGTGTGGTGTTCCACAGGGGTCGGTACTAGAACCTCTCTTGTGGAACATCGCATACGATTGGGTCTTGCGTGGTGCGTTGCTGCCGGGAGTGGCGGTAACATGCTACGCGGACGACACGCTGGTTACGGCAAGGGCAAGGACACACCGGGATGTGTCAATATTGGCGACAGCGGGCGTATCCCAAGTTGTCGGGAGAATCCGACAGCTCGGATTAAGCGTGGCTCTGCAGAAGGTGGAGGCTGTCGCATTCTATGGACCCAGGAATCCTCCGTCACCCAATGCCCCCATTGTGGTTGGCAGCGTCTGCATCTCCATCGGCAGACAGCTGAAATACCTGGGTCTACTTTTGGACAGTCGCTGGCGATTCGAGACCCATTTAAAAAAATGGCTTCCAATTTAATTAGAACTGCGGGGGCGCTGGCTGGGCTCCTGCCTAATCTTGGTGGTCCTAAGGATTCCTGCCGGAGGCTGTATGCGGGTATTGTGCGATCCCAAGCCCTATACGGGGCTCCGATATGGGCTAAGTGCCTGACGGCCGGCAGCATTGCGCTCCTGCGTCGACCACAGCGTGTGCTGGCTGCCAGGGTAGCCCGCGGGTACCGCACGGTTGCTAGCCACCCTGCTAGCTGGAGTGCCATCATGGCGCCTTGAGGCGAGGGCCCTAGCCACCGCACACCGCCGGCGTAGGGATGTTGAACCGGAGTCTAGAGTTTTGGGAGCTCGGCGGAAGGAGCTCCAGAAAGCGGTCATGGAGGAGTGGCGCGGGCTGTTGAGCCAACCCAGTGCTGGTCACGCCACCATCGCAAGTATTTTCCCGGTATTCTGGCAATGGGTTGAGAAGCGGCACGGGGTACTTTCCTACTGACACAGGTGCTGTCTGGGCACGGCTGCTTCGGGCAGTACCTGTGCCGGATCGGTCGGGAGGAGACGGCGGAGTGCCATCATTGCGGCGATCCGCTGGACTCGGCCTCGCATACCCTATTGGTGTGTCCGACTTGGAGTGTGGACCGGCAGCAATTGGCCGCTGAGATCGGGGGGAGGGCGCTATCTCTCCCAGCTGTAGTATCGGCCATGGTCGAGAGGGAGAGCGCCTGGGTGGCTATGGTCACCTTCTGCGAGACCGTAATGGCGGCAAAGGAGGCGGCAGAACGGGAGCGGGAGGAGACCAGAGCGAATCCCGCTCGTAGGAGGCGAGCTAGGCGGAGGCGTAGAGCGTACGCCGCAAATGACCTCCGCCCACCGTAAGCAGTGGCCTGCGGGCGCCGAGCGTGGGCAGCTTGTCGCCTGACCAGTAACAGGCCTGTGACGGAAGTGAGCTGCGTCCTTCGCACCCTCACAAAAGAAAACACAAGGCATAGAGGAGAGGTCTGTGGGAAATAGACCAGGCCCGCCCGCGCCGCAGATGTTTTGCTACTGGCGATTCCTGCGGCAAGGCAATTGGGCAATAGACGGACGCCGGGGGGTTTTAGTGGATGCGAGCCCCACATAACTGCCAGATCATCAAAACCCACGATGTGGCAGTACGCGGCAGGCATTTCCGCTCGGAAAAATAAATAAAAAAAGGTAGTTTAGGTTCTTCGATTATTCCTAATGATATTTGCATGCCTAAAAGCAGAATACGGCGTACGATCAATGTAATTTTAACATCCATTGTAACCTATTTTCGCAAATAAACTGATTTGATTTAAAAATCTTAAGTAAACTCGTTATTCATACCTAAAATAATTTCAAATTTCTTAAATGCACACTGAGTCAAATTTAATTGAATAAATACATTGAATATTTTTAAAAAGGTAAAGTCGATACTTTATTTAGATTGATTTAGTTTGCTAGTTTTACATCCAAGCCATTCTAGTTTGACGTCAAGCCATCTAAAGTTAACAACATATTTTTTTTTGACATTGCACCTAAAAAGTTATCCGTGGATTTGTGAACACGATTATAGGTTATCACGAAGTTTATTTCGATCATCGGCTTAGTTCTAAATTAAGCCGCGTAGCTTATAGAGCGAATGATTCGTAGATTAAATGTAACCGTATGTGTGTATATCAATGTAGGGGGTGTTAAGAGGATCGTCTCTACATAGCATCCAATACATAGCACCCCAATAAGTATTTAATTCAAAAGCTTACAATTTATTAGAATATCTGGTGATATTTGAAGAAACAATTATGGTAATATATCGGACTTTTCTGTCACTGCTGGCAAAATACCTTCTCTCACAAATCGACCTGAGAGAGAATAGATCATAATCCACTACATGAAGTGCGGATTGGTGGAGCCAGGGCTCCCTTCCTTCTGTTGGAACTTAGCCAACTCCCTATAAAGCTTCCAATTAAGCTTCACTACTATTAAAAACGGTAACAGGTACTGATATCTTAGCGTGCCTTTCGAAGCACAGTCATGAATTATGCTTATTCCGATTTAACGAAGACTTCTAGAAATTGAATCTACTCATTAGTCGAAACCGCAAGGAACGGCAAGCCGATATCTCTTAGATTTCTAGACAATATGGTCGCCAATTCGACCTTTATTCCGTTTTCTCGATCGATGTGTAAAGTGTTTCAATCATGAGGCCGATACGAAGGCGGCGCTAGAACGGACGGTATTTGTCGGAATGGAATCGCTTGCCGTCAATATATCACCCCTTTGTTGCTTCGCTTGGCTTTCGATAAAGCTTCCTGAAAACATCTTCGCAGCTCAAACATTCTTTTGAAAGGGCGTTTGCGATAAACTGTCGCTTTGGCGTTATATTTAGACTATTTTCAACCCTTAGAATTTTTAAATATTTTATTAGTTCTGTTTGTTTATATTTTGTCAATTGAACAGATATATATTTTAGTTGTATAAGAACTTAGGCCCGTATTACAAAACGTAAATCAGTCGTGAATCTAGTTTAAGAAACTGATTTTGTACTAAAATATTAGTTTTAAAACTAGATTCTCCACGGTTCTATAGTTTTATAAAATACGGTGGTATCTTTATGTCGAGCTCTCGAAAATTGCAGGTATTTTAATCAATATCTCCTATGTCTAAATCAATGAGCTACGAGTAGATATAGATGCATAAATATATCCCAACGCGGCCGTTTTTAGCTGTCATGCATTTTTTCATGATCCGATTCCTTCCCACTTTGATGTCTTTAACAAAAAACTAATGACTTTTGCAAATACTGCCAGAGATCCTCCAACACTTCCACATCATTTTTTAACTACTACATTTTTCATTTTGTCTTTTTTATTTTTTTTATTTTTAGCTCTTAGTTGTGTCCTTATATTAACCTATATAACTTAGTGTGTTTACATATGAAGAATAAGTAAACTTATATGTACATATAGATTACAGTCGTTCAGCAAGATTGATTTCTTGTTCGGAGCAATTAATTGTAATGTTTTGTTGAAAATAAATCCAGAACAAATAATCTACTCGTATGGATAGCACTTTATACCTGTGTTTACTGGCACTTTATACCATAAGCATCAACATGAATGCCTAATATTATTGTATTTGTATTGCTCTTCATTACCCAGCTATGAAAGCGGCCACGATGAAAGCGACACTTATCGCAAAGTGACCTATTGAATACGCACTCGATTCTTGATTCACGCTCGATCGTTGCACGTTTAACCGGCCACTCAATGTACGTTGGATAATGTGCTTTAACGCTATATATTTCAAGTTGCAAATATAATACACGTTTATAATGACTTTGACCCCAGAATGCCGTGTGTCCTAACAGCCGTGACACGACCATCACTCGCACCTAATGACTATTTAGGCAATTTGGAGCGCAACCGTGTTGTCTGTAATGGTCCATTAGTATTTCCAACGTTTTCTTTTGCCGCCCCCAGCGAATGCGTTCAGTGACCTTTGATGGCGTAGCTTTGATCAATGGGCTTGGGTTTTTTGAAAATTATTTCATCTGTTGTGATTTTACATAACGTCAGTGAAGTGCGAAAGTCAAGGTAAGCTGATGGTTTGAGATACAAAAACTCAACCTGTACCTGGTTTTTGAACGACCTCTTATGTTTTGTTTTCAAATAATAAGTTATCTTGGCCAGCTAATTACTAGCGTTGTAGCGGTGGTTTAGTTAATTAACTAGTATTAATAATAGTTAACAGTAGTTGTATCTTAAAAATATTCACAGGGCTTTACTCTTTTTATAAATAGTCGACAGAGCTCCATTGTTGTGAGAGATTATATTTTAAAAGTAGTGCAAGAACTATCCAGGAGACTTCATTAGTACAATATCATTAAAATCGGTAAATAGTTAGGAGGAAAAGAATAACGAACACACACAAACTAGAATTTTATATACAAAGATATGTATATCTAATCAAAATTTCCTCTAAAAAGCACAACTTTTTTATAAACTATGTGACCAGACAAATTTTATCGCCGTGCCGAGAAAGTTTGTTATAGCCTGGAAACCGATACGGTGCAGTTGCCGTAGAATTTTCACAAACACAACGGAAAACGGAAACGCCGTTATCATATAAAACATAGCAACGAGTCACCGTGTCCCGGTAAATGTAGGTCAGAGTAACGGGATATGGGACCCCTATACTTGTGGTCTACTGCCAACGGGAAATGTGTAAATAATACGCCTTTATACGGGGTGCTTTGATCCCAGTGTGACAAGTATTGTTTGGGGCTCAATAACATGACAGACAAACAGATACGAATGGCAAAAGTTGTGGTTCGGTTTTTTTTTGTGATTGATAGACGCAACACTGTTATTAATACATTAAAATATTCCATTTAAAGTATGCACAACATGATGGATGCTCCTATTTCGAATCGCATCCTCGGACAAAGGGTAGTTTTTAAAATTTCCCATTTGGAGTCGGTTATAAATTCGTCTCATATATCATTATCTTTGCAATTTGATTTAATTCTCTGACATTTGACCATTTTGTTCCGGGGTACCTTCAAATATCTTAAAAAAATACATTATCCTGATTTACGCAAAGTAAGCTCGCGATGGGTTGATGTCAGTGTAATGCTAGGTTTTGTATTTAATTTTCCTCATTAACTATAGGCTTCTAAGTCAGTAGAAGCATTTAGCAAAACCAATTTGATGTCATAACTACATATTATAACACAAAGTCCCGAGAAGCGTCTGTCTGTCTGTCAAAAAAAAAAATAACAGGGAAGTTTGTGTATAATTCACCAGTGCGAAGCGGGGGCAGGTCGCTAGTGTATAATATTAACAAAAGTAAATAAACGATTTACATGTGTACAATACATTTATTTACTTTGATTAGCTAACTTGGGTTAGAGATTATACCGTTTGGCAAGCCGGGCAATGGAGTGGTTGCCAAATTTTATATCTGACCTCTATTCAGTGTAGAGTATGTTAAGCTAATGGACTCGATGATCAATGAAAATAAAATTCTAATTTTGATGTGAGTTTCAGTTGGTTAGTAGTTTTGGTCGTCAACACACACACACATTGCGTTGTTGTATGTAAAGCAATGACAGCTAAAGTTGTGTAGGGCCAAACAGGACTCTGCCTAAGCATATTGCTGCACTATGGTTATAGTACAGCGCTGGTATTTTGGCAGAACCTTTGCAACTGGCGTCACGGGTAATATATTTACCTCAAATATTAAGTGTATATCGACTGCGACAAGGGAATGAAAACAAAATGCTGCTGCTAGCCAAGGAGCAAGCATTTTGTTAAAGGCTAAAGAAAAAAAAAGATAATAGTGTGATAAACAATTCAAGGGTCCTTGGAACTGGCGACCGTGTACCAAATGAATTTTATTATAAGAGTGGATCAAAAGCAAGAGAGGTATGTAAGGAAGTACCTGTTGGAGCTTTGAACTGTGAACTCTAGTAAAGAGTAGAAAAATGAAATCAAAAGAAGGACGAAGGTTATAACTTGACTAAGTTGTAGAATAAAGGAGGCCATGAATAGAAAACGTACCAAATAAGACTTACACAATTGAATTCGTCTGGTTTTATAAGACAATTTTTTTTTATTCGAATTTATTCACAACTGTATTCATTCGAAAAAAATTGCCTGGCCTTATAAAACCTATGCAACCTTTGCATGTCAGATTTCAATATTTATGTATGAAATTTCAATTCGCTCATAAACAACGAACGGTCTTTTCTAAAACTTTGTAATATTTTTCTAAATACATAATAGCTTTTTAAAGATGACGTGACATTTTCATGAGTAAAATACCAATTTCATGAGTAAACCCAACGTCGCAATGATCGATTCCATTTGATTGCCAACTATCTAAACAACGGAGCTTAACTTTGAAAGTTCTATATTCTTGTTTACAAAATCTTTTATAATTTATCCATCAAAACTATGCTTTGCAATTCACCTTTATTGCTACGAATAATATAAAAACGTATGGATAATATATTACGTTCACGATTTGCTCCCACACGCGCTGAACTTAAATTTTTAAGAGACTTGATGCGAGGAAAGCAATCTTCCTGCATTAGGCGGGAAAAGGTAAGAGGGCTAATCATATACCATTTGACGTTATCGCAACGTTTTCGGGAAAACGTGCTTTCGTTCATCTTTATTTAATAAATATGTAGTATAAAAGGGTGGCATATCAATTTGATAACGTTACTCTTACCTCAATCTGTTCGTGTTAAGCAAGAGTATTATTACGACGATGTACCTTTTGAGCGTATGTATATTTACATGGGATCGTATACTTTATTTCACAATGATTGGACAGTTGTATCGAGAAAGAATAGAATAAAGAAGATAAGCCCTCTGTGTTTCTTGCTGAAACTTATCGGTGGAGGTTGCGGTCCAAACCAAAGTGGTAGGTAAACGTAAAAATTAAAGTAAATTGTAAGATTATGTTTCAATTGGAAAAGTAACGACACGTTGCTAATTTAGCACGCGATTTGTTAATTTGGTTATAATATAGGTACATCAATGCTTGACGCCTTTTTCAGCTGTCTAAAAATAGACATGAATTCCCGGAGAGGGCGGCACGAACCTACCGCGCAGGACAGCCCACGTACAGCTCATCTTTGCTCTTGTAATTTGGAGGACAAGGTCTCATTTTGTTTGCACCGACCTATTTGCTGTCCTTCTCCAACATTACATACAAGCTGAAAAACGCATATACATAGAGCCTTTTTTAATTTAATCGCTGCATACTTAACACCCTGGATAGTAAAGCTTTAGATAAATTTTTAATATAACCTCCCATATATCGTGGGTATTGCGGCGTAGTATTTACTTATTGATCGATATTAAAAACTCCCGGGGAAGAGAATTTGATGTAGCTAAATGGAATCGCATGGAGTAATTCGGTGGATATAAGAACTTCGAGGTAGGTAAAACATGGGTTACGATCCTAAAATATTTTAGTGTGCAACTAAATAATACATCTCTGTATTACAAGTTACATAAAAGTAAGAATATTTTCTTACGGGTTTTCTTCAGAAGTAATAAATATCGCCTATATTCCCACCAACGGAGGGTGCAAAGGTGTACTGTATACATCCACTCTTCACCGACGATGTTAGGTATCATGTAATAGGGGCCAAGCCTATTACAATTATACTGGGCACGATACCAGACTTGAAAATTTTCCATCGAAACATTACTTTTTTCCGACCTAGAATTTCAGTACCTCGTGACCGCTTCGCGCATTATTCGCCACGAGAATATAAAGGCAATCAGTTTAAAATAAAAGAAAAAAACGCTGTTATGTCAATATAGTGCCATTTACACTCAAATCCATAATCCTCCGAAAACAGCAGTTACTAGTTGGTTTCATCAGTTATTGTTTTCTTAGGTTATCCAGTTTAAGCTTCCCGAAGTATTCTCCATGTTAAGTGAAATTTAGCTGCATCCATAAATAATACAGAAGATACGCAACCTATGCTTCACGCGCACTCTTTCATGATTAAATCTAAGGGAGTTTACCTTTGAGGTATCTTACCTGCATACCTTTACAAAGTATATTTTGTAAATGAGAGGACTGTGTAACACCGAATGATAACATGAAAGTAAGTACATTTTACGTTTAATCTATACTTAGCCTATCTATTTAACTCGTTCTGCATTGTTCTCCCGTACCCCATGAAGGCAATGTATACAAAAATAATTGTAAATCTCTCATTTTTAAAAGACTAACCATGGAGTTTCTAGTCCTGCTTCTCCACAGGAATGAAAACCCGAACGGGTGGTAGTCTTAAGTAAACACAAATTTTTTCTTTCCTGACCATTCATAGGTACTTCTTGGTCTACATGAATAAAAAACTTTTGATTGATTGATTGCGTTTAAGTTACCCAAGTTCTTCATTATGGGAGATACTAATAATCACATAAAAATCATGAGATCTATTACTAATTATAATTGATTGATGAGGGTTGCGTGTCTAATTAAAAAACGCTGTCCGGAGCCTAGAATAGTGGCCAGTGTAATATAAATAGACTTGCTTTTTATTATATTGGGATCTAACATCGTCCCCGATAATGTGAGTGTACACGTTACATCCCTGTCACCTTGCTAGCCATATGTAGGTGTGACGTTGATTTTTTATGCGTACAAATAAATTCAAAGTAGTCACAATATCGAGTTAAAAAATATTTATTAATTTTAGAGGCTCTCAAAAACCAACAGCTTAAGCAAAAACTCACCTGTAGAACTGAATAAGTACTTGAAACAGTCGAGACTTGAAGAGCAGCTTAAGCTTATACTTGTCTGTACAATTGAATAGGTACCTACAGTAATAGTAGGGCTACCACGGGCGGCAAGATTTTTCTCCTGCGGGACAAAATTGTATCGGCCAGTGATACAATACAATTCAAGAAACGAGTTTTCCCGTGTAGTTTTCTCAATAAAGCCTACTATTATAAATCAAAGTGAGAGAAATTAGTTCATACTCCATCACACGGACCCAATGCGGATTGGTGGGGGCAGGTTCCTAATCACCTGCTAAGCTAGCACAAGCGGCGCGACAAGACATGTGTCACGAATATTATCGCTCTGGCCATAAGATAACTGTCTTGTCTTACGTGCTAGAATGACGTGATAAAAGTTTGAAATAAGAAAACTTAATTCAAGTGTTGTATTGACATAAAGACAAGACTATTTTAATTGACATACAAATCTTGAATCACAGGCCGATTAAATTATATCCAACGCGAAAAATCTAACCGCCTAGCGCCAGTGTTAGCCCTGCGGGCAAGTATCAACGAACTCATAATTAGTGGACTTGCACTGAATTTTGCGGTAACAACCCCTTTGTACCGTACAAAACGTCGAGCTTAATTAAGGGAAAAAATGTGACAATAGTTCGGTTATGTTTGCACCGTTTTTTATTAAGATTTCGTGAGCGAGATAATGTAAAGGAAAATTTGAGTTCAATGGAATTTTAGTGTAGGTAGATTTTATTTTAGTTTGGGTACAAATGTAACGGTTGAAGGATAAAAGTATTAGTTTTAATGTCGTAGTGCAGTTAGTAGTATTGTAGTTTATTATAAATATTCTATCTTATAAAATAAATATTACATGACTGTCTCGTTGGTCTAGTGGCGAATGATGCGCTTTGTGATCACGAGGTTCTGGGCTCAAATCCTAGGTCGGAAAAATGTAGTTTTTCTAACGAAAAATTCCCATTAAGAATGTGAAGTCTGGCTCGGTATAATAAGCTCTCCACGTATTCCACCTAACATCATCGGCAAAAAGTGGGTTTATTCAGTAAATCTCTGCCACCCCCGCTTGGGGAATATAGGCGTGACGTTGTAAATATTTCATGTTTCATCTATTGAATACGGAAAAAATATAATTCTGTGTCTAATATAAATGTCATATAGATATATAAACAATAATTAATATAGTGTTGCTGACCATTCGTGACAGAGTAATTTATACTTTTCAGTTTTCAGTCGATCTATTTATTACTTATACTTGTAATTGGCCGAAATAAAGAAACATTATTATTTTTGTTTATCAATTTTATTCAACAAATAATCTTGTGTTAAATTATTATCTTGCGTACAAAATTTACATCTAATAATTGTGGGTCTCTTTGTTTTTACCTTTGTCTTCCTTTTCGTGAAAGATGGGAGTGGAATGTCTGGGAGTGGGATTAGTCGTTAGAATTAGACATGAAATATATATTTTCATCCACTTGTACATCATTTTCATACGCTTGGGTCTGGCTTGCATTCGCTGGGTCGCAAGAGAGCGATCACAAAGGAAATGTCTTTGTTGAGCATTCTCTTAAAAAGCGATGCCGAGAATGTTAATGTACGTACATATTCGCATTCTTATGACTAATTTTACTGACTGACAGCTAACTTTTGAAGCAAGATGGAATGTAGCCTACATGTAGTTTTCGGTCATTTAGCGTCGCAAAGTGTGTGACGTTATTCGATTTAAAAAAAGACACACAGTACACGGTACCCCCCCCCCCCCCCCCCCCGGGAATATAGGCGTGACGGTAAAAAGGTAATCACAATAAATCCTTTTAGTTCATACTGTGCCCATAATGTAGCATTTTCAATATCTATTACTTCCAGTCCCTGACCTTGTACCGAATGAAATGGAATGCCCAATATCTGCAATTACAAGTAGTAGAAAAGGAAAATTTGAAACAAACCCTATACCAACCCGTCTGGCCAGCGTGGTATAGTAGGCCAAAAACCACCTCTTAACATGTTAAGACACCAAACGCAAAGGCCCCCAGTTCCCGGTAGTCCCGCTGTCCGCTGCCACGGTAGCAGTCGCGGTAACAGCGGGGCAGGGGGTGCGTAGAATCTCCGGGCTACGACACAAGGCTACCAAAAACACCTGACCCTGGCTACGTACAATGGACGCTCTCTACGGCTGTACCAACACCTCACTGAACTCGAGGTAGAACTAGGTCGCATAAACTGGCACATATTGGGGTTATCCGAAGTCCGAAGACAGGGCGAGGACACGATAACCCTTGAGTCAGGCCACCTGTTCTACTTTCGGGAAGGTGATCGGCCCTCTCAGGGCGGTGTCGGTTTCCTGGTCAACAAAGCTCTCACAAACAACGTTGTGGAAGTCAGCAGTGTGTCGACACGGGTAGCGTACCTCATAATTAAAATTACCAACAGGTACACCCTGAAGGTGGTACAGGTATATGCGCCGACCTCGACATACTGCGACGACATAGCCGAAGCCATGTATGAAGACATAGCCAAGGCATTACATGGCACCACCAAGGCTCACTACAACGTTGTTATGGGGGACTTCAATGCCAAAGTGGGAGTACAAGAACGCGGCGAAACGATAATCGGACCCCACGGCGTAGGGCGCCGAAACCACAGGGGGCAGATGCTGGTCAACTTTCTGGAGTCGCAGGGGCTCTTCTTGATGAATTCGTTCTTTAAGAAGAAGCTTCATAGAAAGTGGACATGGCGAAGCCCCGACACTGTAACGAGGAACGAGATAGACTTCATCATGACTGACAGGAAGTCTATATTTAGGGACGTCTCCATGATCAACAGGTTTAACACCGGCAGCGATCACCGACTTGTCCGAGGCGCTCTAAATATAAACTTCAAGGCCGAAAGACGTCGCATGATGAGGTCTACTCTCAGACCAACTGCGCCTCAAATAGCTTTAGGGTTCGAAAAGTTCCAACTGGAGCTTCAAAATCGTTTCGACCTGCTGGAAACCGAAGGCAATGTTGACGAGAAAACCGACACAGTGGTCAAAACGCTACAGGATGTGTCTCCCTTGTTTCCCGGCAAAAGCGGTAACAGAGAGTCTAAACTCTCGCTCGAGACTCTCGAACTTATGAGGCAGAGACGGGAAATGTCATCCACGCAGGCGTCTTCGCCGGATGGGAGTAACCTCAACCGGAAGATCCGGAAGCTGGTGCGACGTGACCTCCGATGTTCCAACACCCGCACCATCGCGGCTGCGATTGAACAGAACAGAGGCACCAAAGTCTTCGCTCGCCAGCTAGGTAGATCCCATCTGACGAAACTTAATACAGAGGATGGCAAAACCGTGACCTCCAAGTTCGAGATACTCGAGGAAATTGAGAGTTTCTACAAAGACCTGTACGCATCACGGATGGCTAAACCCTCGAGACCCAGCGCTGACGACCACAGAGCCCCACAAGCACGCCACGATACGGAAGACATCCTTGATGTCAACCAGGACGCGGTTAGAGTGGCTCTCGAGCAGCTCAAAAATAACAAGTCGCCAGGCGATGACGGAATCACCACTGAGCTCCTAAAAGCAGGCGGGACTCCAATCCTGAAAAAGCTAGCGAGCCTCTTTAATTCCGTCATCCACCAGGGCTTAACACCTCAAGCGTGGAGCGGGAGTGCGGTGGTTCTGTTCTTCAAAAAAGGTGACAAAACCTTGCTGAAGAACTACAGACCCATCTCACTCCTGAGCCACGTCTACAAGTTGTTCTCGAGAGTACTCACAAACCGCCTCGCCAGAAGACTTGACGAGTTCCAGCCACCGGAACAAGCCGGGTTTCGAAAAGGCTACAGCACCGTAGACCACATCCATACTGTTCGGCAGATTGTACAGAAGACCGAAGAGTACAATCAGCCGCTGTGTATGGCTTTCGTGGACTACGACAAAGCCTTCGACTCCATCGAAATCTGGGCGGTTTTGGATGCTCTGCAGCGATGTGGCATCGATTGACGCTATATCGAGGTGTTGAGATGTCTGTTTGATACCGCCACAATGACCGTCCAGCTCCAGGACCAAAAGACCAACCCGATCGAGCTGCATCGAGGGGTAAGACAGGGGGATGTAATATCCCCCAAGCTCTTCACCAATGCACTCGAAGACGTCTCCAAGACGCTGGACTGGACTGGGCGGGGCATTAACATCAACGGCGAATACATCTCACACCTTCGGTTATGATGCCGATGATATCGTCATCGTGGCAGAGTCACTGGAACAGTTAAGCGAAATGCTGCATAGCCTAAATGGAGCCTCTCGAGGTGTCGGTCTCGGCATGAACTTTGATAAAACCAAGATCATGTTTAATGAGCATGTCACGCCGGGACCGATCTACGTCGATGGTTCGATGCTCGAAGTTGTTCGGGAGTATGTCTACCTTGGACAAGTTGTCCAATTTGGTAGGAACAACTTCGAGAAAGAAATCAACCGCAGGATCCAATTGGGTTCGGCAGCATTTGGCAAACTACGTCACGTTTTCGCTTCGTCTATACCGCAATGCCTGAAGACTAAAGTCTTTAACCAATGCGTTCTACCTGTTATGACTTACGGGGCCGAGACGTGGACACTCACAGTGGGACTAGTCCACAAATTCAAAGTCGCACAGCGGGCTATGGAGCGAGCTATGCTCGGCGTCTCTTTGAAGGATAAAATTCGTAACGAGGTAATCCGACAAAGAACCAAAGTTACCGACATAGCTCGCAGACTCAGTAAGCTAAAGGGGCAATGGGCTGGTCACATCTGCAGAAGGACCGACGGTCGATGGAGCAAGCGTGTCCTAGAGTGGAGACCGCGACTTGGTAAGCGTAAGGTAGGACGGCCCCCAGCTAGATGGACCGACGACCTCAAAAAGGTCGCTGGGACAGACTGGATGCGGAAGGCGGAGAACCGTGTGCAATGGCGCGTGTTAGGAGAGGCCTATGTCCAGCAGTGGACTACGATAGGCTGATTGATTGTTTGATATCTGCCAAAAGACCAAGGAATATGAAAGCTTTTGTTGTACCCTAGCCTGTTGTCGTAATTGCAGCGAGAACACATTTCTATAACATACCCACTTATCACATAATAAGGCGAAGATAGAAACCAAGTTTTGCCCTTGTTGTACTAACATTTACACTTTCATCCACGCAATATTATGGACCTTTGCAATACGGGTATAAATATTAAGGCATTTATGCGGACTAATTCCGATTACCCGCGACCTTTCATGCTTGACTAAAAGGTTGTGACTGTAACCCCGGCCCTGGTGATGTTAAATCTAATAATATAAACACGACTATATACTACAGAGAAGCCTATTTTATTAGGATGAAAAAATAATCATCAACAACAAAGTTCAAGTACAAAAGTGATTATCGAGTAAAAACGTGAGATCGATTCATGTAGCGCTCTGCCTTTTTTGGAGCGTGAAAGAAAAAGATATAGAAAGAAGAAGTCCAATGCATAGTTTCGATAAGATACGATTTGATCTTAACGATGGTGTGGGATAAAAAGTGCGTTGTTGCTTGTGTTTTTACAGGATAAGCGGGACAAAACGTCCGATAATATATGTGGACTTTTGGTGGGATTCTGAGTGAAGACTGCTCGATAAATGATTTCTTGTTGAATGTTTATATTAAAAGTACCAGAAGTGAAGTGTAAATAACGGTTGCTAAGGTGTTGCGAGAACGTTTTACGATTTGAAAGACTGAAAACTGCAAGAGGTTTGGCGATTAATTTTATTAATATATGTTTTACATTTAATAGACGATTATACAACAACATAATTGGCACCACACGGCTGTTGTGCCGTGTGGTGCCGGCAGAGCAGAATAGCGCCACCCCATATCTTCCCGTGGGTATCGTAGAAGGCGATTAAAGGAGTGTGAGAAAATACTGACTCCTTGTATCTTTCTCACCGTGATACTGCTCCGTCTGTCTGAGTCCTTCTCCGGTCGTAACGGTCTCCGTTCCACTGGGCCCAGAAGGATAAGGATGAGTATGTGCACCTGTGTCTCGCGCGTATACTTGTGCACCTTAATATTTCCTGCGCATCTGACCGCTTCCGTTACTGGACTCCGAGTACGCAAAAGTCCTGTGGCGATGGGTAGAAGTAGAGAGGTCTAGCCTGATGCAAACTAGGCTTTGTCTGATATCTGCACGCAGGCGGTCCCGGGGGCGTGAGAACACGCCGTGGTCGTTTCCGAGCTGCACATTTGGGACGACAGCACGGGCTCGGCAGCACTTGGGATGTCAAAGCAGCCCTGTTTAGGGAGGCACTGCTTTCCCCGCTCAGCTGGGGAGGGGGCTAGAAAAGGTGCCC
The DNA here is from genome assembly GCA_905147815.2 of Phalera bucephala. Classification (NCBI taxonomy): domain Eukaryota; kingdom Metazoa; phylum Arthropoda; class Insecta; order Lepidoptera; family Notodontidae; genus Phalera; species Phalera bucephala. The sequence continues at coordinate 17,938,316 of LR990609.1, read as the reverse complement.
TAAAAAAATGCTCGTCCCGACATGGCAGATGGTAGTAACCGCGGCTATCATCGCATCATTTAAATCGTGGTCGACGCCGCAAAGGAAATTTAAAAAGAACACCTGTTATGACATTCGGCGCGTGGAACGTGAGAACGCTTCTTGATCGAGATGTCAACGCCTGCCCCGAACGTAAGACCGCCATAGTAGCTCGGGAACTTCATCGCTATAGCGTGGATGTGGCTGCTCTCAGCGACACACATCTCCCCGATGAAGGAGAGCTGGTGGAAGCAGGTGGCGGCTACACTTTCTTCTGGAAAGGTACCGCTGCCTCCGAAACTCGACGATCAGGGGTAGGTTTTGCCATCAAGAATCACTTAGCAAAGCATTTAGAGGAGTACCCTCTACATATCTCAGACCGCGTAACCACACTGCGCCTTCACCTGGACAAAGACAACTACCTTAATGTCATCAGTGTCTATGCTCCAACGTTAGACAAGTCTGATGACATCAAGGAAAAGTTCTATGAGGAAGTGACACATTGCCTCGATAGCTTCAACGCCAGGGAGCAGGTTTTATTGCTGGGCGATTTCAATGCCAGGGTTGGACGGGACTATGAGGCTTGGCCTGGAGTTCTGGGTAGACATGGAGTTGGCAACATGAACAGCAATGGTCAGTTGCTGCTCAGTCTTTGTGCTCAATACGGTCTGGCAATTACGAACACTATGTTTAGACTTGCCGCCAAGTACAAGACAACATGGATGCACCCAAGATCTAAGCATTGGCATTTGATTGACTATGCTATCGTGAGACAAAAAGATTTCAGCCAAGTACAGGTCACCCGCGTGATGCGTGGTGCGCACTGCTGGTCTGACCACCGACTTATTGTCACTAAGCTACGAATCCGCCTCCGTCGCCCGCGTAGATCTCTTATAAAAAAGCTTGCTTCTTTGAACTTGGATAAGCTAGAAGATATCGCGGTCAGGGAGAAATACGCTGAAGCCCTGTCTGAAAAGCTGATGCCAGCTAATGAGGTAGGTGATGTTGATGCTGCCTGGGGAACTATGTCATCTCATATCATGGATACCGCTTCAACTGTACTGGGTAAAAAAATCCGTCGCAACGAAGACTGGTTTGATGGAAATGATGAAACCCTGCGGGCAGCATTCGACAAACACCGAGATCTCCTGCGACAGCACAAAAGGCAGAGAGGAAGCGTTGCGGTTGTTAAAGCTAGTGACCTCGAATTGCGCAAGCTGTCTCGACATATGAAAGACAAGTGGTGGCAGGACAAAGCTAGTCACATGCAATGGCTCATTGACACAAACCAGCTGGGTGAGTTCTACAGTGAGGTACGTAAGCTGATTGGTTCATCCTACCAAGCTCGGGTGCCTTTAAGGTCTCTAGACGGTAGTCACATGTTGACAAGCAAGGAGGATATACTAAACCGCTGGGCGGAGCACTTCAACATTCTGCTAAATGTGGATCGATCAGCTGATCTGCAAAGTATCGGTTTAATGCCTCAGCTCCCTATCGCCTTTGAGCTGGACGAGACTCTATTGCGTGACGAGGTTGTTCCTGCCATCAGACAGCAACAAAACAAACGGGCGGCTGGCATTGACCTTATACCGGGAGAGCTGATAAGATACGGCGGAGAGGAGTTGCACACGTTAGTGTGGGAACTATTTGTTCGCATGTGGGAGGAGGAGCGCGTTCCGGATACCTTTAAAGTATCGCGCATAAGTGCTCTTTACAAGCACAAGGGTGACCGATCTGACTGCAACTCCTACCGCGGTATTTCGCTCCTTTCAGCCCCCGGAAAGGTCTTTGCTAGAGTTCTCTTAAACCGCCTAAAGAACTTGTCTGAAAAGATTCTGCCTGAAACCCAGTTTGGCTTCCGACCGGACCGAGGCACATGCGAAGCTATATTCTCTGTGCGTCAACTGCAAGAAAAGAGCAGGGAACAGGGCTGTCAGCTGTACCTTTGCTTTGTTGACCTGGAGAAGGCAATCGATAGCGTGCCTCGGGAAGCTCTATGGTTGGTGCTAGGTAAGCTCGGGTGCACGGAAAAGTTTGTGAGACTTCTTAGACTCCTGCATGACGACATGCAATGCTGCGTTGCCGTAGACGGTGAACAGACAGACTTCTTCCCCGTTACCTGTGGGGTGAAGCAAGGATGTGTCTTAGCGCCTACTCTGTTCGCCTTATACTTTGCGGTGGTAGTTAGAGAGGTCTTACACACTGTTTCTCAGGGAGTCCGCATCCGTTTCCGCACAGACGGCAGCCTTTTCAACTTGGCTAGACTTAAGGCTCGCACTAAAGTCTCTTACGCACTGATCACTGAGATCATGTATGCTGATGACTTGTGCTTCCTATCAGAATCCCTAGACGGCCTGCAACAGCTGATGTCCGCATTCCACCAAGCCTGCCGTAAGTTTGGCTTAAAGATCAGTGTCAATAAGACAGAGGTGATGTCCCTGGACATGCACGGTCACGAGACACTGACCATAAAACTTGGTGAGGATGTGCTAAAGCAGGTGGATAGATTTCGCTATCTGGGGAACACTGTAACATCCAAGTGTGACCTTGATGCTGAGATCAATAGCAGGGTGGGTACCGCAGCTGCGGCATTCGGCAAGCTATGTACCAAGGTCTTCTGCTCGCATAACCTTAAGTTGCCCACTAAGATATCGGTGTATATGGCAATCGTGCTGCCAAACCTCCTATACTCCTCTGAGACGTGGTGTGTATACCGCCGCCACATTCGCACTCTGGATCGCTTCCACCTTAAATGCCTCCGTACCATCATGAGGATCAGATGGTCCGATAGAGTGCGAAATACCGAAGTTCTGCGACGAGCCAATGTTGGTGGCATTGAGGCCTATTTAATGCGTCGACAGCTTCGGTGGTGCGGTCACGTATCTCGTATGGCGGAGGAAAGAGTGGCGAAGCGCATCTTCTACTCTGAACTGGAGAAGGGCAAGCGGAATCATAGCGGTCCCCTCCTCCGGTACAAGGATGTCCAAAAGCGACATATGAAGAGATGCAACATAGAGCCCTCTCGTTGGGAACGTTTGGCAGCACAGCGGCCAGAATGGCGCAGGATGGTGAACAGCCAAGTACACGAGTTCGAGGCTCAGCGTAAAGCTGACCTTGACGCCAAACGCAATCAGTTAAAGGCCCGCCCACCTGCTGCCATATCATACAACTATGAGAACGGCGTACTTACGTGCCCTCAATGTGCACGGAGTTTCGCCGCGAAGATAGGCTACATAAGCCATCTTCGAGCGCATCAGCGGCATTACTCTGACTAGGGGTCTTTAAAGTGGTCGCCATGGCCGAAATCGGTCGGATCAATCAATCATCATACAACAACAATTTATTGGCGTGTTTTCTTTAATCCTAATATATTATAGTATTGCGTAGTTAAAATTCCCTTACATTATATGAAGATTTGTTAATAAAAGCTTCAAATGTCCACCACGTTTTGCGATGCAATTTGGTCAGCTAGTTCTATGTTGACTGGGTCTTTTTAAGCTTTTTACTGTTTACTAAATGCCGTTGTTGTTATTGAATGCCGATAGCTATTTAGTTTTGTTTTTACTGTAAAGATGAGCGTAAAAATACGTTCTAGTAAATATCGTTGGGGTGGTAAGTGGATGGCACTTGCTCAAGGTCGTCTTTATAAAGACATAATACATAGCGTAAAAAACATCGAACCGAGAATTTTCGCTTTGGGGCGGTGTTAATGTTTATTTTCAAATGGCATTTTAAGTATTCATGTGACTTAATAACATCTGAACCACAACAGTCTGGGTTTGTAGTACGCGAAATTCATGTTTATAAACCCACCCAAAGCACAGGAATAACTACTAATCAGGCACGTTCTTGGCATACATTTAGCTGCCCATAAAGTGGTACCTCTAGGTAAAATTCTTGATACCCTCGTTGCAAACTATTTCATTCTGGCGCTGGCCAGTTTTTTAGTCCATTTCTCTGCTCATTGTCGCTCAAATTGGCTGAGTGTAAATCGAGGGTTAGATATATGTGGCAACCTTCTAAACATCCACATAGATGTCCTGCTTATTTTAACTGCAATTAATTAAAATTCATCATAATCATCATCAGCCAAAGGACCTCTTCTGGAGACAAAGGCTTCCCTAAAGATCGTCACAATTACCGCCTCCTGTCTGTTTTTTAAACAAAACATTTCACCAAACATTTTTTTTATTTCACAATTTATAGTATTTTATTTTCGAATTTCTATAGGGTAATTTGATTGTTAGTCCTAAATTGTATTTATATTACGTTCAAGTAATCTTAATCTCACGCTGCGATTGCCGATGCGTGGTCGCCACTCCAGAATGTTTTTGCCCCAACGCCCGTCCGATCTTCACGCTGTGTGGCCCTTCCATTGCCACTTCAGTTTACTAATCATATCCAGGAAGTCGTTGGATGCAGGTGGCATCGGGTGGTTTTCTTAGAGAGCGATCGGGGAGGCTTATGTTTAGCAGTGGACAAGTATATGCTGAGATTGTGATGATGAAAAAGATAATTGCCCGGAAATGGAGTTTTCTTGTATTCTCAACGTACCAAATCTCCCCGATATTAATGTCCACTTATGTAATACCAACTGAGTCGCATGTTTCTAAAATACAGGCAGCACCTGACTGCCGAATGACAAAAAATGGGGCAATTAATCCTTTGCCATTAGCCCGAATGGTTGACCGTTCTCTTTAACGGTCCCGTCCGATAATAAGTTGTGACCTTCACCCTTAATAGATACATGTAACTTATTGGATATGCATCATCTTGATTACTTACTACCTAAAATAACATTAGCTTTAAGAATATTTATTCATTTTTGCTGCATGCATATAGCATAACGGCGGTAGTTGTAGAAATCTTTGAGGGAGGCGTTTGTTCTGCAGTATCTACTGCAGAAAAAAAATTGAAATCCATAATTATGAGCCGATAAACATCCGTTTATCGGCTCATTCATTTATTCTAAGTGCAAGCCTAACCTTTTCTTTAAAAACCGTCTTCACGATTCAAAATATGTCATCGTGATTTTTAAAAGTTCAGCAGTGATAATAATAGGGAAAATAATGATCATTCTTTCACTTTTTTTTGTCAGCACTGTAGATGTTTTTTTAATGTTTTTAGCGAAGCTTCTGATTAATTATAAAGCTCATTCTTTTTTTGTTTGAATGTTGTTTTCTTAATAATAGGTATATCATATTCTCCCCTTATTCGATTTCTTGTCATTGTTTAAGGGGTAAATATAAAAAAGTAATAGTATTATTATAAAACAGGATGTCAAGTTTGTGTATACAAATTTCTAAAAAGTTAGTTAATATAACTGTATCCTTGTTGTCTTGTACTGACACTAGACACGAATGTGTATGAGGCAGACTAAGTAAGTTATAACTGCCAGCTGACGCCAACGTTTCCTAAAGCCTCGTTTGAACAAGGCTATCAACGAAACCTCAAGCACTTGTCACACGACAGATATTACCTACAGGTATAGTATAACCAGAGACCTTTGACTTTGCAGTCCAACGGTCTAACCACTAGGCTATCAATGCCTATTATGAGATGTAACCTACAGTTATAGTTTGTTTTTGAACCATTATTGTGTTTATTTGAACTTGGTTAAGTAAATTGATTACATTACTGCAAAACTACATACATAACAACAGACAATATGGTGTAAATTAGGTATAAGAAAGTAAGGAGAGACCAAAACCTAAATAGTTTCTATCTACCTATCTAATAAATGGCTGTACTTTAAAATATTAAAAAGGTACACAATGCACATTTATAAATGTCGATGAATTCAAAAACATAGTAGATACGTAGAAGAGAAAATACTTAATTCTTCTGTAAAGTTTGCCATACACAACTTAAACCGTATTGTCTAATATTAGCTATACCATTTTATACGATCACCGACGATAAGGTACCTTACGAGATCCCGAAGTAAGAAAGGCACGTAACGCCGTTCAAAAACAGGGTTTTAAATAGGTAATGTGGTAAATTTTGCCAGGTTTGGACATTTAACGGTGGCTTGGTAAGTTTCAACAGCAGGTGGCCACAAAGTCGCCTCCAACTATCTGCTTAAGTCCGCATGAACGAGACGATCTATTTTCTCCTACCTTTATTTATGAGAAAAGGTTTGTCTAGAACGGAGACAGCACATGCTTATTAACTAAATTATCCATCGATTTTTTTTCTTGTCTGAATGACTATATACTACTATAAAGCAATGTTAATTCATCATAACCAAACCCTACAACCATTTTGTTATAATATCATAACCACTAACTACGTCCGCACTTTGCACACACGCTATTTGAAAGACCCCATGTTACATAAAATCTACTTTCAATTACCCAAGTACACGCTCAACTACGCTTTAAGTAAATGCTCAAACAGGTCAAGGACTCAAGTCCTTATATTCCTTAAGTGGTCCACCATGTTCAATTTGTCACGAAGGCTCGTGATAAAGTATCGGTGGGGTAATACACCGTATCACGTGCGTTGCTTGAAAAATTGGTTACTCAATGTTAGTGCGACGGCTTAAATACGGGTTCGCGTGTGTCTCGTCGCGTGGGCAACACTTGATTGTGTATGCAAATATACTCCTGAAAGTATTGCTTGGAAGCAATTTTTTGTTTAAAAAGTTTATATTAATTGACGCGACATGCGCTGATTCCAATTCCTGTAAAAAGTGGTAAAAAAAACTTGTCAGTTGATTTATGTATAATTCAAAACTAGGCTTACAATAGCGTCTACGTATTTAATTTATTTTACTAGGACAACGAGTAAAAGTGAAGAATGCTTAACTTAAATATTTACTATAACTTGAATAAAAATAAAACTAAACGTACAATTTTTAAGGTGTCACAGCATGCATTGAACAGTATTTTCTTTTGGAAATGTTAATTAGTAATGTTTAAATATAAAACTAAGTAAAACTGTGTGTGAATTAACAAAATTATCTATATATTAATACGTGAAGCAAAAACTTTGTACACATTTTTACGAAAATTGCGCGGACGGAGGAGTATGAAATTTCCCACACCTATAGTTTATATAGAGAAGGAGTGCAGAATGCTAATATTTTTTTAAAATTATGCATAAAACATACATTAAATCAATGAAAAAAACATTACACAAACTACCATGTAATTCACACAATACACGTCAAATTGATGTTTGTCTTTAATATTATTTGTCTATAGTTTTACTGAATGTCAAACATAACTAGCAAACGATGAAAGAGTATGGCGAATATCGACCTATGGGCGACCACTAGTCACTATAAATATACCAAAACTGGTAAAAAAAGAAAAAATACATAAGAGATGTTCATACGATTTTTTTTATTCGATTTACACTATATTGTTAGTATATGCTTTTATTTCACTTACACTTACACGTCTTTCCGGTTCAAATCTTGAAACCCATTTTTTATTTTAATTCGGTGACATTGCAATAATACAATGGGGATGGTCTATAATAATAACTTTATTTATTTTCCAAAAAGCACATAGTGTAACATATTACTTGTAGCCTTCACACTAGGCGCAGCCTGTATCGTGAAGACCGTAATTTATCCGATTAACATATACATGGGTATTGGCAGTACAGTGAGTCTTAGAGTAGGAATACAAATATTATTATAAAATGAAGTACCTATTTGTACCATCGTGTGTGTGTCTATGTGCAGTTGTGTGTGTGTGTGTGTGTGTGTGCGCGCGTGTGTGTGTGCGTATGTGTGTGTTTGTATGTGCCTCGGAAGACGTATATGTGTATGTATGGATACGTGTGCTAAAATCATAGTATTTGTACATATATTGTGACTTGCGACAAGAGCTGTGTATATATCAATCATTACGTAACAATATGTAATAATATGAATAATGGTCTGATGATGGAGTCGGAAGATGTTCATAGGAACATGTGAACTAAACGTAACCCTCTCGTGTTTAGGCTTGATAGATTGTTATTGACAGGTACTATATAGCCAGAAAGTGTTCAGGGTCTGGCGATGAAGACGAAAGGTTGTTAATGAAACCACCCAACTACTCAATATACCCTAGTCGTATTTAGGCTCGTTGGATTTATCTTGACGAGTACTTTAGACCCGGATGGTGTCCAACATCAGATGATGGAGCCGGAAAGAAGCCACAGAAAGTCCTTAACTAAGCAAAATAACTTCGTTGTGTTTTCATTGCAAAATATCTATCTATCTATCTATCTATAACCTCACGCCAGATCCCTTGCGGGGTAGGCAGAGAGTACAGAGTTCCAGCAGGTTCTTTCCTTACATACCTCTCTGGCTTCCTCGACTCTCATAGTTCGTCTCATACACGCTCGCCGGTTACGGAGACTCTTGACTTTTCCATCAGATAAGACTCGGTTTGTTTGGTCGTGGTAAGATAGTCTAGGTCTTCCCCGGTACCTGCATCCTTCCACTTTCACATTGTATATCTGTTTTGTCATTCTTTCCTCTGGCATTCTTTCTATATGCCCGAACCAACGGAGCATGCCCTTTCTCATCTTTACACCGATACTATCTTTCATACCTACTCGCTGTCTTACTATGCTGTTGCTAATGCGGTCGGTCAGCTTCACTCCGCACATCTTCCGCAGAGCTCGCATTTCTACCGCATTTATCCTACTTTCATTCTCCTTCTTACATACCCAGCTCTCGCTACCATATAACAGCGTTGGGACAAGAACTCCGTTATGTATGGCCAGCTGCGCCTTAGGGCTTAAGTGCCGGCTCCCGAGTAGCTTTCCCATCGCACCATTCACTCTGTTCCCTGCACTCACTCTTCTCTCTATGTCAGCGGTGTATTTCCCATCCTTACTGAAGGCGCATCCAAGATATACAAACTCATTCACTTGCTCCAGCACATCGTTACCAACCACAATCACAATCACAACCACAATATGTAAAATATTATTTTTGATACGGCCTTTTTAAATTCAAATCTTTATTTTCAGTTTGATTTAAGACAACGTGGTTCTCGAGTAGCGACTGCTTATCGGAAGACGTGAGTCTACAACATGGACCAATGACCTGTTGAAGATCAGGAATTAAAGTTATTGATATGATTGGACACGCGATTTGCGTATCTAACCTTGTCACAAACGCGATCTTCAGTGTGGCGTTTGTCCAGCAGTGGATATCTTTAGGCTGATTAATAATGACTAGAACAGCTTTTTCTTAAATCCAGCATCCTTGATGCAGACCTAAGTCCTTAATTAATATTATTGGCAAAGTTTCCTAAAAAATCATAAAGGGAACGAAAGTTATTATGGGAGTGTTCTATTAAAATTGTGTGCCCGCATTGTGCTCGCTCGGATGGACATTAGTTAACCGCGACCAAATAAAATGCATGTATTTGCATAATTAAAAACTTTAATAATTACATTATTTAGAGACATATTTCAATAATTAAACACATACCGTTATGCCTATATTACCCAAATGGGAATGGCAGACGTGTGCTGTGTACACCCACTTTTACTAGACGTTAGGTCTCATGTAATAGGGAGCGAGCCCATTGCCATTGTATGCCATACTCCGAACAGGTACTGGACATTTTCTATTGTAAAATTACAATTTTTATCCGGCCTAGGATTCGGACTTAGGACATTGTGATCGCTACACCAATTTTCCGCTACTAAATCAACGAGACGATATTCCAAAAACTAATTTCATAAGCTAACATATTTGGTTATACAACCAGACCTTAAATTAAATGTAACCTGAATTAAACTGTATAAGCAAAATAAAAGGTTAGAATTTCTTTAACCGACGACTCGTGACTTCACTTCCGGAAAAATCTAATTAAAAATATGAGGGTATGATATGGCTTTGTCCCGTCCCATTCACACCTAAACTGTTTTCATAATTACCAACAAAAAGCTGAAATCATTGTTAAATATTCAAAGTGCAAAGCCTTATTTTGGAATTATCTCCTTTTGAAACAACCTCTTGTTCTGTTAGGTTCAATTCACGGTAGAATATTCTTTTGTAGTTCAATTATTATTGGATTGAATTTATAAAATTTGATTAAATAAAGTTCATATGAAAGAATTATCATGTGATTTTGTGTTTTGTAATTATGTGTATGGTGGGTATATTGATTACATGATCATGACATGTCGTGGCTTAGTATGAACAGAGTGATGTTAACGTAGCGTCGTCGCGAAAGCGTGTTATCACGTTCATCGTTATTTAGTAAATTTGCTGTGTGAAAAAGATGGCATATAAACTCGATAACATTATGCTACCGTCAATCTGTGCTAAGCACTCTGGTAAAACTTTCAAACCTTAGCGAGGAAATTTAAAGCTTAGATTATACAAAGCGCCACATGTTTTTAAAAATTTGCCTATAAATCTCGCATTTTATGATATTACAGGTTATAAAACTACTTTGTTGCTACACCAGGAAATTTGAACAGTAACTAAAATGGAATAAAATATTCCCCTTAATTTGAAGCAATCGGATAAAATTTGCGAAAAGATTCTGTGATTGTAAAAATGAGCTCTGAAGTCGAGCGTTTAGCGCTGATTCGACCATTACGAGCGTTGAATCACGTAGAAGACGCGAACGTTGTAAGCGCCGACTCGAGCGTTTTGTACAACACTAAACTTAGCAGTAACATTTTGACTTTAGCGTAATGCTATCGAGTTAATATGCCATGCTTTTCACACTACTAATTTATTAAATAAAGATAAACGTGACGGCATGATTTCTTGACAACGTTACGCTAAAGTCAATCTGTTCTTGCTACGAATACTGTAGTATAATAGGTATAACTGGTTCTTTTTTGTTTCGTTTTATTTTATTTTATTACTTGAGAAAACTTACAGCTAATGCGGTAAGTACAGAACAGTAAATAGGATAAGGCCAATTAAAAGTTTCCTATAATAGAAATTATTTAATGTTTCTTTCTATTTTATTTTAAACATCTCTGTCCTCTACCTAGGAAGAAATCGCTGTGAGCGATAAGGCCGCCTTACTGTATCAACATGTCTGATTTCGTCATAATATGTGAAATAATCGCTGAGATTTATGGGCTTTACCGGACCTTTGAAAGGCTTGCGTAGGGACATAGGTCAAACACGTGTAGACCCTTTGCGAAAAGTAATTCTCATGTAACCTATTGCGATCAATTCCTAAAAACGAAAAAACATAAACAGAAAATTATGGAAGAAAACACGGACTATGTGAATGAGGTTTGATGGACTAAAACTTAACTATTTCAAAGAAGAAGACTACCGGCCGTAATTAGTGATACCTAAGTACCGTGGCTGGTGGTAAGTCGCCGTTCACGAGATCGACCCTTAACGGTCATCATAAGACAAGTGAGGGCAATACCGGTGTAAGCGGCTCAGGGGTTTCGAAATGTGTGCTGCGCTTTCTCCGAAGTTACTCGCGGCGTTATGCCCTTTTATATTTCCACCCATGGAGTACATTAACGTAGGAAAGCATTATTTTCCTATATATAGCTAGCTAGCATAAGTGGATAGCTCTCACCGCTCCTCTCGGGACGGGCAATTAAGGCAAGCCTGAGTCGAGAGTCCTGCGGGCACCCTTCGGTTTTCACTCGACCGACGAAGACACGCCGAGGTGGGGGCCCTGACTAACTCTCTGTAGCACTTGGGTCCGTGATGTAGTTACTCATTAATAGCTCGCCAATGGTGAAAAAGGTTTTTATAGTAAAAAGACCTCTCGCAATGAACTATATGAGACAAATCGTATATTCTAGAAAACCAACGTGTGAAATAAAGCCCGAAATGGGCTTAACGTTTTTTTGTTTCTTTTGATGCGTTGGATTTGAATGTGGGAACGTTAATTGAAACGAACGTATTCCGGTGCACAGAGCTTCATATCCTCTGTGAAATTTTGTTTCAAAAAACACGGTGTGCTAGTTTATACACTGGAGCACTGGGTTCTTGTGCATACATTTATCGAATGTTATTTAATGTTGAATGCGAAAATTTTCAAATACAAAAAATAAATATTCTTTAATTTTTATCGATCTTTCATTGGTCTAGTGGCGCATAATCGGATAGTTATCACAAGGATGATTTGAATCCTAGGATAGACAAAGTGTGATTTTTTAATCTAAAAATTATCAGTATCCGTTCTAGGCTTGATTTATCGCCAGGTATAATTATAATAAGCGCGCACTTTATTACACGGGTATGACACATTGTAGGCGAAATATAGGTGTACACAGCACACCTCTGCCATCCTCGCTTGGGGACTACAGGCGTGACGATGTTTATTTTAGTTTCATGTTTTTTTTCTTAAATCATAATTTCTAATTACGATGCTTCCATATCGTTATTAACATCCGCCATCACATCCGCTTGTAAAGAGTTATAGCGGCTGCAGATGTAGTGGATGTGACAAGATATTGAGTATGAGTGGGATAGGCACTTGGTGTTTGCTCGAGTAGAGTACTCTAGCTAATTGGCGAACAGGGATCGAGATGAAGCCCCGCATGCAAATAACGATATTGTGTTTGTGAGCCACCTTACATTGCATTGTGTCGTTTTATATTTTCGAAAGATTATTTACAGTAATAATGGCTTACATTTGAATGTGAAGAAAATCAAAATAATGGTTTTTGAACGGGAAGAAACCAGAACAAATGCAAGGATTATGGTTGGTAACGATGTGCTGGAGCAAGTGAATGAGTTCGTATATCTTGGATGCGCCTTCAGTAAGGATGGGAAATACACCGCTGATATAGAGAGAAGAGTGAATGCAGGGAATAGAGTGAATTGTGCGATGGGAATGCTACTTAGGAGCCGGCACTTAAGCCAAGAGGCGCAGCTGGCCATGCATAACGGAGTGCTTGTCCCAACGCTGTTATATGGCAGTGAGAGTTGGATATGTAAGAAGAAGAACGAAAGCAGGATAAATGCGGTCGAAATGCGATCTCTGCGGAAAATGTGCCGAGTCACACTGACCGAGCGTATTCGCAACAGCGTAGTATGTAAACGAGTAGGTATGAAATATAGTATCGGTGTAAAGATGAGAAAGGGTATGTTTTGTTGGTTCGGGCATATAGAAAGAATGTCAGAAGAAAGAATGACAAAACAGATATACAATGCGAAAGTGGAAGGATGTAGGTCACGGGGAAGACCTAGACTATCTTACGATGACCAAATAGACCGTGTCTTATCTGAAGGGCAAGTCAAGAGTGTCCGTAACCGGTAAGTGTGTATGAGACGAACTATGAGAGTGGCGGAAGCCAGAGAGGTATGTAAGGAAAGAACCTGTTGGAACTCTGTACTCTCTGCCTACCTCGCGAGGGAGCTAGCGTGATGATATAGATAGATAAAACTTACAGTTGTTTACGTGTATTCTATTAGAATTCGGATAATTTGTTTTTGAAAATCTGTTTTCATTGTCTATAATCCGTCACTAAAAAAGAAAAATGTCGCTTAATCACTTCTCGTTTAAATAAAGTGCTGACTGTTAAAAGTTCTGATAGAATAGGGCATTTCTAAAAGCGATGTCGTAATTCCGCGTGATCTCTCGCAGTTCCATCAATATCCCCGGAACTGAAACGTTATCGTGATGAAAGTGCAGACTCTAATAATTGCCTCGATAATCCAGTTTCAATGGTACTATGATACCGGCGCGTTCATTGTTTTCGTTCGTATTCTGAGCGGATAGATTTGAAACTTGGAAAATTGACTAAGTGTGTATGAGATGAACTATAAGAGTGGAGGAAGCCAAAGGAAGGAACCTGTTGGAACTTTGTACTCTTTGCCTACCTTGCAAGGGAACTGGCGTGACGATATAAATAGATTGAAAGTTAATTGGGAGATGATACCCAAATCTTTATTTTGAATTAATTAAATCACCACTATCACCACGACTGGGTACTCGTTTATCTTGTAGAATATCTGCCAACTCTTCTTGGAAACATTATTTTTAACTTAATTCGAATTTTATTTTGTTGGAGAAAATATTAAATGCTTGTCTTTTACGCGCGAGTGGGCGAACGAAACCCAGGGCTTAAAAGCATTGTGATCAATGAGTCAAGACCGGGCACTAACATCGATGGCGAAATTTAAGTGTTCATACATTTACACACAATGAGACACTTCCTCTTACGAATGTAGGCGTAAAGGTGTTTTTAAGCATATCCGATGACGGTGTTCACGAGGCAGTTGACTCAAAAATACAGTAAAATTTCTACGTGAAATTAATCAAATGTTAATAAGGAATAGTCCATATTTATTAAATGAACGGCCCACGGGGAGGGCATTTTGCAATAACTTATACCCACAAAATTGATTACACAATACGCAGCAGATAATGGAACAGCTATCCCGCAATTGCAAAATAAAATTATTAAAAGTTGAGTAAATAAACTCCCGCTGCTTTTTAATTACTCAGATAGAAGGCGCCTTCGACGAAAAATTTTTAATTCGGTATTTTCTTTTGAGAATTTGCATAAAATGAAAATACGGGTGCAGCGTTATCAGTTAAGTCTTATTAAAGCAGTGGGGCGCAAGAATAAAAAGAAAAAAAATCTTATTATAAAATGTTTTGTTTCAAATTCATATAATTAGATATGCACGTTTGCATTCAGGTCACCGACGATTAGAAATAATTAAATTGCCAAGTTAAATATGGTATTATTATGCGACCCAATAAAGCGTCGTTTGTACTACGGGTTTTATTTATACAATATACATCTAGATTCAAGCAAATCTGTGTCCAGCTGATGCTTTGGATTAAGCAAAACGGTTTATTCAGAATCTCAGACCATTAGACCGAAAGCAAATATTACGCTATGTATTTCATTGGAGTTATATAAAAACAAGTCGACACATGCAATACACGCGAATAAAAATTAGAGGGCTAGGCGGAAACAATTTAACGTTATTATGGTAACGTTATCTAGAAAAAAAGTTTTGGTGATATACTATTTGTTTTAAGCGAGTTTCTATGAACCGTACTGGAAAGTGATTGAGTGTTACTTTATCCGTGCTTGGTTCTAGCTGCATCATAATGCATTAATTTATAATATGCTAACAAAAGAATTACGTAGAAGCAGCCCATATAAATATGGGCTACTTCTACGTAATTTGATGCGAAAATTTGAGGCAGAAATTCTTTGCGTCATGTTTTTTTTACGCAATTTATAGCAGTTAGGTCATTTATTAATAAAAGTAGGCACATAAGTAATTGCTCTTGTGTCGTGGGCACAAACATGAAATTATTATATACACCTAGGCCCTAAAAAAACATTTGTGGTCGACACAAAGTTTTGTCCCGTACAGGGATCAAACCCACGATCCCGTGGGCCGTCGTGAATCACTGTCGTTGTCATTGCGTTATACGACGCAGTGATGCGCAATGCGTCGTATAACGTAATGACGTGCATTTAATACATCGTCGTGAACCCAGAGAACACGAAAATATTGACGTTATTGTGATGCTAGTGAGTTTATATACCATCCTTGTCACATTTACTAAATAAACATGAGCGTGACGTATAATTACTTGTTAGCGTCACGCTAACAGCAAAGTTTTCGTACTAAGCCCTCAAGCCGTGTGCGTCATCGATAGTCTATAAATATCGGCGTAGTAAGGGGAAGAGGAGATGCGTACGCTATTCCAAGCGTAAAATTACGCATTCCTAGAACTTAAGCATAGTCTGTGTAGGACCAGTTTTCCTAGGATTTACGCGCAGCTCATTAGATATTTCCCATTTTATCAAGATTTTTATTAAAGAGTGTCTGTTCAAAGGAAACAATTTTTATATTATGTTCATTCAAATATTTTTAATCGGTCCACTACTTCTTGCAACCAATTGTTCGCAAGCTTTTACGCGGTTGCGAATTTATCATCCCATGCAAAAAATGACTTTATGAGAAATTTCGTTGAAAACTTTTGCAAATTGGGCATTTATCAACTAAGCCCAAATTAGTCTTTCTTCAAACAGGCATTTTGCGAAGTAGCCATTTATCAATTAAGCCAGCGGGAGCACGGAATACAGCGTTTGAGCATACTCATCGGAGTAACTTCAAGTAAGCTTGCGGGCGAAGTTTGTACAATGTACCCACTTCCCGAAATCTTATTATCGAATGTTCATTAAAGCGAGTTTATATTATGCCACTGCTGCCATTTTCCCCATACTACGTAGAACTGAGGGCTGAGCACAG
The DNA here is from genome assembly GCA_905147815.2 of Phalera bucephala. Taxonomy (NCBI): domain Eukaryota; kingdom Metazoa; phylum Arthropoda; class Insecta; order Lepidoptera; family Notodontidae; genus Phalera; species Phalera bucephala. Next base: position 17,922,112 of record LR990609.1, on the reverse strand, counting down.
GTTATCGTAAAGTTGTCGAGAAAGGGTGTTGTCACGTTCATTTTTATACAGTAAATGTGCAGTATGAAAAAGATGGCATATCGACACGTTAGCGTAACGCTATCGGGTTGATATGCCATCCTTGTCACACTAAAAATTTACTAAATAAATATGAATTCGACAGTACCCTTTCTCTTTTACTTCACCTATGAAGTGAAGCAGAAAGTGTGCTAAATGAAGAAGTGCATAAATGAAAAACCTGTTGCGTCAAATAGTTCGTACTAAGACCTCAGTTCCGTGGCATCATCGATTGGTTGGTTTCTTTGCCGATTCTAACTAACTTGGCATCCGAACCACTGTGTAAATAAAATGTTTATTGTCCTCGAATAGTAAACATGGAACTTCAATCATTGCTCTGTGTTTCTCTGTATGTGTATGAAATCTCTCCGCTTCCGCATTTTTTATAAAAATATCCTCAAACCATTTCTCGTGCTAGCTTTTCCAAGCTTTTGCTGATGCATTATATTTTTAAACCTTTTGTATTTCTTTACATTTTTTAAATTAAGATTTAACATGAATATATTTTCTCAAAAATTGCACTAAAGAACATTCTGGCAATACTGATTGAGCGAGAAAAGGGAAATGTAAACGATTGACCGTGCTGACATCAATTAATCAACCTATCGCAGTCCACTGCTGGTCATAGGCCTCTCCTAACACGCGTCATTGCACACAGTCCTCCGCCTTCCGCATCCAGTCTGTCTCAGCTACCTTTTTGAGGTAGTCCGTCCATTTAGCTGGGGGCCGTCCTACCTTACGCTTACCAAGTCGCGGTCTCCACTCTAGGACACGCTTGCTCCATCGGCCGTCGGTCCTTCTGCAGATGTGACCAGCCCGTTGCTACTTTAGCTTACTGAGCCTGCGAGCTATGTCGGTAACTTAGGTTCTTTGTCGGATTACCTCGTTACGAATTTTATCCTTCAAAGAGACGCCGAGCATAGGTCGCTCCATAGCCCGCTGTGCGACTTTGAATTTGTGGACTAGTCCCACTGTAAATGGCCACGTCTCGGTCCCGTAAGTCATAACAGGTAGGACGCATTGGTTATAGACTTTAGTCTTCAGGCATTCAGGCAATGCTGCCCAACCCAATTGGAACCTGCGGTTGATTTCTTTCTCGAAGTTGTTTCTACCAAATTGGACCGAACCGAACCATCGACGTAGATCGGTCCCGGCGTGACATGTTGATTAAACATGATCTGGGTTTTATCCAAGTTCATGCCGCGACCGACACCTCGAGAGGCTCTATTTAGGCTATGCAGCATTTGGCTTAACTGTTCCAGTGACTCTGCCACGATGACGATATCATCAGGAAACCGAAGGTGTGAGATGTATTTGCCGTTGATGTTAATGCCCCACCCAGTCCAGTCCAGCGTCTTGAAGACGTCTTCGAGTGCATTGGTGAAGAGCTTGGAGCATTCCCCTGTCTTACCCCTCGACGCAGCTCGATCGGGTTGGTCTTTTGGTCCTGGAGCTGGACGGTCATAGTGGCGGTATCATACAGATATCTCAACACCTCTATATAGTGCCAATCGATGCGACATCGCTGCAGAGCATCCAAAACCTCCCAGGTTTCGATGGAGTCAAAGGCTTTTTCGTAGTCCACGAAAGCGATACACAGTCTTCTGTACAATCTGCCGAACAGTATGGATGTGGTCTACGGTGCTGTAGCCTTTTCAAAACCCAGCTAATTCAGTGGCTAGAACTCGTCGAGTCTTCTGGCGAGGCGGTTTGTGAGTACTCTCGAGAACAACTTGTAGCCGTGGCTCAGGAGTGAGATGGGTCTTTAGTTTTTCAGCAGGATTTTGTCACCTCTTTTTAAGAACAGAACCACCGCACTCCCGCTCCATGCTTGAGGTGTTAAGCCCTGGTGGATGACGGAATTAAAGAGGCTCACTAGCTTTTTCAGGATTGGAGTCCCGCCTGCTTTTAGGAGCTCAGTGGTGATTCCGTCATCACCTGGCGACTTGTTATTTTTGAGCTGCTCGAGAGCCACTCTAACCTCGTCCTGGTTGACATCAAGGATGTCTTCCGTATCGTGGCGTGCTTGTGGGGCTCTGTGGTCGTCAGCGCTGGGTCTCGAGGGTTTAGCCATCCGTGATGCGTACAGGTCTTTGTAGAAACTCTCAATTTCCTCGAGTATCTCGAACTTGGAGGTCACGGTTTTGCCATCCGCAGTATTAAGTTTCGTCAGATGGGATCTACCTAGCTGGCAAGCGAAGACTTTGGTGCTTCTTTTCTGTTTAATTGCAGCCGCGATGGCGCGGGTGTTGGAACATCGGAGGTCACGTCGCAGCAGCTTCCGGATCTTCCGGTTGAGGTTCCTCCCATCTGGCAAAGACGCCTGCGTGGATGACATAACCTGTCTCTGCCTCATAAGTTCGAGAGTCTCAAGCGAGAGTTTAGACTCTCTGTTACCGCTTTTGCCGGGAAATATCCTTCGAGACACATCCTGTAGCGTTTTGACCACTGTGTTGGTTTTCTTGTCAACATTTCCTTCGGTTTCCAGCAGGTCGAAACGATTTTGAAGCTCCAGTTGGAACTTTTCGAACCCTAAAGCTATTTGAGGCGCAGTTGGTCTGAGAGTAGACCTCATCATGCGACGCTTTTTGGCCCTGAAGTTTATATTTAGAGCGCCTCGGACAAGTCGGTGATCGCTGCCGCTATTAAACCTGTTAATCACGGAGACGTCTTAAATATAGACTTCCTGTCAGTCATGATGAAGTCTATCTCGTTCCTCGTCACAGTGTCGGGGTTTCGCCATGCCCACTTTCTATGAGGCTTTATCTTAAAGAACGAATTAATCAATAAGAGCCCCTGCGACTCCAGAAAGTTGACCAGCATCTGCCCCCTGTGGTTTCGTTTCGCCGCGTTCTTGTACTCCCACTTTGGCATTGAAGTCCCCCGTAACAACGTTGTAGTGAGCCTTGGTGGTGCCATGCCTTGGCTTTGTCTTCATACATGGCTTCGGCTATGTCGTCGCAGTATGTCGAGGTCGGCGCATATACCTGTACTACCTTCAGGGTGTACCTGTTGGTGGTTTTAATTATGAGGTACGCTACCCGTGTCGACACCCTGCTAACAAAAGAACTGTCAATGAAGGGTCGGGCAGGTGAAAGACGTAAAAGAGGGATTTTACATGACTGAGCTATGCTCATTTCCCATTCGAGTCAGTAAAACATAAATTGGGGGGATGTAGCACGAATAGATTGACATTAACGTAATGCTATGGAATTGATATGGCATCCTTTACACCCTACAAATGTATTAAGTAAAAATGAAAGTGACAGCACGATTACTCACTAGAGTCACGCTTACGTTTTCATGCTTTTGTCAACAGCATTACGTATGGGTATACCCAATGCATTGACAGTATAATAGAAAATAGGGGCCGAATTCCGATGACTTTGTCTAGTGGTTAAAGGTTCAACACATAGCCGACGTAGCGCGACGGGAGCGCAACGGTGGCGCGGCTTGGGGAGTTGTAATGTACTGAAATGTACGGGAGACGCAACACAGCGCAGAAAACGTCACGACCGAACGTAGACGAGCGCTTCCGTCACGCGCTCGTCGCGCTCCGTCGTCTATTTGACTAAACCTTAAAGGCTTAAGCCGCCTCGCCTATTGGATTGAGTAGTAGCGAGACCAAAAGGGGCAAATCTTTGTGAGACCCACAGGTATTTATTCCGCTGAAGGTGTTTGTGTTTATAAATTACATTCTGGATTCAGTTTGTCAAGGAATAATGAAATAATGCAACTCAGAGCAGAAACTACTACGGACCCAAAGAGGACCCACCGTGAAAGTGTGGTAAAATCTAATTAGGATAAAAGCATTACAATAATATAAAATTGTCAAAAATACTTTATTGAATTTGGATATGTTATTTATCAGAAGTTTCCCTTCAAGGAAATCGAGCGAAGAGTTATGTTATATTATTACGTAAATTTGTCAAAATTAATAGCTTTCTAGATTGTGAGAGTGAATTTTGTTTTTTAAAGTAGAGCTACTGTTTTGTTATTACTGAGGCCTAAAACAAGTTGACGTTACATTAACGTTTTCGAGAAAACGTTCTGTCACGTTCATCTTTACTTACTAGATTTTTAATGTAAAAAAGATGCCATATCAGCTCAACACTAGCGATAATCTACTCGTGCTAAGTCTTCTGATAGGATGTCAAAGTAATCTTTCGTCTCAGCTACTAATAGCAGTATAGTGTTTCAATATACGTAGGTATGTACCTAACTATATTGAAACACTATATTGCTATTAGACCTATAGATTAGAATTCGTTAATGCAAAAATCTTTTAGGATTATCTCCAATCAATAGTCTGCCTTCCAAGTTACATATCGATCGATGTAAGAATAAATGTTAGAAACCACCATCCATAGACACTTCAGACGCGGGCTCTGTGTTTAATTGCAGTAACAGACAAACCTTGAAACTATTTATTTTTACATGGCGGCGAGTGCTAAATATATAACCTTCTGTTTGTTTTAAGTATTTAAAACACCACAAACACTTTAAAAGACCAGGGGGACTGAAACCTAACCGCTAAGTAAGCTTACTTTGTCGCAAGGTAGAAACAGAGTTTTAAACTACGTTTACAGTTACTTCATTTTCACGGCAAGTAACGTTACCTATTTATTGCTAAAGAAATTTAGATATGCTCCTTTTAAAGCCTTAATTTTTCAATCGATAATAATTATCTGAATGCACATGTTTGGGATTGCAATCCATATCTGTGTCAGTGCGTATTGAAGAATACAATTTGGAATTGCAACTAAAATCAGCGTATTGTTTTGAATCATGACTAAATTTACTATGTGACTACCTATTCAGGCAGGTATCTATTTAATAATAATACATCGTAATGAGACAGTAGAAGCAAGTTTAGGGTATTAGTAATAGCTGCAATCAACTCAGTTGCCAATATGCAATAACTTAGTTTCAGGTCTTTTAATTGAGTACCTTATCAATTGGTAACGTACTTAAAAAATTATTTTTAGTCTTAACTGAAAATGGTATATCAAAAGTAATGAACCAACATAAACTTCACACCTACAACAGTAATTTATAGATAATAAGAAAAGAGACCAAAAACACTTTAATTCAATTCAGTTCTTTGTTTAAAAAGTATATTTAAATATTTAACAAGTTATTTAGGGTCATTTTTTTTAAATACGACTCGTTATAATAATTAAACAAGTATATCCACACTATGTCAAATCAGTATAAAAGATAAATCAACAGTCCTAAATGTTGAAATATTTGAATTACCAAAATGCCAAGTGTACAAGTATATGTATAACCAATGCAAATAATGACAATGATATTACACTATGATCTTTAACGCGTTGGGTAATTACTTCGAGTCCCCGAATAGTTTTTTGAAAAGAAAGGCCTTTGGGCGAGTTGGCAAAGCGAGCGTCGAGTCTTTTTCGGTCATTTACATATTTATCCGACGTCACAGTTTGCGAAAATAGTAGGGCTGCACACATATTGTAACAAATTTACATGTCCCCGTATATCTGCCATGGAATCTTCATTCTTCCTTTGTGGTTTTGACAATTATTATATTTCAAAATAGAGACAACATTTTTTGAGTATTAAACATTGTTAAGTGATATTTGTTACTTGACGACCGTAAATAAACCATTTAATTAGGAATTCATTAAGTAATTACATATAATAACACGTGAAAATGACTCAATTTTTATAAATGGCTGCCACCCAAATTGTAGGTAATTACTAAATCAAATAGAGTTTAACTAATAACCGTAGTTTCAAGGGCACCGTTAAAGCCGCATTCAACTTTAAACGAGTAAAATTTGTATGAAAACTTTTTGACAACAAACACTTCAATTTGCACGTTCGATTAAAACATAGCAATACAATTGATTGTAACGTTATCAAAATGGAAAAAAATAACGTTATGCATCGTTAATCTAATGCATTCCGTTTTACCTCCCCGCGGAGATTTACGATCGAGGTGCTGTAGTAAAGATTTACGTCAGCGTTAAAATAGTAGTACTCACGCGACATGGTTGGCCTGCGGGAGGAAAGCGGCCGCGAGTGCCAGGAGGAGCGGCGCGCTGGTCGGGCGAGCGCCGGTCATGTCGCGCGCGGCTGTCGCATGGGCGGCGGATCTGCTGTCGTCGCCGCTCGCCGCCGGGTCGCGCGGCGGACTGGCGGTGGCCGCCCGTCGCCGGCGCGAGCCCCGCGCCGCTATCGATCGAGGCTGCAGGCGTGACCCGGCCCGGCACCGCCTGTCGCTCCAGCTATCGACCGTCGCCGCAGCCCATGCGACGTATACTCACCTCCTAATTACTACTCTACCGGACTCCTTCGCATTAAAACTTCAAACCTGCGCGCGACACCGTGGAAAATAAATCTCGCTCGATTTTACACACGTTTTGAAATATAAATGTATTAATTGTTCGAAGTTTAATTTTGAGGTATCTTAGCTGTTAACATTATTTTAGTTTTGTGATCTTGATATATAATTGATCTAATGGATGCAGATATCATAAATTACTTATAAATACATAATTATTTCTTAAATAGTTCTTTAATTAACTTATTATACACTCGAGTAAAGTCTGAAGTAGACTAATTGGCGAATTAAAGTGGCATGCTTGTAATATATGGCATATAAGTCTATGTACGAATTTCATCTCTGAGTACCTCTATCCGACGGTTTAAATAGCCAGTTTTAATTGCCGAATAACGCTAATCGAGAAGTAAGAGCCAGTATAATACTCGAGGGTGGTGAAAGAGGCCCTTATAAAATTTATCTGCTATTGATTTTAGGGATTCAAATAAAATTGTCTCCCAGCAAATCCGTTTGAACTTATTTTCACATTCGAAATACTTTAGTGTCCTTAATGTCGCTGACCACCCCTACGAGAAAGTCAAGAAGGTCTATAAACCACGATCGGCCCGCAAACGGCCATTGTTCTACAACAATGACAATAATATATTATAGCCACTTTGCACCGCAACTGTTCTGAGACTAAATCGAATTTACTGTAAATTATATCAATAGCTCGAATTTCCGTACCGGAATCTCGACGTTTCGAATATAAGGTATAATACTATTTACAAGCTCACCGTAGAAAAACTAGATTTCTGATTGTACGACAATATTTTAACTATAAGTATTAATAATTTCTGTCTTTCGTTTTATACATACCATATCAATTATCACATATAGAAAGGGTGTTCGTGACTCCTTCTTGATAGACTGTTATTTAAATTCTGAAGATAGAAATAAATAAATAAAATTGAACTGCCTCGTTGGTCTAGTAGCAAAGCGCATCGCTTTGTGATCACGAGGTCCTGGGTTCAAAGGTCAGACAAAAGTAGTTTTTCTAACGATAAATTGCCAGTATGAGTCCGGAGTCTGGAATTGTACCCGGTTTATGGCAATGGGCTCGCCCCCTATAACATGGGACCTAACATCGTCGGCGAAAATTGGGTGAACTCAGTACACCTCTGCCACCCTCGCTTGGGCGTGACGCTGACGATAGAACCAACTAAAAGTAGTAAGTCCTTTGCCCAACAGTGTGACGATACTGGCTAAAAAATAAAATAAATTTAATAAGGAGATTAATTTTATAATTAAATAAAAACTATGCTTTGATATGACTTTGGTTTACTTTCTTTTGTTCTTATCGTCACCTGTCTTTCTCGATCAAAATGACTAAACAATTTTTCAAGCACTTGCTGGTATCTGATTGAGCTGCAATTTGACATAGATATCCATGTGACTTCGGTGAAAATGCAATGATGGTGCCATGATGTTAGCCTGATGATAGGAACATTTCAAGTAAACAAGATAGCTCCATTATATTTGGGCTATAAAAAGTTATCCTTAAAAATATTTTTGGTTAAGTTTATACTCACTGTTTATAAAAAAAATACAGTGCCGCAGTGTTAGTTTGGAGTTTAAAATATCCGGTGGCAATTCGCAGCCATCGAATGCCTAACTTTTTATTCATTTTTGTTCACGCTTCGGTATTTGCTGGTCTCGAATTCATAGCGACGTATTAGTGTAACATTTTAGACTTTTATATTGTGAAATACCAAAATACACAAAGTCCTTAAAAAAGTCCCCAAATACACACCTGTCAAAATACAAAAAGTCCTTACTGCAGATTTTGTAACTCTCATTGTTTTTGCATTTTTACCGATTAATTTTTAGTATATTTTAGTAATACTCAATTATTATTATAAGTTGTTAACTTAGTTGTTTTTAATTTTTGTTGTGCATGCTGTGGTCTCCTTTAATTGGAGGAATACACATAAACGAGACCCAAGTATCTTTTGTTAATATCGAAAATGTGTATATTTTCTGTTGGAGATCCATATATATAAATAAATAAATAAAATCTTCCTTAAAATGTTTACAAGCTTGGTTAGATAATCAGTTGTAACCAGTATTGATGTTCTAATTATCTTAGGTACTAGTAGTACTAACATAGGTACTAGTATTATTGCTATATTATTTCACCAAATAGGTACCTTGCGGGATCCTTAGGTAAAAGATAATCAGAATATTCCTCTTTATATCCGCCTCCTACCCTATCTCCTATAAGAGTGCAGGAACCCATAGAAAGCTATAAAGAACCTGTTGGAGTTCTGCACTCTCCGCCTACCTCGCAAGGGATCTGGTGTAATAATATAGATAGTTAGATAGGTAGATGTCCGCCTCCTCCTATTATTCACCTTTTAGTAAAAATACCCAACTAAATAATTGTCGTCAACTTACAAAACACTCTAAAATATTTTTTACTTTGACTTAATACATGGTCCTTGGTAGGTTTTAGTCAGAAATATGCAGTTATCGACTAAATTCAGCCACATGCAAACATATTAATGTACCAATCGTGTTCCTACGTGTTTCTTTAATCTGTGCACTTACACGAGAGCCGACGGAGTATATCTGGCCCACATTTGCCGTGCCCACATCTCCACAATATGAGTTTATTTGTGTACGACGTCAAAATCTCGTGAAACACTCATTTTATCTGTGCCTTAATATTATTATGTTATACACTGAGGTTCTACATATTACTATCCCTTTCTAGCACTTATATTTTATTGCTGTATGCGTTATATCACGACAGTATTAGCAGCGTTACTTTGGAAAATAAATCTTGAAAATATAAGTTTGAAATGAGGTTAATTTTCTGCGCCTATGTTAAAAATAAAAGTTTCTACATAATATTACACACTCTTCTTTCTCTGTCCAATCGATTTTGCTATGGAACTCACTGCCTGAGGATATCAGGATGGCCACAAATCGCTGGTCTTCTAAAAATAAAGTACAGGATATACAGATCTTCTCAAAACTTTCGCAGAATGATCTCAATTTTAATTTCATTTGTGTATATGTGTTTTTATTATTATATGTATATATTAGTTATATATATCTATATATACCATATCTATGTAACTTATTATATTTTTTTCTATCTCTTTATTTTTATCTTCTATGAATTTGCACCTACTTCACTAGTTTTTGCATCACCCTAAGGTAGACTGGTAGAGAATGCCTCAGGCATTAAGTCCGCCTTTGTACCTGTAGTGCATAAAGCATTAAATAAATAAATAATCTGTTTATTGCTCACATTTTTTTTGGAAGAAACCAGAACTAATGCAAGGATTGTGGTTGGTAACGATGTGCTGGAGCAAGTGAATGAGTTTGTATATCTTGGATGCGCCTTCAGTAAGGATGGGAAATACACCGCTGATATAGAGAGAAGAGTGAATACAGGTAATAGAGTGAATGGTGCGATGGGAAGGCTACTTGGGAGCCGGCACTTAAGCCAAAAGGCGCAGCTGGCCATGCATAACGGAGTGCTTGTCCCAACGCTGTTATATGGCAGTGAGAGTTGGGTATGTAAGAAGGAGAACGAAAGCAGGATAAATGCGGTCGAAATGCGATCTCTGCGGAAGATGTGCGGAGTCACGCTGACCGACCGTATTCGCAACAGCGTAGTAAGAAAGCGAGTAGGTATGAAAGATAGTATCGGTGTAAAGATGAGAAAGGGTATGCTCCGTTGGTTCGGGCATATAGAAAGAATGCCAGAAGAAAGAATGACAAAACAGATATACAATGCGAAAGTGGAAGGATGTAGGTGCCGGGGAAGATATAGACTATCTTACCATGACCAAATATACCGTGTCTTAGCTGAAGGGCAAGTCAAGAGTCTCCGTAACCGGCGAGTGTGTATGAGACGAACTATGAGAGTGGAGGAAGCCAGAGAGGTATGTAAGGAAAGAACCTGTTGGAACTCTGTACTCTCTGCCTACCCCGCGAGGGAGCTGGCGTGATGATATAGATAGATAGATAGATTTTTTTTTGCTGTATGCATTATACCAAGCAGTGATAACCTAGTGGTTAGACCGTTGGACTGCAAAGTCAGAGGTCTCGGGTTCAACTCAGGCACGGCAGGCACTTCTGCCTTTTCCAAAGCATGTGTGTATTAAAAATTAACTATCACTTGCTTTAACGGTGAAGGAAAACATCGTGAGGAAACCTGCATGCCTAAGAGTTTTTCGAAGGTGTGTGAAGTTTGCCAACCCGCACTGGGCCATAGTGGTGGAGTATAGCCCAATCTTTCTCAGTTTGAGAGGAGGCCTGTGCCCAACGGTAGGACAGTTTCTTAAAATTGCTAGTATTTTTTTTATATTTTATTTATGCGTTATACCACCGTCTGTATTGGTAGAGTTACTTTGAAAAATAAATTTCGAATATAAAATAAACATACTGTTACGTTGAAAGATACAATTCCTGTTAGAATATGTAATAGTTTTAATTTAAAATTACCTTTTTAAAAACTCGGTTTTATAGCAAAAACATATCAAAGATATTTTGTTTAGTTGTTCCTATGGCTTCATTCCGGCTCCTTCATTAGACCTTGGACACCATCCGAGCCTTAAAAGTACTCGTTAGACAAATCCAACGAGTCCAAACAAGACGGGGTTATATTGAATAGTTGGGTGGTTCCGTTGGTCACCTTTCAGATTCATCAGACCCTAAACACTATCTATTTGTATAGTACTTGTCAAAACCAATCTGTCGTTATCGTGGAATGTTATTCTACGATAACCACAAATCTGTTACAGGCAGTATTTGGATCTCTGAATACGTCAGCTTATTAAGGCAAAGAGCTGCACAAAATATCCTATCAGGTATAACTGCGCTTAAGATAACTCAGCCGGTACATGCGCCGACTGAGATCTTATCTTAGTCGACGCATGTATGGGCGACACGATATTTTCACTAAGTTATCGTAACGTGCTTCGTTACGTGTTTATCTATCTATCTATATCATCACGCCAGATCCCTTGCGGGGTAGGCAGAGAGTACAGAGTTCCAACAGATTCTTTCCTTAGATACCTCTCTGGCTGTTTATTTATAACTAGTGGTCGCCATTGGTCGAAATTCGACCATAATTAACTTAAATTATAAGTTTGAACATTATTAAGGTTCTATTGTTAAAGACTATACTCTTATAATCACAGATTTCGCCTAGGGTACACTGTTAATTTGCCTATTTTTTTCAAACAAATTATATGAAATTTAAATTTAAAAAAAATAAAGAATACCTTTTTTATTTTTTTTATTGTAATAAAAAACCATGCGATAAAGAAAATGTTGTCCATTGAACTTAACGTATATACTTCGATAATTTAATTAATGATACAAAACTTCTTTGTAAGCGATGTTTTTTGTAAAATCTCTTTCATCGCATTTGGTTTACATTCAGTAAGACTATCATCATCATCATCATTTCAGCCTATACTTGTCCACTGCTGAACATAGGCCTCCCCAATCGCTTTCCAGCGTAACCGGTCCGATGCCACCTGCATCCAACGATTTCCTGCGATTTTCACAAGATCGTCGGTCCATCTGGCAGGCGGTCGTCCTACGCTGCGCTTGCCAATACGTGGTCTCCACTCTAGAATCTTTCTGCCCCAACGCCCGTCCGATCTTCGCGCTATGTGGCCAGCCCATTGCCACTTCAGCATGCTAATCCTAAGGGCTATGTCGGTGACCTTGGTTCTTCTACGAATCTCCTCATTCCTGATTCGATCACGTAGAGAAACGCCGAGCATAGCTCTTTCCATAGCTCGCTGAGCAACTTTGAGCTTTTTTATGAGACCTATTGTAAGAGACCACGTCTCTGATCCATATGTAAGACTATAGACAAATAATATTCTAGACAAACAATATTAATCTAATCTCAATTTGGAGTGTATTGTGTCAAATACATGGTAGTGTGTGTGATGTTTTTTTATTGATTAAATGTATTTTTAATGCATAATATCAATAAAATATTAGCATTCCGCACTCTTTTTCTATATAAACTATAAGTGTGGGAAATTTCATACTCTTCCGTCCGCGCAATTTTCGTAAAAAGAGGTACAAAGTTTTTGCTTCACGTATTAATATAATGATAAAATGAAAAGCCTCATGGAATGTCAGAGAAATCAATCAGGGCCTCTATTTACTATGACTCAACGCGTTACGATAACTTTGTGCAATGATCGTGTAATTGTATTGTGTATACCACTGATGTATACCACTAAACGATGTTTTTACGAAGTTATCGTATCGTGTCGCGTTACGTGGTTAATTTGCCATAGCAAATACTGGCCCCGGTAGTCTCGTGCTCGATGGAATGACAAAGGAATTTATCAGAGGCCTTGTTCCTTAAACGTCTGTTACGATATCTTTGTGAAATGACCGTGTAATGGTATTCTGTATGCCCCTAAGATAACCACAAAACTTTTAAGGAGTATTTAAATCTCTGGGTACGTCAGCGCATTAAGGCAAAGGGCTGTAACTAGCCCATATTCAAGGTGTAACATAATAAGCTCAAGACCTGAAAGTACTTTGTTCTAAATTGACAATTGATTTTAACAATTTTTAAGAGTTATTTCTTTTTTTTTATTTGCAAAAAATGCTGTTACTCCTTTGATGTGCTATAATAAACTAAAATTATTCTTGATTCACAGCAGCACGGAGATTTAAAATGCATTTCTAAAACGTATTTCCCAATACGCACACATATACGTACAAGTTAAATTGTTAATTGGGGTATAAAAAGCTTAAAGTGCTTAGTAAGTGGTGCTTAAGTGGCATCTAATATTAGATACGGTATTATCTACTAGGGCAATTCGACTGACAGGGACGTTGCCTTCAAAGCACAGAAAAAATGTATACGTTCATTTTGTAAATTACGATCAACGGATAGTTGCAAACCACTTTTTAAAGAATTGAATCTGCTGACCTTACCATGTATGTATATTTATGAAATGGCAGTCTTTGTAAGGTCTAATCTTCATTTATTTGAAACATTACGCTCTCGACGTCACAAATACACTATCTGTGTTTCACCTCACAATACTGCACTATTAAGTAAAAGTGTACTTGGGATGACATCAATATTTATAATAACATACCAGTAACTATTAGAGAACAAGATTGCCTGGAGTCGTTTAAGAAAAGTTTTTATCAATTTTTAATAGATAAGTGTTATTACTCCATTAAAGAGTTCATTAGTGATAAATTGACGTACCAATGTCAGACTAACTTATTAATTGAAGACCACTTGCAGCTAAGTCTCGATGATTAAATCGTCCTATTAATCAAAAATTAAGCAAGTATTATTAATGCAATTCTAGATTTTCATACCTGTTTTAAGCTGTGATTGTGATATAATTTTACATATTTATGTTAATGCATGTATAATTAGTACGACACAACTTAATGATTGTTTTTTAATTTTGTACGCCATCTCTTGGCAAAACATAGGCCAATTATATATTTGGCAAACATACCTATGTTTACGAAATAAATGATTGATTGATTGATTAAAAAGGCAGTTAATAATTGAAAAAATTGGAAATTTGGTTTTTGTATTGAATTTGTAAAGCAATTATCTAATCGGGGTGTCTGAGGTCTTGCGTTATTTACGATACACCTTGTATAAGCCAACTAAGATAACATAACACGGGCTATTCACAAAGTTATCGTAACGTCCCGCGTTACGTGTAATTGGTCATAGCGAATAAGCGTAGATCAAAGCTAGATGGAATGAAAGAGAAATCGGTCAGAGCCCATATATCGTATGACCAAACGACCGTTACGATATCTTTGTGGAATGTTTGTAAAATGGTGGTATGCCACTACAATCACCACAAATATGTTACAAAAAGTATTTGAATCTCCAGGTAAATCCAGGTAGATCAAGATAAATGGTAGCAGAAAAGTACCCATCGGGTGTGAAGTGTGCTTGAGATAACTCAGCCCTTATATATCCAATTAAGATAAGGTGCCACTACGATCTTTTCCCAAAGTAATCGTAACGTGCCGCGTTACGTATATAATAGGTTATCCTAATAATATTATAAATGTGAAAGTTTGTATGTTTCTTACTCAATTACGCAAAAACAGCTAAACGGATTAGTATGAAATTTGGCACACAGATGGCTTATTGCCGTAAAAGAGTTAGGTTGCTGTCTAAAGTCAACGCGGACGAAGTCGAGGGCAAAAGCTAGTAACAAATAAGGGGAGACCCAGCTGGGTCGAATAAAAGGGAAATCGGTCAATGTTGAATTGTTCCGCGTAGGGGAAGGTCACGCTAGTTGTGAAGATATCAACACTTCCTGAAGAGCCAAACTTGAGTCCCTCGAACCCCACCCTACGAGTTCCAACCCCCCTGCGCCACCATTGCACAGTTAAAACAATATTTTAATGAAATGACACAATTTTTCCAGATCTCATCGCGGTTTATTCTAGAATTATAAAGTTCCCAATCCGAAAAATAAGTTTTATATAAAGTGTAATATTCGCGTCAATCTAAAAATATTTTAATTAAGGGAGTAGCACAAACCCTAATTTGATAATTCGAATATACCTATCGAATTTTATAGACTAACTCGAAAAGAGCATACTATTAACTAAATGATTTTTACTTAAATAAGAAATCACTATCATTACATATTAGAAAACAAACAGTCTGTTCGGCTGAACGCGATACCAATAACTACCGAATGGATTTTCATAAGGTTTTTCCAATGAACGGAGTGCTTCAAGAATTATGTGTATAATTCACCCGTGCGAAGCCGGGATGCGTCGCTAGTTAATTAGAAACAATACAACGAAACAAATTAATAAATAAATCTTGAGCCAATAAATACCATTGAGGAAATTTTGAACGCATGGCTTAGAAAGTCATCGATTCGTTACTGGAATTTTATATTTGAGCAAAATACGACCCAACGACTACGAAGCGGAAGCGATAGCCATGACAAAGAAGAGCTAGGAATATGGCTGACCTATCGCATTGGAATTGCACATATCTTTCTCGAGAGCTATCGAGGACTTCGACGCAGGACGTGCTGGAAACAACAAAGGCGAAGGACGTGGTAGATTGTTGGAATTTTAACTATTGTGCACTTACATAGGTTTGTGTATATAATAAATGCAAGACCTAAAAGTAGTTTGTTCTAAATCGATGCCTAACTGAATAGATTCCAACAATTTTTAAGGTTCCTTAAATTCCAAATAATTCAAATAGAATTCATTAAGATTCCAAATAAGCTTCTAAAACGTATTTCTCAATACGAAATCATAAAGTTTCATAGTTAATTAGGGTATAAAAGTGCTTAAAAAAGGGGTTAAACATTTTAAATTTGTAAATTTGATTTTGTTTCGAATTTTTGAAGCAGTTATCTAATCGAGGTATCTGTGGTCTTACGTTATTTACGATACACCTTGTCTATGACTACATACCTATATTTAAATAAGGCGTGTCGATTAATTCTAAAAAGACAACTGACTTCAAATAAACTCGTGTTTGATACGCAGCGTGTTTTGCTATTATTTATACCCCTGATTTACACAAATTAAATAACTCATACTTTCAATTACCACTTTTTTTATGATTGAATCAGGAATAGACCCGATTCGACGGCTTTCAGAATTGATTCTGTGATTTAGATCGATCTAAAAATAGATTATTTGCCTCTAAAAACGGTTTCTCTATTATTCGATTTAAAATCGGCATACCTAATTTAGATCCAAAGGGGTTAGCTAACGATTGACATTAGCGTGACGCTAGCGAGTAAGCGTGACAGCACGTTCATGTTTATTTAGTAAATTTGTAGTGTGACAAGGATGGCATATCATCTCGCTAGCATCACGCTTACGTTTGTTTATTCGTTCCTAACAGTGATAAACATAACGGCGCTTGGGTTTTCTGGAAGGCCGTTTCAATGCCAGTGACGGTGAAAGGTGGATTTATCTTTGTTTTCATAGTCGTCCATATGGTGGCCGAACATAAAGGAAATCTTAAAGTAACACTGGGATCTCGTTCGGCACACTGATCATCCTTGATATTCGAGTATGCGCACAATAGTTGTAGATAATTATTGTTACCTGGAATCCAGTGAGGTTAGCTGCTCCGCGATCCGTCCGAGCGCTTGCCCCGTTGCTAATAGACTAAAAACGGAGCACCGTCCGCCATCTTACATCGACTATCTGTCATCGGTGATTCGTCATCTGACAGATGTCATCGCTTAACAACTAAACATAACTAAACACATTCGAACAATCATAGAGTATGTCCATGACAAGATTACAAGTATCCTAAAATGAAAATAACTGCTCGCCATTCCATTAACTGATTTTCAAATAATAGGATACGACAAACATAGATCGGAATATCTTATTAGAAGCATGTTCATGTATACCTCTAACTTTTTAAACAAGTAGAACTTTCAGACGACGGAAATGCTCTCAATTGTGTGTTAATGTATTTCTAAAATGAAGCTATAATTAATGCCTTTGATAAAATTCTCTTTTAGTCAGCAAAAGTTCACCTTACTCGCTTTCTAACTCGCTTTCTTTCGATGATATACATCACACTAGATGACTTGCGGGATAGGCAGAAAATACAGAGTTGCAACAGGTTCTTTCCTTACCTTACCTCTCTGACTTTAACCTCCTTCTGATTAACTATTTTAAGCATAAATGTAGTTTAAAATCGAAGCTCTAATCTCTGATTTTGATAAAATGACACCTCTACCTTCTTATGACTAGTAAAAGCACTTAACCTACTCGTTGTTTTAGAGGACTTTGTGAAATAGACCAAAATTCACCCCAGATTTTAAGTTGGATGCAGAATGCAAAATTTAATAGTATTAAAAATCCAGTTGTGAGAACTAATTTGATGCTAAAAGCAGAAAAAATTGAAGATATAAATTTAAATTTCAACACTCATAAAAAATGCAGGAAAGAGTGTGACGCTCAATTCCCTTTTAGCAAATTCACTGAATATAAGTAGCGTAAAATTTACTTATTTGCATCATCACTTCGTAATAGCTAATTAGCTTTTACGAAGTGGTGATGCAAATAAGTAAAACTCTTATTGCCCAATTGGGCAATTAGAGTTGTGCAGAAAAGGCGAATCTTGTGTATATTAGTTTGAGCATTACATTCGTACTTTGCGTCCAGAGGGCTTAGCACGAATATATTGATTTTAACGTAACACTATCCGATTAAATCGCCATCCTTTTTACACTAAAGATAGATGCTGCAAATACTAAATAAATATGAACATGACAGCACGCTTTCTCGACAACGTTACGATAACTTCTATCTGTTCTTGCTAAGCCTTAGAAAGATTGTGTGATGCTTGGGGAGTTGGCACTTATCCGATACGAGGCATGCCTTTTAAGTTTTGTCGTTTGAAGAAAAAAACACAACTAGAACCTTATAGTACTTTTTATTGGTTTTCAAAGTATTCACCAAGTGGCTTAATATACTTTTCCATTCGCTCAAACCAGTTATTATAACATTTATTCCAATCTAAAGTAGGGGGTGTTCAAAATGGCTGACTTGAAAGCGTCAACTGCTTCTTCACCGGACTGCAACCTTTGACCACGAAGACTTTTCTTAATTTTAGGAAATGTAAAGAATTCGTTTGGGCTTAGGTCAGGACTGTATGAAGGATGGTCAAGAATTTTTATTTTTTACTGCTTCAAATACTCAATCGTTTGACGAGCGCTGTGTGAGCTTGCGTTGTCGTGGTGCAGGATGATGCGTCGCTTTGAGTTAGATTTTCGAAGTTCGGCGATGACTTGTGGTAAACAAACTGTGGTATACCACTCTGCGTTAATCGTTCTACGATCTTCAAGTGCAATAGTTGCAACATGGCCGGTTTTTCCAACGAACGTGGCCACCATCTTCTTTGAAGTGCTTCGAGAACGAACAACTTTAGTCGGCTTTGGCTCGTCTTGAAAGACCCAGATTGTAGATTGTTGTTTGGAATCAGGATCGTAGGCATAGATACAAGATTCGTCACCACTAATGATGTCCTAGACGTGATTTGGTCTCTCCTTGGTTGAAGCTTTGCAGAGTTTTCTTACACCATCCGACGCGGGCCGCCTTGTGATCGTCGGAAAGCAGATGCGGTATCCAACGGCAAACTGGCTTTCTCACACCAAGCGCTTCATGTAAGATCTTCTGAATGGTTGTCCCTGAGATGTCTAATAGAGCCTCTATCTCTCGATATGTCACATGACGATCTTCGAGAATTAGTTGTCTTACAGCAATGATGTTATCTTCAGTGAAGGCGGATTTTGGGCGTCCTTCGCGAGATGTGTCACTAACACTAGTATGTCCACGCTGGAATTCTAAATACCAGCGTTCGACAGTCCGCAGACATGGGGCTTCATCACTGAACACAGATGTTAGCTCTTCAAAACACTGAAGCCGTGTCAGGCCTCTTTTAAAGTTGTAGAAAATTATTGCACGAACATTTTCCTTAGAAGGATTCATTTTCGTACGTAACCTGACAGATTCCAATCGACGCTGTGACTAAACAATAGCATTAATCCTAATACTTTCAACTGTTTTGAGATTCAAAATTTAAACACATTCGAATATAGAACAGTTCCAAATTCAAAATTGCCGGGAAATATTGAAACGACAAAACTTAAAAGGCATGCCTAGTAAATTTTGCGCGTTAACTGATCGCAATCAAGCCGACGAATATCTCAACACGCGTTTATTACTCCCAAGTTGAAAGCTTCCCGATTTTGCTTTAATCTTATAAGAATTTTATAGTTCTTAATGTTTCGAAGGCAAACTTGCTACAGTTTGGGAGCGGTTGAGAATGCGACCACATGGACTGCATTGTCAGAGGGAGCCATCAAGTCCTGCTGTGTAAAGGTGTTAAAGCACGCAAAGCACGATATAATGTAGGGCACCGTTTGTGTTATACCGCAAAATTATCCCAGATTGGTACTGTCTGTGAATCTTCATTAGAACATTACAATTACATCACATTAACTGTTAAAATTTCAACATAATCTGTATGAGGTAAGGAAAATGCATCTTTTTATAGATATGAGTGGGGCTAGGAGATTATTTTTTTACTTTTTAGTCCAATTTAAGAACGTCTTAGATATTCCTCAAGCGGTGGTGACAGAAGGGTACTATAATATGTACATCCTCATATCGCCAACGATGTTAGATCCCGATGTGATAGGGGTTGATGCTATTGGCGTCCCCGAATACCTCCACTTGACCATACGGGCCTAACTTTACCCCGGGCCGTCGCGGTGGCAGGAGCGGAACGTCGGGTGCGGGGTTCCACAGAGGTCTGTCCTCGGGCCGCTCCTGTGGAACATCGCCTACGATTGGGTCCTGCGTGGCGCGTTGCTGCCGGGTCTGGCGGTGACGTGCTACGCGGACGATACTGTTGTCACCGCGAGGGCCCGGAGTTATAGGGAGGCGGCGTTGCTGGCCACAGCTGGCGTAGCACAGGTAGTAGGGCGCATACGGCAGCTCAGCCTGGAGGTCGCCCTCAACAAGATGGAGGCCGTGTTACTTGGGCGGGCCATAGGCTTCAGCGATGAAGCTATATGCGGGTGTGGTGCGGTCCCAGGCCCTATACGGGTCCCCAATCTGGACGGGCGCCCTGAAGGCCCGAAGCGTGCACCGCGCGCAGCGGGTTCTGGCCGTCAGGGTCGTCCGAGGGTACCGCACCATCAGTTTCGACGCGGCGACACTCCTGGCTAGTACGCCTCCGTGGGAGCTGGAGGCACGATCGCTTTCTGAGTTTTATGCCTGGCGTAGAGATCCTAACAACATCCTGGATCCCTGCGCCCCGAGGAGGCAGAGCGGGTGAGGTAGGAGACGTCCTCCAATCCCGCTCGCAGACGGCGCGTTGAGCGAAGGCGCAGGGACTACGCCCGAAACGACCTTCGCCCACCGTAATCTCGGCCTGCAGGCGTCGGGGAGGGCACCCCGGCGCCCTAGCTCTTAGCAGGCTCACGCCGGAAAAGCGCTGCGTCCGCGCAGCCTCAGGTGGTAGGGGGGAGACCGAACTCCCCTACACGTGTCGAGGTCCGCGCCTAACTGCGGACTGAGCCCGCCGGTGCCAAAGAGGTCATGCCAGTGACGATTCCTGTGGCCCGGCAAAAGGGCAGTAGGACGCCGAGGGGTTTTACTGGGTGCAAGCCACCTAACCACCCGGGCCGTACCCTCGGACCGGGGGTATGCGTTAGGCATTTCTTCTCGTAAAAAAAGGGATCGATGCTATTGCCATAATAACAGGGACAAGTATACACTCTAAAATGCCATTAAGATATTTTTAATAGAAAAACCACACCTTGTTTAAGTTAAATATTGAACGAGCATCCTCTTAAATCCAGTTCTAAAATATTCAGTCACAGAGATACAGTCAGAGTGTATTTGAGTGCATCAGCGATGCTTTGATATTTCAAAGCACTAACGAGACTGGTCTGGCGATGGCGGTTTCTGCGGTTATCAGCAACTCTAAAATTACTGATGTTTCTGTATAAATATCGGTTTTATGATACCACTAAGTTAACTGATATTCCCGTTTTAGAGTAGATAGGTATTCATTGCAATGGATGGATTCACTGAATTGGGTAATTTCAATCAATATCTTTATGCAAATCGCATTACGCAACAGATTTATTTAAAGATATCTATTTAAATTTCAATCCCTTTAATTTATTATTTACCGGTCGTAGTTTTAGATGCGAATAGAAAATATCACAAAAATGTTGATGTTCTTAAATCTTACTAAGTAGTACTTGTATGTTAACTTTTCAGATTATTATTTTCTATTACGACGTGGTAACGATGTAGTCTATGCAAATTTAGAAACAAATAATTTGCATGGTGTAAATAATACTTAAAAATAAAGTTATAGGCAAGGAGTAAATCAGATATTGAATTCTTAAATTCACGCAAATATTACACATTATTTTTCGTATGTTATCACAGTATATTTTGAATGTCCAATACCTCAGTGTCTAAAGCGTTCGAAGCGTCGGAAACATATAAATCAAAAATTTTCAGCGGCAAAATCTAAAGAATTGTTATTATAACTTGAGTACTTCCTGAAGTAATCAAGTTATGAGTCCGAGTATATTTTATGAAACTTGGAAACTAACTTCAGTTTAATAACTCAACTAAGTACGTGGCAGCATAGCCATTTAAACATACTTCTTGTTTAATAATGATTTTCCCCTCAGAGCTCAAATAAGCTTTAAAGTTTCAGACGTGTTTGCATTCACGGAAATGTGCTTTTAATTTTGTAGGTGCTTCAGTGGAAAATTGCAGTCTGTAAGTTTTCAAGTAGATCAAGTTGGTGAAACTAGTCGCTTACTTCAGGGCTACTCAGGGCGGATTATTATATTGTCACGTTTGCGGGGTAATTAAATGCGGAATAACGTGCGAAGTACTTTATTAGGCGCTGTACATAGAAAACAGTACTTCGAATGCAAATACACACGCGAACTAATCACACACTAGTATTACTCTCGTTAGTACCCAAACACTGCTTCCAAGTCGCTAAGTCACTCGTAGTATCCGTATATCGTTGCTAAAGTCGCCGGTGTATATCGCTTATTCTCCGATTTGGTCACTATCGCTTCCAAGAAGAGACTGTGTCGTCCCCGCGCTCTGTGTTCCTTTTATACTCGTATGAAAGTTCTAGAACGAACGCGAACCCTCTAATTACATAGATAGAAGTACATTGAACAATAGCCGGCGCGGCCCACAAAGTGGTATTATTATTACAACGAACAGGTACTTGTATACCGCGACCGCGCGCCGGCTATAATTAAAGTGGTGGAACTTCTAGACGTTTCAGCACTTAAGCGCGGATTCTAGATTTTCTAGTCAGATCACCGGGGGACCTAAGGGTGTGTTATGCGTTTTAGAACCGACATCCCCCGATGAAGGCTTTTCAAAATATTGGGGTATGTTTGGGTCGTAACAATATTAAAGGAATAAATTAGAACTTTTCGATGAATTTTTATAATTTACGTGAAAACATCCAAATAAACTAAAAGAATTTGGCGGGAAGTAAGCAATTCCCCGGAAAAGCACATTCGCTTTACACATGTCTCTCTCTTTATTATGGGTGTATGCTCTGGTCATTAGTCAATATAATAAACCAATATTTAGGGGTTCGAGGTCGCTGATGAGGAATATGATATATGTAATGTATATTGTTATATCTAAAATAATAGATTTCGAAGCTTAAGTGCATAACATAATACTGGAGATCCAGTAACACTGCAGACCAAAAAATAATTTGATTTTGGCCAACAATAATATGCTTATGCCAAAAGGGTGAACAGTGAGTTTCGGAATATTTTAAGTATTGCATGCACTGAAATGCACGCAATACTTAACCCTAAGCACCAAAATCAAATCAAAATAACTCTAAGTTTAGGTCAAATAGCCGACAGAGCGCGACGGAAACGTTTGGCTGACGCTCGGCCGACGGCCAAAAGCGCGGCGCGCACGTCACACTGCAGGCGCGACGTCACGCCAGCCAAGCGGCTGCTCAACACTAGTGTCCCGCTCGCACGCGTATTAGCGTCTTACTCCCGCCGTGCTTTGTTTGTAAGCGCGGCGGGTCATGACGTTTGCCGTCGCGACGTCGAGCGTGAGTATGCTGTGTGGCGTCTCCTGTACATTTCAGTACATTACAACTCCTCAGGTCACGCCACCGTCGCGCCTCCGTCGCACTGCTATGTGGCGAAACCTTTAGAGAGGTTTTGTGGTAAAAATCTGGTTGTCTTATCTTCAGCCGAAAGACGTCCACTGCAGGACAAAAGCTTGCCCAAATATCACCAAGACCGCGAAGTGATGTTTGTGTGATGTCCACATCTAGCTCTTACCTGTGATCTTCACCAGGTTATCAGTTCATCTTGTAGGGGCCTGCTAAGTCCACCTTTTCCGGTACGTTGTTGCCGCTCGAGTACCTTTCTGTCCCAACGGCCGTTATTTCCACAAGAGATGTGGTCCACCCATTGCCAGTTAAGTTTAATGCTATGTCGCTTTGATTATCATGCAGATCTCCTCGTTTCTGATTCAATCCCGCAAGCAAACTCTGAACATAACTCTCTCCAACGCCGTTTTGCTGTTCTTGATCCTTCTTATGAAGTCCATCGTAAGGTATCATGTCTCGGTGCCGTAATTTATCAATAGTAATACAAACTGGTCAGTCCGAAGAAGCTTGTCTGAAATTTTGTAAATTCAAAACAATAGCCTAAAAATAAGACTGTGACATTCTTGAAAGGGGCACTAACTCCAAAGGCCTTTTCACCACCCACGAGTAAAGTTTTAATTAGTTACTTCTCGATTAGCCTTACTCAGCAAATAAAACTGGTTAGTTTAACCATTGGATCATAGATATTGAAATTCGTACATAGATTTATGTGCTACTTTAATTGTCGATTAGTCTATTTTACTCGAGGGTAGCCAAAGAGGCCCTGAGAGAACTGGGACTAGCATATTAATGGCACCCTAAATATATTTTAAGAAGAATTGTTAATCATGAAAGTGCTTTTCATTAATTACGAAATCACAGCGGTGACAGTGCCTCGTCACTTGCAACCGAATTCCCGCTTTATTTAATGAAGAACAATGTTAATAGATTCCCGTCGTATAAATTTGTAGTCTGTTAGTATAATTATATACGGAGTACTTCACTTTGTAGATCTATATATCATCTTCATCTTGAATATAGAAAGATAGTTGAGGTGTACCCTTGTATTATTTTTCTTAGGGGGAAAAATAAGGTATAAAGGTTGTTTCCTATTTTTAGTACAAAATAATTATGTATCCAGAAGACGTCCACTGCAAGACCTCCTCCAAAGATCATACACACATCGACGGTCATAGAACAACTTTAATATCAGTCGATAAGGTTTTTTATGCCAAGTATAAATACTGGATTATAAATATAGGTTCGTTGGATACGTCGAAATATTATACTATCTTACTAAACATACTATAATACTCTTTGCTCTACTTGTTTTTGGACTTAGCAAAATATTCGGTAATAACCCAAAAATCTGTATGAAGCAGTTGTACTCTAAAGCAAAATTTACCGGTGAGCGTTTTCTGGCACGCTACGATTTCAACAAAAACACGCGCCGCATTGCGTCTCCACACAACACCGGGTACCCATCTCTTATTTATCCGATAGGGAGGAGGCCCGGAGTAAATGTTATCGGTAAAAAACTTTACACTCAACTTAATATACGGGTCCGTGCTCGAAATTCATTTTGTTTTTATTTTTGATAAACGAGATTTGTTCCGAAAATATCAAAATTTGTTTTTTTTTTTATACATGTCAAGAGAGAACGGCTTCTTCCTACAATATTGTTTAGATTAACAAATCATAACCTTTTAGTTAAATTGCTTTGTTTTCTGTTCAAAATTAGTGACTCATTGTTTCGGCATTCGCGAACATTTAATTTTCGATAGAGTCAAAATTTTGCGTGGAATTTCGTAACTACACAAGATAGCTCGGCATGTTTGAGCTGTACAAGCTTATTTTTAATTTCTGAGCATAGCGCTACGCTGAAGGCTGTGAAGCCCGACTGAGGGTAAAACAGTCGAAGTTTTTCTGTAACTCCGTAATTTCTTGTGAAATAAAAGTTAGTCGCAGAAAAAAGGTTTCCGCTAAACGAAGGTTGGTGGAGTAATAACTCCGCTAATTGCCAGGACCTGGTGGTGCAATCGTTAAATTTCCTAAAGACAAGAAAGTTTCAAAACCGAGTTTCATAAGGAAGAAATTTAAACTTTCTCGACACTGCTTTAGAAACTTGATTTCGAAAGCGACTGAAGCGGGTTATTTCCTTTAATTTGCAAATAATACCTGTAACAGTATTTAGAAATAGTGTTAAATTTTATTTTATGAGGATATTTAACAGCTTATTGATACTCTAATTGCAAACATAAAATAGACATACGGTGTCGAGATGTGGACACTTACAGTAGGGTTAGTCCATAGGCTCAAAGTCGTGCAGCGAGCTATGGAGCGGGCTATGCTCGGAGTCTCTTTGAGGGATAAACTCCGAAATGAGGTTATCCGTCAAAGGACCAAAGTAGTTGACATAGCTCGCAGAGTGAGCTCGCTAAAGTGGCAGTGGGCTAGCCATGTCCGTCGAAGAACCGATGGCCGATAGCGCAGACGAGTTCTAGAGTGGAGACCGCGACTCGGCAAATGTAAGGTAGGGCCAGGCCCCCAGCTAGGTGGACCGACGACCTTAAGAAGGTCGCAGGGTGGGACTGGATGTGGAAGACGGAGGACCGTGTATTTTGGCGCGAATTGGGAAATGCCTCGTCCAGCAGTGGACTGCTATAGGCTGATTTGATACATAAAATAGCGAATAAAAGCTAAATACAAGCTACCACATATAAATAGCAACTTTGAACAGATATTTACAATGTCTTATAGAAATGTAAAACAGCACCTACATCTTTTATTACCATACCAAATAAGATACACAAACACACAATGTTTGCACGTTCCGAGAGTAATTACCATTTGAAAGAATTTTCTCAAAACAAAAGCATCGGTTGCAGCCCATCGAATCGAATTAACCAGGCGCCAAGAAAAAGTACCCTAAATAAATAACAACGTGCTCTCCGAATAAAAGGACGGTGTTATAGGAAGGTTCAAGATGGCGTGGGTAAGTACCCTGGCACTAGAAGCGAAGGTACATTAAAAGTGCGACATGCAACTGCGACCCAGAAATGTATCAGCAATCAACCTGTTTTATGCACAATTGCTATCAAAACACGCAAGCATACTTCATACTCGTAGTTCTTTGTAGAAATAGGTTACACGCTTGTTTAGGAATTCTGTAACTAAGTCTGATTCTAGCTGATTCGGTGTTATTGAAATTGTTATTATATAAATCAGCTTAAACTGTCTCACGGCTGGGTAAAAGAATTTTCGGCCTAATTAGGTTTTGTTTTAGGTACTTATTCATCATCATCGCTTTTCCCAAAGTAATAGTCCAGGATTATTTACACAATATGTTGGCAGAATCATCTCAATGTGTTTATTGTATGTATGTGTATATTATATTTATTTTTCGCATCGACACTTTTTTTGGTCTTCATCGCCTTGCGTAGTTTTCGCACCTGCCTCGCTTGTTTCTCTATCACCCTAAGGTAGACTACGCCTAAGGCATTAATTCCGCCTATGTTCCACTAGTGCATAAAGATTTAAAAAATAAATATATCCTTTTCATCTTAACCTATCCATACCCACTGCTGAACATTGACCTCCTCAATTGCTCTTCAGTGCGACCGGCCCGATATCACCTGCATCCAATGCCTTAACTATTCATTTTCATATAATATTCCAAGGTCGGATAAATGTAGTTGTTCTGTCGAAAAGTTTCCAGTATCGTCGGCGAATACAGTACACCTCTGCCACCCCGCTTGGGGAATATAGACGTAACGGTGTTATTTTTATCAAGAAGATCTTAGCTAAAAAATAAAATTTCAGACTAGTCGCTTTAACTTCAGGACGAATAGTTAATTTAATAGGATTTATATATTTCAAAGATCGTCAAATACCTAGAAATATTAGCTCGGTTTCCATTTAATTGTACTGACGCACACGAGTCCTAGTTCGGCGAATCTGCAGTTAGCACGGCTTTCAGACTATCAATAAACTGAGTACCTTTTCACCGTACCTAAATAACCAGAAATCCTTAGTACATCCTTTTATGTAGCTGTAACTGCTTTTTACTCATTTACACTCTTGAACACCCACACCCACACACCGTAAACCACAGACACATATATATGTGTCTATCTATTTATTTATCTACCTATTTAATCCCTTGCAGGGTAGACAGAGATTACAGAGTTTCAACAGGTTCTTTCCTTACATACCTCTCTGGCTTCCTCCACTCTCATAGTTCGTCTCATACAGATACACGCTCGCCGGTTACGGAGACTCTTGACGTGTCCTTTAGATAAGACTCGTTTTATTTAGTCATGATAGTCTAGGTCTTCCGCGGTACCTACATCCATCCCCTTTCGCATTGTATATCTGTTTTGTCATGTCCGTATACTGGAAACTATTTCACACTAGTTCTATACGTACCTATTCATAACTTAAATTACTTTGTGTTGTTATATTAATACTTCCTAATTTTCTTAAAGTCTGTTTATTAATGTCAATACCACTAATTCTATCCACGGGTGGAGCATTGGTAACCTGCACCAATCTCCCACAAATGTGCAATCTAGTTAAGGCAGTATTGTAAACCCTAAAGCAACCATTATTTGTATCTCGCTGAGATTTACGGGCTTTACCCGGACCTTTGAAAGGCTTGCATGAGGACATGGATCGAACACGTAGAAGTTCTTTGCGAGAAGTTCATGGTATGTGACCTGCTTAGATCACTTGCTGAAAATGAAGAAACATAACCAGCGAGCTAACTCCGATAGATGCAAGGACTATTGTATATATTATTATTATTACGATAAGTAGACACGGCCTACTCTGTGTACAACATCTTATTTCTGTGTATTTAGTAATGAAAAGCCTATTTATAGTCGAAAGTAATATAGCCGCTATAATACGACTTCTCCTTATTCACTGAGATCTTGGTAGTTATAGCGAAGTAGCAACGTCGGCTTTTTCAGCGTGACGTCAATAGCATGAAAATCTTTGTATAGATATATCAATTTTTGAAAATATTTAGGTATTTAAAAAAAAACTGAAGCTGTATAGAAGCCAACATTTTGGACGATTGGTTATTCATAAATGATTTTTTGTTCTTTTTATCATCTTATACTATACGTACAGAATGTATAGTTTGAGCAACACTACGCCCCGCCCTATGTAGGTATATGAGCGATATCACCAGTGCGTTCCGTATGGAGAACCCGAATCACTTCTCCAAAAACTTTCCGAATTTTTGCTCTGTCATGCAGTAGCCCGCGGGGGTTATTTATGGTATGGTAAAAGTAACACACACCCCAATCTTTTTCATAGAGGACTGGTAATCGATTGAAAGTTATGTGAGCGTGGTAGTTATATTAATTGTACCTATCCTATACAAATTATGTGTGTCACTGTACTGTGGTAAGGGACATGTTCTATAAGAGTATCATAAGGCACATCGTACGTTATATAAGAGTATGACTATTTTACTCTCCGATCAACTACACGAGCCCCGGGAATCACATTGGACTTGTTGACGATATTTTTTATATTAAACTTGCTACCCTCAATGTTGCGAAACCCCTTTTGGCACTTTTATGGTTGTCAAGCCTCGTGCTCGATATTTTTAGAAGGTAATTATAAAGTTCGCGCGCCCCTAGTAAGTATAAATATAGCTTTGTGATTATCAGTACATTCTTATTTTAATATAATAGTTACACGCGGAATTGCTAAAAATCGGGGAGAGTGATCAAACATAAAGTAATTTATCATGTATGTATTGTCATATAGGTATTTGGTTATGTTTATATATGTATATATTTTGTTATATTTAATAAAATATAGCAAAATATATATTGATATCATACATTAGTATGACATCAATACGGACACAAACCCAAATATAATAGCTGACAGATTTGCCATATTACCAACAAAGATCGTTACAACGACATACGAAAGAGTTCAAACACAAAATACACAAAGGTATTAAAAACCATATAGAACTTATCATTCACATCGCAGTAAACTTCCAAGTTCCCGCTGAGACGGGACAAAGATTGTAGCCGGGATTAAGTTCTTCTAGGCTGGTACAAAGGCACACTCCACAGCACTTTGTTCCCACACGGAGTGCGCATTTTATTCATATCTGCGTAATGTGAACGCTACGACGTAGGCAGTTTAAGTTTTTGTTAAGTATGGACCTTATGGAAGTCGATATTTTTACTTTCGGGAACAGTCATATTAGAAGAAATGGTTATTGATATCAAAGTATCGGTTTCACAGTGCGGCAATAAGAATTCTTCAATGCTGGTATCTGAATCTACCAAAAAAAACGAAAATAGTAATAACATTTTTAGTATCCGGATCATGAGTAGTTTTTAAATGACACACAAACGTCAGAGTGACATATACAGAGCCTAGGTGGGTAACTGATAAAACGGATATAACTTTGTATTCGTGAATCATTCAGTCGCTGTTCCTTGCAAGAGAGGTTAACCCCAAGCCTGGGAACTGTATTATGTATCGTGAGTGAGTTGTGTGACAAGTTAAAGTGTATTTTTCTTCGTACCTGTCAATTCAATCATCGAGTTAACTGATGAGAGTTTATTTTCTCGCCCGAATCCCTTCTTTTTTTCCACAATTACTGATCAGGAAAGTATATTCCTCCGTAACATTTATGTATTTTAGTATTATTTTATTATATTTGTGTGTTAATGTAATATTTTGTTTAAAATGTTTGGTTAGTTTAGGACATTCTATTTATTTCTTGTACACTTGTTGCAATCCTGAACTCTATTTTCATCTTTCTATTGCACTAAAGTTGCCTGAAAAATAACTCAATCTTGAATTAAGCTCGCCTTTGTACATAAACTTTCCATTTTAAATTGTTAATGTTAATATATCGTCGTGTAGTGTACAAAACAAAATTAAAATAAATAAATATCAATCAATTTTTAGTCCTTTTCCTGTGACATAAGACTTAAGTGATGTAGTTTCAGATACCAGGTATGTTTAATTGAAGAATCAATCTTATTGCCGCACTGTGAAACCGATACTTTGATATCAATAACCATTTCTTCTAATATGACTGTTCCCGAAAATAAAAATATCCTCTTCCATAAGGTCCATAGTTAACAAATACTTAAACCGCCTACGTCGTAGCGTTCACATTAAGAAAATATGAATAAAATGCGCACTCCGTGTGGGAACAAAGTGCTGTGAAGTGTGCCGTTGTACCAGCCTAGAAGAACTTAATCCCGGCTACAATCTTTGTCCCGTATTAGCGGGAACTTGGAAGTTTACTGCGATGTGAATGATAAGTTCTATATTGTTTTGTAATACCTGTGTGTATTTTGTGTTTGAACTCTTTCGTATGTCGTTGCAGCGATCTTTGTTGGTAATATGGCAAATCTGTCAGCTATTTTATTTGGGTTTGTGTCCGTATTGATGTCACACTAATGTCGTCAATACGGACATATCAATACGCACGTTTTAAGCGCTGACAGATTACTGTCAGGGCTTAGAACGCAAAAATTGACGATAGTGTAAATATCAACTCTATCGAGTTGGTATTCCATCTTTTTTACATTCCATTTTTGCTTAATTATGATGAACGTGATAGCACGCTTTCTCAATAACTTTACTCTATCAACAATCTGTTCATACACAGCCCATTTATAATCTACTTACATATTGATTGTGCATGCTACATTCATTCATGCTAAAACTTTTTGTGGATGTAATATATCATTTTGAATGAACGCTACCACAAGACATTCTAGTCAATATTGACGCCGAGTACACCATGGTATATATTTGAATTTTGTAAATGTATTTAATGATAAAGCAACTTCTACGATGCTACACTCTCCAATTAAAAAGTTTAAACTTACAAAATCTGTAGTACATCATCCTTCATGAAATTATATAGATACAGATAAATTATAAAAATTATGCTGGTAACTCTAAGAATCGATCTACACCTACGTCTAATTCTCGACTCTACAGAGATACTGTAAATCTCACTTAAAACAAATTTGCTTTTCTCAAAGTCTTTTGAAGAAGTGTTCCTTTAAGTGGTCATTAGATATGAAGTCATTCTCGAAGTATTACTTTTTCCAGCACACACATTCCATACATGTAGTTTCAAACAGCTTAAAACTGTAATCTCATCAGTTTCAAAAGAGCTATTTGCTAAATAAAAGGCGAAAAATTACGCCGTATTTCCTGCTCGCTTTTCCTAGTTGGTTGAGCAAAAGGAAATTTCTCCCGGCGATGACATAACAAGTTGCATTTTATTATGACTAGTTTCTGAGTTTTTTCTGTCAGCAATTACTCAGTCTAGCAGCTCCCGACGAGCTCAAAAGCAATTTAATCCCGGTGTATTTACGGCTGGCTCGCATCCGTATTCATCCCCTAAGCTAATTTGTTTTCATTTAAAAACGTATACATGTACCAACTCGGAAGCAAATTACCTTTGCGTTGTTGAATCATGTGGGCGGTCTCGGATTTGGGAAGTCAACATAATGTGAATCAACATACATAAATTTGGTAGGTTCGTATTTAGACAAAACTCATCCTGAATTTTTTAGCTATTGTTGCACCTTTTTGCTCAGGGTCCGCATAGAGAAGTATGAGCTTTTTCACCTTACCAAGCTGTGAGATGATATAGGCTAATTTGTAAAATCAGTGTGAACTAAGAAATCCTAACCAGCCGTAGTTTCTGTTGACTTGTAACCAGAAAACAATACCTACACTTTTCTCGTTTAACTTCCCAATGTTTTTATTTATCGACAAAAATACTGAAATGGAACGTTAACAATTGAGCCTTTTTGTATACTTTGTATAGGAGAGTTGTGTGGGCCTATTGCCAACAGCCAATACCGTCTTGTGTAAGTCGGTGGGTCGGTGCCAACTAGATTCAGCATCCGGCAAGATATTTGGCTCAATCCGACGAAAGGTAAATAATACAGATGTAAAAAATGTGCCTTTGAGTGCCTTTGTAAGTTTGCTTGTTACCTGTAAATGTGATGATTGTTGAATAAAAAAATAGTGCATCAAGATTTTATAAGTGAGTCATACTTTATTTAACATTTGTTTAATTTTTACAGATAGAAATGAAGTGTGGGAGTTTAATGAAAAAGAACATGGGATACGCAAGGCGATGGAGCAAGGGAACTGGCATGATCATATAGACAGATAGAAAACGGAATACCTCCTTTTTGTTCAGTTTTAATTAACACAAATTACTTAATATATTGAACTACTTAATATTATTTCAAGAAAACACGGAGTAAACATTATTTGGTGCCGTATCTACCAAAACGGTCAATTAAGGAATTATAGTAGGTATATCTACCTCTCTATATCATCATGCCAAATCCCTTGAGAGGTAGGTAGAGAGTACAGAGTTCCAACAGGTTCTTTTCTTATATAAGTCTCTGGCTTCATCCACTCTCACATTTCGTCTCATACACGCTCGCCGGTTACGGAGACTTGACTGGCCCTTCAGATAAGACACGGTCTATTTGGTCTAGGATAAGATAGACTAGGTGTTCCCCGCTACCTACATCCTTCCAATTTCGCAATGTATATCTGTTTTGCATTCTTTCTTCTGACATTATAATAGGCGAATTAATTAAATTTTACTTGCACACTAATCGCCTGCAATAATACATTTCCAATCAGATATCCTTTAAACTCAAACTACGCCCAGCCTATTTTGCAACCTCATTATAAACTAAGTATCACTTCGCAGGCCTTTGTAGCAATCAGTGTCACTCAATCAGCACTAATTAATTATTTATTTAAGTATCTAGGTATCAAGAAGAAAGCGTTAACATCGATCGTACTTACAAATAGAATGGAAACCAAAGTAACTATGGCATTGATTGTCTAGCACACAACAACATAATATAATATTGAATTCATTAGTTTAGTTTTTGTTTGTAATGTAAATAATAATAAATAAACACCATCACGCCTATATTCCCCAATGGGGGGTGGCAGAGGTGTACTGTGTAGACCGACTTTTTGCCGATGATTTTATTATTAGAAAAACTACATTTGTCCGACCTAGGATTTGAGCCCAGAGGACCTCGTGATGCCGAAGAACATTATTCGCCATTAGACAAACGAGGCAGTTGGTCATTTAGTAATAAATAAGAACTTCACTGTCTTAACAATAATGAATTCATTTCCAATTTTCCTTATCAATGTTTGGTACTATCTTATTTTTCTATATCTTTCTATTTCTTGTCCCATCATCTCATTTATATAACTTTTAATAGAGTCCGTCTCACCCTATTTTCTCCATCTCGTTGTATCCTCTTATATCCATAGTCATCTTCCTCGTCGCATTAACAAACTATGCCAATCTTTGTATTTGTTACGTTTTAAGCAAAGTACTAATAATGATACGTAGAATATTACTGATAGCTGCTCTTTGGAATTAAGCGATATTTATGGCGGATAACAAATTTAAATATAAATCCGACAAGCAGCCTTGCTTTGTAAAATACTGCACTCATCATCTTGTAGGTATTGGCGAATATATTGCGATGTGTCAGTTAGGAGCTTTGTTTTATATTAAAGTACAGATTGCCTTGTTGTAGGACAACGGTGTGAGCAATTAATACATCTATTAGATAGATATTTCCTGGTAGTGCAAAGACCCGCTAGATTAGTTCTTGATTTTACCTCCCCTAGTATGTTATGCTGTAAAGTATACTTTATCATTTAAAGAAGTAACAATTCTAAACACCAAGTATTACCAAGGTCCAGAATCAACCAAATAGAGTCTCAATTTTTCAAATAGTTTGCATAAAACAAACCCATAGCACTTGTCGCGAAAGTGTGAGGATTCTCTCGATTTTCAGCTTTTCGTAAAGGTTACCGGATGAATATTTTAACAGTGGAGCGCTCTCACATAATACATAAGCTACAGAGTAGACGTGAGGACGCAAGGGGCAACACGAGTCAGCCCGGTTACTCTGTTAAATCTCGCTAACGTTATATTTCAATGTGGGGCGATGGTCTTGCATATGAACGGGATATATTAGAATTGTTTTTTTTACACTATCATATTATTTACGTATAATTAGGAGCAATGTAAGCATTTTGATACTTTGCTGCAGGAGCGTTATTTTTATAAAGATCTGCGTTTTTATACAGATATCACGAGGATAAGGTAGAAACATGCTTATGAATATTATTGCTCTTAACTGTAAGTGCATATCTATCTATCTTTAGCCGAAAGACGTCCACTGCAGGACAAAGGCCTCCCTTAAAGACCGCCACAACAACCGGCTTTGTGAAGTACGCATCCAACTTTTACCCGCCACCCTGACCAGATCATCGGTCCACCTTATAGGAGGCCTACTCACTTGACGCCTTCCGGTACGAAGTCGTCGTTCGAGAACCTTTCTACCACAACGACCGTCAGTTCTACGAGCGATGTGCCTCGCCCACTGCCACTTAAGTTTAGCAATTCTGAGTGCTATGTCTTTGGTCCTCCTGCAGTGACTGAAAGTGCATAATCTTATTGAAATTCATAAAATCAATTTTGGAATCGCTATTTTATTTTATTTATTTCGGAAAACAAACTATTGTGTGCACAGTTTAAATTAACTTAGATCTATACACAAAGGTGAAACAACCAGCAATGTGATACACTACTCGGTATAATGTAATAAAAGTGTTATTTATTCAGACAAATTAGGTCATGGACTAGGTTCTTTTTTTCATAATGAACTGCACAATCATCAAATTATTAATTTGTGTTCACCCGTAACTAGCTTTAATTATATAATAAATTATATTTATTCAAGCAAATTTGACAAACTAAATTTGTGAAACAGAAGGACTTAGTAGATAGTATAACTACTGGAACTGAGTGTAAAATACAATTGTAAATTTGTTTAATGTGCTTTACTTTATGCATGTAATTTAACACAGGAACAAAATAAGCACATATACGACATAATCTAGTTATATATAATTTAAACCATCGTCATAGCGACGTTATTTTTTTATTTTGATTCAAATAAATTTACTAGCAATAAGTTTAGGCAGACCATAGATACTATGTACCTTCCGTTTTAAATACAGCGACATATAGCTACATTTTCAGCATATAATATTTAGAAATTTGACCCGGTTATGTCATATATACAAGACTATTGACATACCCAATAAAAATCGTGACATTTTAAATAATTTAAATTAAATTTTAGGTCATTAGAGAATTTCCTCATAATAATATTGTTAATAAATATTCATCCCATGTCGACCTGGTTCATTAACATATCTAAGGAGTAAAGATTAGGAAATTGAATTGTTTTTAAAATGCAATAATATACATTCTTTGTATAACCGAACATTGTCTTCAAAGTAAACAATCAATGTTTAATTTTAGTAATCATCAGGTTCCTAACTCGTTCCGCAGGGTAAACCTGATTCACTGTGGCACTTTAATAATATGGGATAACAATATAAAATTCAAACAACGTAAAGATATTGCGAGCCTCTCTATTGAGGGTGTAATTGAGATAGCGTGTGTTAAACTCGCACAGTTCATAGTATTATGTATATACAGGCCTCAATGTAAATTAAGTGCGAATTCTAAAAAAAGAGGATATAATATTCAAAATTGCTAACTCAAATGAAACAATTGCTGTCTGTGGAGACTTACGTTATTTGAAAATAATACAGTAACCAGTAGATTTTTAATTCTTTTAGACCTATGATATGCTAAAGATTTTTATTGCGCCTACTAGAATAACAGCTACGAGTGCAACCTGCATCGATAATATATTTACAAATCGGAAATTGGTGAGCAAGATTATATAAAAAACTGGGCTCGGATCACTGTAGGCAATTAGTCGTATTTAATAGCAATATCATCAGACCACAGAGAAAATGTAGTTTTATTCCGATAAACGCCTGTTGCCTTGAGCAATTTCAAGATAATGGAGCATACAAACTGCCTGGCCTACCACTTCACAGCGATCCAAATATTTCGTATAATTTGTTATTCAATCTTATTGATGATAAGTTTCATTGCGTATTTAAACAGAAGATATCATCAATCAAAAACCAGCTTAGTTTAGTGAGCGGGAAACCGAGGGCAACAGTAGTAGAATATTATTTGAATTATGTAGTGAAAAAACATATAATTTTTGTCCTCAGTTTAAGGAATATGTTAACAATATTCATTATTTGAAAAATAAAATAAAAAACGCTTCTTATACAATTAAAAGAACATGGAACATTATTAATAGTGAAACAGGCAGAAACGTACGGAAAAATTGATAATTTGGACATTAAAGGAATTTAGATGTGGCGACTGACTTTGAGAGTGTAACATGTATTTTGAATTTACTTATACCAATGCAAACGATGATATCGTTTGCATTGGTATAAGAAAAATTTTATTATTATATATTAATACATTTAATATATTAATACACTTAAAGCTTTAGAGATGAAAAACTGCGGACGAAACAATACATACTTTTATCGTTTGTATTGCCACATAAGTGTAGTTTCCTGCACTATTAAAAAGTCTATCAACACTCAATTGATACACAATAATTACCTATTACTTAAAAATAATGTTTTTAAATACTACTTAGCGAAAATACTACGGAGATATCTTACCTTAGTTGAGAAGTTTCTATCACCTCCTTCCGACTATATCATGAGACTCCGCCCACCACCCAAGTCTTCAGTATTTATTAATACATATTCAATGAGCTCAAACAAGAGGGAGTTATGTTGTGTACTTGACATATTACTCCATCACCAAACTAGCTCAATTGTATCATATTATTGCACTGTCACCGAGTTTACATACGTATGCCTAATTTCAGCTCGTTCGCATGCTGGCAACGGCTTGAAAATGGATCACAAAACCGAACCGGCAAGGTGAACAATTTATAATTTCGCAGCTCCATAATCACTAAAATGATTATAATCTCACTATCACTACACTGTAAACAACTATTCCTGATACCGAGATCACAGCGAAAAATATGAAGTAGTTATTAACACAACAAATCTCGGCGGCCCAGGCACGTTTGTTGATGCTACAGACTTGAGCATCGTCACGTCTTGTCAATAGACAACTTATTTTCCCAGTGATTCGCTTCACGGATAGAAGAATATCAATAATAATCATTTAGACCAAACAGATATAATACTTGGTAAAACTATACTATTCTGCATTTGTTTGCCGAAGTGATAGGTTTTTGTAAGGAAGATTTGTGGTCTTTGAAATTGCTTTATTTTATTTTATGGCTTATTAACACTTTAACAGTGTTATTTACCAATTTCAAGTTATAATACATTTCATAATAAGGCAGAAAACTAATGTTATTTTATACTGGACCATGAACAAGTCTCATTTCACATTTACGCTCTGTCCCAGTGCTGGGCAAAATATCTTTTCCACCACGCGGAACGTGTGCGCTGTGGTGAAGGCAGGTTTGTAGCCATCTGTTGTTATAAATTATCAAAATTATCAAATCTTCCAACTTTGCTTATCGACGTACTCATTAAGTAGCAAACAGGAGCAACGGCGTATCCCCCATAAAAATTATGATGAAGTACCACTACCCTTAATGCCGATTTATTCTTTAGGGCTTTGTCACCCGTAGGAACAAAGAGTGGCGCTAATACCCGTATCTACAAATTTCCCACCACGACATTGGGTCGTAATAATTGTTACGTGAAAATTGATTGAATAGGATCGCAGGGAAGTATGTTCGTGTTTACACATGATTGATTGTAGGTCCCTTTCATCAATCGGCCCAACACGCAGGCGATTAGAAATGATTTCCGTATCTACCTCACACTTCCATGATGTTCTCTTTCGACACGCTACAATAATTTCAGACAATTATTGATAGCTCCAACATTATCATGAATCACGTATTATATTAAATGACTCCTTTGTTGGTCTAATGACGCTTGGTATAGCTGGCGATCACGTCGAGGACCTAGGATTAAATCCTAGATCGGAAAAATGTTATTATATTTTTCTATCTAAAATTTCTCAGTAGCAGACCCGAGTATGGAATTGTGTAAGATCTACTACTCTCCCTCTATTACGCGTGACTTCACTTTGTCAGTAATTTTTGGGTGTACACATTACACCTCTGCCACTTCTGCTTAGGGACAGTGTTATTGGCGTATAATTTTAAGTATTAACGTATTCCGCAAAGTAAAAGAAGAAACTGATAGTTGCCGTAATCAAATCGATCGTGCTTTACCAGATGGAACAGTCGAGTCTCCGAAACCAGATGACGCGCTAAAGATGCATTCTGAAAGAACCACTCGCTCGTTGCATTCACCTCCTCAAGTTTATGACCTGGAGGTTTCTAAAGGAACAATACAATTATGTATTATATTCCACCCACTTGCTCAATTCTCAACCACATGCATTATTACCTTAGATACTAGTTCTCAGTCCAAATCGTATCCGATTGGACCAATGCAAAGGACTACGACTTCTTCATCTGCTTCTCTCCATCTTCCCAGAGAAGCAGAGATCATCATCAATATCTGTGATCAATATCGATCTTACCTTTGTATTTGAGAATCATATTTATAGATATTTATAGACTGAGATTGGTATCTCAGTGGGATAATAATATTAGTGCATACACTATGTTTTTGCTTAATACATCGATGCCCTCAATCAATTAACATAAGGGACATAAGCTTACGTCAGCAAAGATTTACTAAACCATTATTATACAACACTAAAATAACAATAATGATACTAAGGCATTCATTGCCTTAATATCGTGGTAGTTTATTTGTCATCAGGCCGTGAGCTATGTATCTATGAAGTCAAACGAACTGTTTCAAAATCATCTATACCATGCTGTTCTATCAAACAGTTTAAGTACTCCAAACATAAATATATTTTATATAACAACAAATTTTACCTGAAAGGCTCTAAATTACCTTAACCTAGAAATATAAATCCCTTGGTACTTGGTTGACACGCGAGCTCCAATTGATGTGAATTACCGATGTTTTTATGTAAGCGATGTTCTATCTAAGTAATTTGTAGTTGTTAGTCATTTATCTTGTTAGTCATTTTTATAGTTTCTATAGGTGATCGAAAGGGACATTTTGATATCCTCCTTTGTTTACTATGGACCAGCAGTCGAAAACAGTGACACTTCACTTTCCGGGTCTATGTTATATGTAAATGTCTATGTGCTAATGTAGCTTTATTATGGTGAAAGAATTGTCATAATCGGTTCAGTAGTTTTAGAGATTATAGATTACAAACAAATCTTTTTTCGTTATGATACTAGTATAGATTGGTCAGCAATTGACTCCTATCTTACCGGATACGACGGTGACGATGGGGTCGAAGATGTTGCTCGATACTTAGTAATAGCCTGTTCATATCCAAACAGGCTATGAAGGCCGAAGTTATACTGATTTCCAAATTAGTATGAGCGGGCTAGGCCTGCCTCCTTGTAAGGCTACTCCGCGCAACGTGCCGGAACCTGACTGGGTTGCTTGGCGGCATGACTTTGCTAGTCGCCGTTTGCTGGTGCCATGGCTAGTCACCACCCACGGCCGAAGAAGAAACTGTTTTTAAATGGATTTAGCTTTTCTGATAGATGAATCTCCGAAATCAGCAAGTGTGAGGCAAAGTATAGAAGTGGACAAAGTTTAGTAAGGATAGACGCTGTTGGCACTTAATGTTCTCTAATTACCCTGCTGTTTCATACACAAGCACGCGGTGATTCATATATGATCTAAGGGTTGCCGAGCATGGCAATATTATTAAGCAATTCATCGTCCAGGATGTCAACGGAAAACTGTCAACTATTTTGATCTGCTTCTCTTTCCTATACACTCTTACTCTTAATCAAGTGCTGGAATGAAACAAACGGCTAATAGTCTATTTTTATGAAAAACGCTTACAGCGCTTCAGCACGAAGCGTAGAAAAAGCGTCCTTGAGAGCTAGGGCTTATGGTATACCACTTCATTGATTCAAGTCATCAGGGCTGAAGCAATTCACGTTAGGGTAACGTTACCGAGTTGATATGTCGTCTTTTTCACAATACTAATTTACTACATAAAGATGAAGGTGACAGCATGATATCTCGACAACAACGTCATTCTGATTATACTAAGATGCTTAGGACTCTGTTGATTACCTTGCTTACTTACCCACTTGATACTGAGTAGCCTAACCACGGAATAAAGAAGTACCTTAGATGTGTCTAACGTACGAACGTTTTTATTATAAGATAGCCAAAGCCCTCACAGGAGATTCAAAATTTTATAAACATCATTGATTTGATATATTACTAGTAAGACGAACTCTTAGTACGTTTCAATAAACACTATATTAGAACAACAGATGGTGACGTCAGATCTGCAGTTCATGATACTCTCATTCACACCAGCCAATTTGCGTATCACTTCATTACGTATTCGATCGGCGCGGATTACGGCGCACATTTTCAGCTCAGATCTCATTACCATACTATTAATCTTATTCTGCTTCCTTTTATGGCATTCCGCTGGATATTCTGAGCTGTGATGCTAATTTTCTTAGTATACGAATTTGTTTTCAGAAGTAAAGCGTCTTTTAGAATCAAATGTAACATTTTTTAGCTTCAAAAGTGTGAATGCCTATCATGTGTTGCTATTCTACTATCATATAATAGAATAGCCATCTTTTCTTGTGGATATCATAGAAATCACCTAAACGGCAAGAACTATTTACATAAATGACATTTGTTACAAGAATTGGTTAATAATTTTATAGAAAACTTAGTAGAATTTGGTTCCTAAATTTAAGTTTTTCTTACAAAAAGTCTTCTTTTAGGAAATTTGTTGGGAAAAAAGTGAACACAAACCCTTAATTCAACCTGTGTGCGATATTTAATCTATGGTCGCGTGACATCTCCCCTTGCATTCCGCTGTTCCGTGTGCGCATACGTCATTGTAAATTGTTCTTGTAAAAATGTTTCATACAATTAAATAACTTGTGTTTATAGTTAGAACTTGCTTTTATTTTTATCAGGTTATGGGCCCAGACCCGCCTGATTGTAGTATAAATAATAAATACAACGTACTTGTA
The DNA here is from genome assembly GCA_905147815.2 of Phalera bucephala. NCBI lineage: Eukaryota > Metazoa > Arthropoda > Insecta > Lepidoptera > Notodontidae > Phalera > Phalera bucephala. The sequence goes on along the minus strand of LR990609.1, from coordinate 17,880,894 downwards.
GTAAATTTTTGTCGAACAAACCGAAAGTAGTACACACGGTGGCCGTTTTTCGTTTTTCAGCATATTTATTTCAGCAATTGCAGCTAAAATATGGCTACAAATAATGCGATGGTAGCAATTGAGAAGCTTACTGGCCGTGAAAATTGGGCAAGTTGGAGTTTTTCTGTAAAACCATACTGACAGCATAAAGAGTTAAGGGAATATGTCCAATATGCCGAAGCTGACAAAGACAAAGTAGATTCGAAGAAAGATCTTAAAGCCAAAACAAAGTTAATATTATTGGTGGACCCGATTAATTATGTGACATACAAGATGCTCAATCGGCAAAAGAGGTATGGCACAATTTGTCTAAGGTATTCCAAGACTCTGGCTCATTACACAAAGTTGGTTTACTGAAAGACCTAATTAATACTACGTTAGAATCAAGTGCAAGTGTGGAAGATTATGTTAATAAGATTTTATCAGCAGCTCATAAGTTGAGAAATATATCATTTCAAGTAGATGATGAATGGCTCGGGACGTTGATGTTGGCAGGTTTGCCCGATGAATACAAGCCTATGATTATAGGGATTGAGAGTTCCGGAGTAAAAATTAGTGCAGATTTGATTAAAAATAAGCTCTTACAAGAGGTGAAAGCACCTGTCAATACAACACTTTACTCAATATCTAAAAATCCACCTGCGAAGAGTAAACATCAGTCAAAGTCAAAGGGCCCATGGTGTTTTCAATGTAATAAACATGGGCATTATGGGCAGCATTTTCGGCCTCGAAGTACAATGATTGCATGCATTGGTACATTGATTCTGGTGCCACAGCTCATATGACGATGCATAGGGAATGGTTCAAAGATATGTCACCCGGACCTGTGAAAAGTATAAGGATTGCTGACAACAAGGAGTTACATGTTGAAGGCTATAGCAATGTAACTATACAAATACCAACACAGGATGGTAAGAGCAACTCCATAGAGGTGAGAGATGTATTATATGTACCTAATTTATCAACGAATTTACTGTTAGTAAGTAAAATAAATAAAAGTGGTTGCAAAGTTGAATTTGATAAAAATGGCTGTTGGATAAATAATGAATATGGACAGAGAATAGCTAGTGCTAACCTTATCAATGATACCTATAGATTAATTGCCAACAATAAGCAGATATATGCAATGATAGCTGTAACAGAGACCGATACCTACTTTTGGCATCAACCCATGGGGCCTTAAAATTTTAATGATGTCGCTAAAATACCAAACTGTACTACTGGTGTAAAATTGTTATCACAGAAAGAGAGTTGTTTTTGTATTCCATGTATACAAGGCAAGCAAACCAGGCATCCTTTTCCAAAGAATGGCTCCCGGGCAAATAATTTGCTAGAGCTAATTCACACTGATGTGTATGGTCTGATGCAAGTTGTTTCAATTGGAGGTGCCAGGTATTTTACAACTTTTACTGATGACTACTTACGTTAAGTATTTGAGTATTTTTTCAATAACAAAGCCGAGATATTGGACAAGTTCATTGAATTTAAAAATCGTGTAGAAAATGAATTAAATAAAAAGATTAAGGTTTTAAGAAGTGACAATGGAAATGAGTACATAAATAATAATTTTGATACATTTTTGAAGAAAAATGGAATACTACATCAAACATCTAACCCGTGCCTTCCCGAACAAAATGGGTTAAGCGAACAAATGATTGTACTTTAATTGAGCGTGCAAAATGTATGATTTTTAATGCTGATTTGCAGACTGATTTCTGGGCTGAAGCCGTATCAACAGCAGCTTACATCATTAATCACTCGCCTACGCCCTCTCCGGCATCACACCTGAAGAGATATGGACTGGCAAAAAGATAGATATAAGACACATGCGAGTATTTGTATACCCAAAGAAAAACGCCTTAAGTTAGATGCAAAATCAAATAAGGTAATATTTGTTGGATATTCAGAATGCACAAAAGAATACAGATTTATTGATCCACAAACTAAAAAAGGTGAAATAATTAGAGATGTAATATTTCTTGAAGAAACTGTCAAAAGAGACACGATGCATGCTCCTATACCTGAAACCAAAAAAAATGATTAGTAATATGGAAAATAATGTTCAGAAGAATGAGTATAAAAGTCACTTACCATTAACTGGACAGTCATCAGAAGGGGAACCTGTAAATGAAAATGTTCATGATAATTTAAATATGTCACCGAGAACTCCGATCATTTCAGACATTCCAGTTCATCAAGTGCAGTGTATGATAGTCAAGATAAATCCTACATACCTGATTAAAGTTTCACTACCCCACCTGAATCCAGAATGACCTTGAGATCACGCCGTCGTCGTTAAGAAATTTATGAAGCGAGTAATACATCTTATTTCTGTTTTAATTTTGAATCTACGCCAAGTTTACTTAACAATGATCCACTGAGTCTAGAAGAACCTTTAAAGAGCAACAAAGCAAAGGAGTGGACACAAGCGATGAAAGAAGAATATAATTCTTTAATAGAAAATAATACTTGGTCAGAAGTGGACTTACCGGCTGAAAAGATTATCCCGTGCCGATGGGTATATAAGACAAAATTGGAAGAGAATGGCAAGGTCACACGTATAAAGCCCGTCTTGTTATTAAGGGTTGTCAACAAGAGAAAGGTATTAACTACCATGATTCGTATGCACCTGCAGTTAGGTATACCCCCATAAGATACCTATTTGCATTAGCTATGAAATACAAACCGCAGAAACATCAAATGGACGCAATTACCGTATTTCTTCAAGGTTATGTGGATGAAGAAATATACATGGCACAACCACCATTCTTTGAGTAAGGAAATAAAGTTTGTCGATTAAACAAATCGATATACGGTCTGAAACAGGCTAGTAGACAGTGAAACAAAAAGTTAAATAATGTCTTACCAAAAATTGATACGTCTAGATCACAGACAGATCCTGCATGGATTTACAGGATTTTAAACCAAAATGATATATTATTTGTTTCCGTGTATGTCGACGATATGCTTTGTTTTTTTAACAATAACAACTCCGCAGCATTGCTGACGAAGAAACTCAAAGAAATGTTCAATATGAAAGTATTGGATTTTGTATAACAGAATATGAAAACGTAATTACTCTGGTGTGTATGTGTGTGTGAATGATGTACGCTGTTGGTCGCGAGGCCTTTACAGCTTCACTGGACTTAAAGGCGAGCGTGCAACCACTACGCTCTAGCCAGCCAGAAGGGCAAGAGGCGACATACTCGAGGCGCCCTCGGTTGGGATAGTCGCTGTAGGGGGACGGGTGCACTACTAAGTGCACCGGTCAACCGCCGGCTATGGGAGGGGATCTACTACTACGTCGTCGTCGTCGCCCGTATTCTGAGCGGAAAGAAGGGATGACAAAGCATCGGGGGGGGTCGGTGAGAACATGTCGCGGCCGGCAGTGGCGGCAGGGGTCGGGGGGGAGATCGTAGTCGGCGGTGGCTACGATTAACGGATTCGCATGGGTAGATGCGTTCGCAAAGTGACGTGTTGACGCCTTTTTAATAAAGGCGCGAATAGGTTCGAGAACTAGATCGGAGTGGAGGTCGACGTTCCGTACGCACCAGGGGGCTCCTACGGCTTTACGGAGGAAGCGGTTTTGAACCACTTGGAGTTTATCGATGTGAGAGGGCCTGAATGCCCGAACACAACACACGCATAAGTCATGATGGGCCGAACGCAAGTTTTGTAAAGTGTCCCCTTATTTCTAAGGGACATTTTACTCCGCTTGCAGATTAACGAATGGAGACGACCGAGCACAAAGGATGCTCGGTGACGGACCCGCTTGATGTGCGGGCCGAAGGACATGGTACTGTTTAGGGTGACCCCTAGATATTTGACCTCTTTGACCCAGGGAATGGGTCGGTCGAACATGGTCACTTGGCCGAGATTACTTCTAGGGCGGCGCAGGGAGTGGCGCGGGGTGGCACCTCTGGAGAAGAACACCGCAGCGCTCTTGTCCGGGTTCACCTCAATACGCCACTTCCTAAACGAATTCCCTAGGGAGTTGGCGGATGCCTGAAGGTTTCTGGTAATGAAACCGTTATTCCTATGCGAGACGTATAGAGCGGTATCATCCGCGAATAGGGCTAGATGCGACTTACTTGAACGAGGAATGTCGTTTGTGTAAAGGCTAAACAGGAGCGGAGAGAGAACTGAGCCCTGTGGGACTCCAGCACTGATAGAGGGGGAAGTAGAGCGCGTCATTTTGACGCGATAACGGAAGGCGCGATTCGACAAGAAGTCTCGTAAGCTGAGCACGAGTCTGTCCGGCACACCCAATTGGTAGAGCTTGTAGATCAAGCCGTTGTGCCAGACTTTGTCGAATGCCTTCGCGACATCTAGGAAGAGGGCGCCCGTGTAGATGGGTTTGGGTCTATTGAGACCGGAGAGGATGTGCTCCGTAATGCGGTGCACTTGGTGGACGCAAGAGTGTTGGCTCGAAAGCCGAACTGCTTGTCGATAAGGATACCCCTGGACGTTACGAAGACTTTGAGCCGCGCCAGAAGTAGGCGCTCGTAGATCTTGGCCAGGGACTTGAGGAGACTGAAGGGGCGGTAGCTCGCGGGAAGATTGCGAGGTTTGCCAGGCTTGGGAATGCCTATGACGTCCGCCTCCTTCCACTTAGCGGGGAAGGTGCAGTTCGTCATGGCGGCGTTCAGTATGGCCACTAAGAGGCAGATCAGTTGGGCGGGCAGGCATTTCAGAACGCGATTCGAAATGCTGTCAGAGCCGGGGGCTTTTTTAGTTTTCAGACCCATAATGAGATCTTCGACCTCCGTTTGGATGATAGGAGGTAAGGAATCGACGGGGGCGAGGGATGCCCTGCGCTCGACTTCCCTGTCGACCGCGTCGACGTGGGACTGGTCGATGGACTGAGAGCTGGGGGTGCACTGGCTCTCGAGGGAGTCGGCAAGAAACTCGGTCTTTCCGTCGTCGTCGAAGGCTGGGGGTGCGCCTGAAGGGTGGGACAGCGGGGGCATGCCAGTCGTGCGCTCGGATAGAGGCATTCTTGGAACGAATGAGATCCCTAACATCGTCCGGCAGTCGAAAGCGGTTGAGGTAGAGATCTTCCGCCTCGACTTGCTTGGACGATTGACTGACAGCGGAATGGATGTGTTCGGTGAAGGCATCTACGGCCTGATCGGTGTCCTGAGGGGACTGGATGGAGTCCGAGCTGAGAGGGAGGGGGGAGGGTCGGCATCTGCCAAGGCCATGCTTAGCGCATGCCAATCCACCGACGTCTTTTTGGGTCGCTGAGGAGCGGAAGGGGGGGGGGACCGAGTCTCATGACTACAGGTCGATGGTCAGAGTCGAGTTCCTGGACTACTTCCAAGGAGTGCAGCCGTAAGGTGACACCCTTCAGAAGCGCCATGTCCAGGACGTCGGATCGGTGGTTGGGATTGTTGGGATAGTGGGTAGGGTGCATAGGTGCGATGACGTCAAAGTCGAGAACGTCGACCAGGGCGTCAAGGCTCCTACCGTTAGGGGAAGTGGTGAGACCGTTCCAGGCCACATGCTTACTGTTGAAGTCGCCCGCCAGAATGACGGCGCTTCCCAGATTGAGGAGTGCTTCAAAGTCACTCCTGAGAACGAGTTTAGGGGAGAGGTATACGGAGGCAATCACGATGGGCTGGTGCCCAGTGAGAGAGATGCAACAGACCGAGGCTTCGATGTTGGTGAGCGCGGGGGGATCGAGAGGGATGCAGTGAAGGGACCTCCTGTAGTAAATGAGAGTACCGCCTCCGCGGGAGCCGATTCTGTCATTACGCACGAGGTTATAGTTTGCGATCCTAGGATCGCGCTGTGCGGGCTTGAGGAAGGTTTCCTGCACTAGGAGGATATCAAGCTGGTGATCTCGGAGGAAATCAGCAACCTGATCTCGCTGGGAGCGAAGGCCATCGGCGTTAAAAAACGCCAGGGATAGGTTGTGGGGCTTATGGCGGGGAGGTCGTAAATCCATTATTGGGTGCGGGGGGGTTGGGTTCTAAGGGACGCCAGGACCTCATAGACATCCCTGTATTCCGCGGCCAGGAGAACCTGGTGGAGTTGGAGGACGAGTTCTCGGACTCTGGGGATTAGCGCGGGGCTTATTACTGCCAATTACTCTGGACCAATCATTGTACATACAAAAAATTTTAACCAGATTTAATATGATTGATTGCAAGCCAGCTTGGTCACCATGTGAAGCTAACTTACAGTTGCAGAAAGCAAAGAGTGTCAAGAAATACTGAAGAATTTTCCTGTTCAGGAGGCCATTGGTTGTTTACTGTATTTGTCACAAGGGACAACGTATTATATTGTAAACATGCTAAGCCGATATAACAACCAACCGACTGCCCAACATTGGACTGCAGTAAAAAGGGGTGCTGCCATAAGTAAGTACTCTAAAAGGCAGCAAACAGTAGCACTTTCAACTACCGAAGCAGAATACATATCATTGGCTTCGTCAATTCAAGAAGCTTTATGGTTAAAGCAATTGAAAAAAGATTTCTGGCCTGATTCTGCAGGTAAACCTATATTAATGTTATGTGATAATCAGAGTGCTATCAGCCTTTCAGGTTCACGCAAGAAGCAAACACATTGACGTGCGATTCCACTTCATAAGAGACAAGGTGGTTTTCAAGCAAGTTTCTTCACATTATCATCAACAGTCAGGACATGGTTGCTGACGCACTGACCAAGATGCTGAATCGTCCGAAGCATCTAATATTCCTCAAGTGTTTGTGTCCAGGATAGGATGTTGGAAAAAAAAGTGAACACAAACCCTTAATTCAACCTGTGTGCGATATTTAATCTGTGGTCGCGTGACATCTCCTCTTGCATTCCGCTGTTTCGTGTGCGCATACGTCATTGTCAATGTGTTTATAGTTAGAATTTGCTTTCATTTTTATTAAAATTTATTATTATTTAAACAATTATACAATTCCTGATATATCTTTATCAATATGAACTTTGAGATAAAATGAAAACGGTGGATATGTAAATTTTTACGCTGTTCATGCACTTAAAGTGTACTAAAATAGTAATAATATGCTAGGACAAAAACTGCAACCACTGCAATAATTAGTTGGTATTCCATTAATAGAATTATGTATTATCTTGAGGAGAGATAATTAAGTGCTTCGCGGATTTAATTAAGTGCATCTTCGTAATGCAATACACAGGAGCTTACGATATGTGCATCTACACTGATCAGCATGCTCTAAGCATAGACTAGTACAGTATAACAGCAAGACACGTGTGAGAGGTGGAAGTTTCCTTTAACATTACATGCCAACTAAACATTCAAACAATGTATACAGATCTGTAATACAGAAAAACCATAAATGTAATTTCATGTCATTGGCAATAGATGTCATTTCAGGCACAATTCAATTAAAAGGTTCTAATAAAACTATATAATAAGCATCATATTGAAAAAAGACGTAAATTGCCCGAAACTTATTTATCATACAAAGTTTCTGTCGATATGGAGTTGAATTTTTCAAAAAAATCAACAATCGCTTCTCCAAAACTGACGGTTTTAAAATACGGTATAAATTAAAAAAAAAAAAAAAAAAAACCTCTACTGAAGTACCGCTACAAACAAATACCAAGCACTGTAACAATAAGCTAATAAGTAAAAATAAGCGGCATGTACCATACAAGTGCATATAAAAGCAAATACTAACAACACATAAATTACACAAAAAAAGGTGCGGGACAAACCGGGCCCGCAGTGTCTAATTATAATAAAAAAAAAAAAAAAAAAAAAAAAACCGTCAGTCTGGAACTTGGCCTAGTTAGCTGTTCATAAACTCCGCTCAACCCTTACATAAATCTTTACAGTAATAAATTAACATATTTATTGGAAAGGACGAAGAAATTGAATGCGCGCCAACCAATAAGGCCGGAGCTGTTTTAGGAATGTACATTTTTTTCTCAGAAAGTGCAGCACTTTGTGTACTGATAGATTTTGCCAAACCACTAATTGTTGATGAAAGCTTAAGTTGAATGCACGAAGTCTGTGTAAGTTAAGTCAAGTTGTTGAATAACCAACAATCAAGATTAATGTGAAAGCACTAGTGTCTGGATATTGCTATTCAGCACAATCGACGAGCATAGGATTTCATTACTTTCCGTGCGTCACTGGTGTCCATATCGTAATGAATACGTATTACTGTAGCAATCGTAAGATAGAGAACTGTAAGAAAACTGTATAACAAAAGCGTCTATTCACACCCTGTTCTTTCTAACTGCTCGCGAGGGACCTAGCCTGAAATGAACGTAAAATTTCCACACGAGAGCATATTCTTTGACACGAGGCTTAATTTGGAAAGTACTTAATTCATTCAGAGGAACTTCGCTCTCGACAATTGGAGTGTTACAAGAGATCTGGAAAAATCTGACCTTTTTATCTTGGAAAGTACGTAGGCAATCTATAGGTTAAAGATCATGTCGATTTATCACGATGGTTCAATATAGGCCTCTCGTTTTAGGTCATGAGTTTGATGATGAGCCATTTGAAAAGATTTCTTCTATTAGATTGTATGATTGACATTTATAAATGCATTTTGTTGAAAATGTCGATTCCATCAGTCTGGACAGTAGCTTATTTTGCCGATATGTTAGATTAAATTTATGGTACTCGTATCATCATCATACTAATTTATTCTGTTTCGTGTTATAGGAAATATCTTTTACAAGGTTTTATTTAACTTGCAATGTTCGTATGTCTGTCTGCCTTTCGGTTTAAATCTTGTGATCCACTTGCGGGTATCCGATTGATCTGAAATTCTGTGACAATGCAATAATATGGTATCATGGAGCTGGTCTGATGATGGAGTCTGCCATAGGAACATGTGAAATATACAACGAACACCCACGTCATAAGCTTGTCAGATTGGTATCAACAAGTGATACAGTGTTTAGGGTCTGATGATGATGCCAAAAGATAGTCAATGCAACCACTCAACTACTCAATAAAACCCTGCCGTGTTTGGGCTCGTTGGATTTGTTTTAATAATTACTTTACATCTAGATGGTGTTCAGGGTCTGTTATCATAGGAACTCCTCAGCTAAGCAATATATCTTACTTGTGTTTTTGCTATAAAAGCCTATTTTTAAAATGGTCTTTTGAAAGTTATTATACTATCACCAATCATGGTATTTTGCCCTTTGTCGATTATCCGTGTAACTGACTAGGTTTGTGTAACATAACCTTATACAGCACCTCTATTCTATACTTGGAATAACTTTCCAATATAAAATTGGAATGGCCTCGTCGGATCTACGAACGTGGACCAAAGACTATTTATGTATGGTATTTGCCGAACAAAGGATGTTATTTTTTATATTTCTGAATTTTCAATAGTCACTATTATTTTATTTATAGCTGATATGGAGTTGATCACATTTGGTAAGCAATGAGACACTAAGCACAAACCATTTAACGTTTATAGTTTAAATGTTATATTGTTTTATAATAATAACTTGTTTGATGATGACACTGATGTATAAAATGGAAAACTATAATATATTTTTTAATTATAATATAACAATAATACCAACCTATGTAACTAATGATGAACAATAATAAATTAATTTGAATGTTAAAGCGTGCTATAAAGGATGGTTTATCAACTCCATAGCATTACGCTAACATCAATTAAAGAACTTAACTCGAATAGGTTGACGTTACCGTGACGGTAGCGAGTTGATATTCTATCCTTGTAACACTACAAATTCACTCAATAAACATAAAAATGACAAAGACGATTACTTGCTACCATCACGTTAACGTCAAATTGTTCATGCTAAGCCCTCTGTTTATACTAAGCTGTAAAGAAATCCAAAAGAATAGGCAAGCAAAGTATGACAACAACGAATATTGCAAGCGAGGGGACGGATATTGCCTGCAGAGGGGCGCAAGTACCTCATTCATATTATTGTAGAATGTAATATCACGGCGAGGACGACGACAACCTTGGCAAGCTTCACTGCGATAGTCACAAATATTGTGCTCATAAATAGCTTATAAGGACGTAGACTTGTTACAGCGTAGGTATTGATATGTTAAGATGGTATTTCAATAAAAATGGCATCGGTAAATATAACGTTTTGAGATAGCTGGTGGGGCTGCCTCGCTTCTGTAGCGCATCTAGGATTTTCGCCGATGCTCAGATTAATTATTTTTTTACACAACGATGCGAAAACAGTAGTCATTCTTAGTGCGCAAGGTGTGGGTTAGCTCTTACAGCATTCTAAAAATGAAACATATTCATAATACATTGGATTGTTTATATTCACAACATACATATTCACAATACAATGGATTGTGAATATTTGAGTCGCTGCTGTGCTATCTCACATGAGAAAGGTCAGCAATATTTTATCAAAAATATTGTGTCATTATTTTTATTGGTTGACACTGGTTGACGACGTTCGAAAAAGATCTAATAGATGCTCAACTTGACGTAAACGCAGCACAAAATCGTGCTCAGTGAAATAAAAGGACAAGGAAGGGCATAGTAAATGGAAAACACGGTCTAGTCGGAAGAAGAAGAATTATTTTTATTTTTAATACATGTCACATTTGCTTATAATATAGAACAGTGATGCTAAACAGAAAGAGATGATCACCTTTATCCGATCCGATCCGATGTGTGCGTGTGTATGTGTGTGTCACACCCAGACTGGGTGTGTGGTGTGGGTGTGCGTGGTGCGTATGCGTGTGCGTGTGCGCGTGCGTGTGCGTGTGCGCGTGCGTGTGCGTGTGCGTGTGTGTGTGGGCGTATACTAGGCGTCTCGCCGTGGTGCTCTGCACCGGCCGGCCGGCAAGTGAATCTTCGACCTCGCCGGCAAGGTCGGTGTCTGATCCTGTATGCGGTAACCTTATCTGATCCTAATACAGGTTACCAATAGGCTATACCACTCTCAGAAACTTATAAATATTACACACCGTCACGCCTATATTCCCTAGAAGGGGTGGCAGAGGTGTACTGAGTACACCCAAGTTTCGCCGACGATGTTTGGTCCCATGTAATAGGGGGCGAGCCTTTTGCCATATACCGGCCACAATTCCAGACTCCGGACTCATACTGGGAATTATTCTTTAGAAAAAACTACATTTGTCCGACCTAGGATAAATATTATTAAACCAATTTACGAGGGAGGTTTAATTATATATAATTTTTGAAATATGGGTGCATATGCGGGCTACCAGTATGATATTATTTGTCATTTATGTCGGAAAACATCGTATCCCTTGAGAGTTTTCATGGCGTGCGCTGCGTAAATCGATAAAGCTATATGAAAATAATGTATAGTGGATTGATCCGCTCAAACAGGTCTATAAAGTACTATACTACCCGTGCAAGGCTGGGGTGGGTCACTAAATAATAAACAGCATACCTACTGTATTATTTAACTTAATTTCATTATCTTTATATCTTGATTGTAGGAAAGATATACAGATTTTTATAAATTTGTATGGAACAAGTTTTGATTGTTTATAAAAACAGTTTTATAGCTCTAAAGTAGATATTTTTATAGTTATATCTTAATAACGTTTTTACTTACCATACGTTTGATATATGGATATTCAATTATTTTTTTAAACTGTTATAAGAATGTTGGCGGACCATACGAACGTTTTTACCCTATTTTTTACTCTAAAAATTTTTGTATTGTGGGTACTTTACTAAAGACGAAATACGTATGTGTATCGTTAACATTCACACCAAAAAAAACAATTGTGGGTTCTACAGGGTTGCCTATTAGATATGGCGACTATTCGATCCGATGAGGGGAACAACCTACCCATAACGATTTAACCAAGCTGTCGAACTGTCACAGGTGTCAATACTATGATTCAAGATTAGACAGTGTGGTCCTGATGAGTGTCCTCTGGTGGAGGATATAACCTAAAACTACTAAAAATTCTCTAGTTTGCTATGACCATTTTACTTGGAACGTAATAATTCAGTTGTATGGTTCATATTTAGGTTAGTCATATTTTTAAGAATAACCAACAGGTGTCGTTTTTCAGCAGTATATTTTTTTATAGTGAAAAAAATAGCCCTAAACGACAGTAGAGCTGCAGATTGCTTTAGTTTGCTATGAACGTGTTACTGAGAATGTCGCTATTTAGCCAGCAGATGTCGCTTGTTCTAGCGGTTAATTTACTAAAAAAGAATACAACTATCTCAACAGATTATACAAAGACTTGAAAACACATAACATATTGCCGAGCTATTCCAGCAGTTAATTCCTTTAATATTTCTATAAACCGTTTCAGGAACTTCAGGAACATAATTCACAGTTGCTATCCCACCTTTATACGAAATTTTCATTGTATTTACTAAAAATATTACAAACATCTAGCGGGAATTAAAATAACATAAGGATACTTTAAGCGACTCCAAGGTTCAACATAAATTTTTTGTAGGTACTGGAATTCATTCTTCAAATTCATTCATTTGTTTCATTCTTGGACATCGTTTGTTTCTCTAGAGGGCGCTGTACTTCAATTGGGACAGGATTGAAGGGACTGGATCTATTCTAAAGTTAAACTCATATTAACTAGACAATATTTAATGACATACTGATAAACACACATAACATCAAATTTTTTGAGAAATAGATAAAAAATACTCGCTAATGTGCCTCGTCTAACTCACTTAAACCGAAGCACAAACAGTTAGACGTGTTGGTAACGTTGTCGAGAAAACGTGTTGTCACGTTCGTATTTATTTAGTAAATTGTAGTATGAAAATGACATAGCAACTCGATAGCGATAGATTGACTTAAATCTGTTTGTGCTAAGCTCAGGTCAACTATGTGATGCTTTGTTTCTTGTTTCATGCCATTTGGATAGACCATTTGAAGGTCTTTAAACTCAAATTTAAAAAAAGATAGTTTGTCGGCTATTCAACTGAAAAAGTACTGAACTGATCTTGAGTAGATCTATAGCTCTGGAAAGCTTTTATGATATGTTCAATCAAGAATAGTTACATGTTCTGGTTATAACCAGTAGTACCCGGACGGGTATTAGGAAGAAGTCAAAGACCGTTGCCGTGATGTCAAGTTCTTGTTTAATAGTAAATTTGTAATGTAAATAGGATGGCATATCAAATTGATAGCGTTACGCTCACCTTAATCTGTTCGTGCTAAGTTCTTGGAAGGGTAAGCTCAAAGTATTTGATGCTATCATAACGTAGTGAAGAATACTTGCTGTTACATTTATCTTTATTTAACAAATTCTTAGTATGAAAAGGACGGTATATCAACTCGGCAGCGTTACGCTTACGACGATATGTTCGTGCTAAGCCATATGGTTTTTACTACGCGCTGGCGCACATGGGAAAAGTTAAGTAGGTACTTGTATAAAATTCCCGTGCCCAACAGTGAGGCAGTTTCTTAACTAATATTATTTTTAAAAATTTATTTTCGGGTTGGTGCAAAAAAACGTAAAATAGTGTCGTGACAAACCAACCCAGGGCTTAAATATTATATACAGTAATTCAAGGATATTATGGCCTGAGGCCAAGACCGAAATAACCGCTGTCATCGAGTGAAATGTCACTTCATGCTGTCAATTTCATAGCAAACAAGAACTCTGCGACTGTTCGCAGACTTTCATCCCCCCCCCCTAACAATGTCATGCACGGCTCAAAATATCCTTGTAGCGCCTTACCCTGTATATAGACATGTTGGCCCTAAAATTGTGACACTTGAGATTGATCCATTAAGTAAAAGAGTCCGTATATTAAGATCCAAAACATTTCGACTCGTAACTGGTAGACGAGGCATGTTTAATACATTTACATTCATATTTAGCTATCTAAATTAAACAAACTACCCGTATTTATCTAAGAAAACTAAATGTAATATTTATTTTGAATATTAACTATGTGAATATATAGATAAATTAACAGCCGATTCTTGAATTGAGAATTTTATGAAATGCTTTTCAAAAAATTTACAGGTACCCCATAAATTGTCTGGTTATAGTGAAAAACTAAATAAATGTACGAAAGTTAACTTTAAAAACTCCGTAACCTTTGAATGTTTAATAATAAAGCATATTCAATTATTTTTATTTTAGGGTGCAATTTAGGTACTTTTAAAATGCTCTATGTATATGGGACAAATTAATTAATGGTACAAAGTTAAAGGAAATATAATGAAAATGGCATTACTGAAATTTTTACTCTAAGGTCGACTTGCACGAACCAGGGTTAGTGTTAATAATAATATGATATTAGCCCTGTTAAGAAACTGTCCCACTGTTGGGCACGGGCCTCCTCTCAGACTGAGAAGGTTTAGGGCGTAGTCCACCACGCTGGCCCAGTGCGGCAAAGGTGGTTAAATTGAAGGCAATTTAACGTTATAACCTCGAGTTAGTCAACAGGGAACGCTAACGCGGGTTCGGATATAAGTAGAGAGCCAAACATAAGCCATTTGATATTACGGTAACGTTGTCGATAAAGAGTCCTATCCCTTTCATCTTTATATAGTACATTTGTAGCATGAAAAGGATGGCATATCAACTCGAAAGCGTTATACTAGCGTCAATCTGTGCATGCTAAGCCCTCACTATGTAGTGCCACCCATGTCAGTACCTTTTTTGATGTTCTCAATTTCGAATTCCGGCTGTCAATATTAAGACTCTTATTAATAACTTTTTGATATTACATTTTTTTAACAATTAATATCTGTGCAAAATATATATTATTTTAAATAATGTTACAATGGTATATGATTTAGGTACATTTTATTGCTTGGCGGTAATTCGGGGCCCTTATTAGCTATGACTAACAGGTAACGCAGTGCGTTACGATGACTTTGTAAAATTATCGTTTTATGTTTTTCCAGTGGCATAAAGCATACAGTTAAGGTACGGCCATATCAACGCGTTCAGCCGCGGCCGCGGTGGCGTATCCGGCGGCGAATATGTAAACATTTCCATACAAATATTACTGTACGAGCTGATTGCCACCGAGCACGCCACCGCGGCCGCGGCTGAACGCGTTGCTTTGGCTGTACCTTTACGCGATCATTTCACTAAAACATCATGACTTGCCGCGTTTGGTCATAGCGAATAAGTGCTCTGAGCGTTGTTAATTATTAATATTACAAATTAACTTACGAAGGCAGAGCTTTTTTTTGTAATAATCATATTTAGACAGATGTCTACAATAGAATATATTTTTTTAAATGTGTTTAAATTATTCATTTAGGTCCGCTTGCATGGTTAGCGTTACCTATTGACTAACTCAAGGTTATAACGATAAGCTGAAGGAAATTTAATGTTATAACCTCAACTTAGTTCCTGCAAGTGGGCCTTACTAACTTGATAATATGGGTTTAGTCTAAATTGATATTGAAGTTAAATCTTACATTTACCGTACATAAAAATAGCGTTATAGAATCTGTCTAGGTAATTTAATTGTTTTCTTATGGAAAGTAACAAATACGAAGTGATGTTGTTAATAACACCCTTTTTTAAGTTGTTTAAATCGATTGCTAACCAATTACCTAACACATAATGTGTTTAATAAATAAAAAAAAGCATTAATTATATTAATTATAGTGATATTAAATTTTTCTAACTTGACAATTTAAAAACAATGAACAAAAACTTCAAAAATTAAAAATTCACAAAATGATGTCTCGTATATTAGCTTTACTTTTAAGATTTACTTCGATGTGGATTTGTATTTAGGATTTTTGGATCATTACTGTATCAAACATTGATTGGACATTTCATAAACATTTTAGTTAAATTGAAATTCTGTCAAGGAACTCAAAGGGTATGCTTTGAGAAGAAATTAATGGAATAAGATTCATACACTATCAGCGCACTTACGGACTAGAGTACAAATCATAAATTAGAAGAAGTTAATACAAATGACAGGCAAAACGGCTGCGTTTTTTACACTGTGTAATTTTAGTCGCCATGGAGCAAAAGCCCAGGTCATGTATCTAAAGCTTACTGTTCACTGGCACTAAAAAAATGAAAAAAGAGCATTTCAATTAGCAACATCTCCATAACAATATCAGATGGGTCAGCTGACCTATCCGAATATCATAGGTAAAGTGAGAAACCGGAACACCAAAGGTATCTACCGGCCAGCAGTTGAGATGCGCCGCCCCTCACTCAATGTTATATTGTGCTTGGTATAGGTGTTTTAATGCACTAAATTACCCCGTGTATAATTACGCAACTATACCTACTCGTAGCTAGCAACTGTAGAATTAATTTTGAATTATTAATGTCCTGTAACGCCAAGTCACTTGCCACGACAAGCCAAGCTACGCTACGCCCAGCCACGCCACGCCAAGCTACGCCACGATAGTCGATTCTCCTGGCAATCGCTATCAGTTAAGCCCAGCCGCCTTGTTAACACATCCCTTGACGCCCCGCCAAAATGCCACTGGTATATATAGTAGTGGGGATGTGTATATAAGCCTTAGCAAAGTCATTTGTGATGCTTTTTGAGTACCAACTAATATCCTATCCGTTACAGATACGTATTAAAAGATCTGATGATCTTTTAATTATGGTAGTCTTAGCAAATTATAGCATTTTACCGCGTCCTCGACTTGGCTAGGGTTGGATCGAAATAATCTGAAATCAAACTTTTAAAGTTGTGTTCTTAACTTCTTGGATAGTCCAAGAAGTTTATAGGTAATTATTTAGGACTAAACCTAGCACAAATAATATATCGATATTTATAACGATACGTAAATTACTAGCAAGAAGGTAAGTAGATTCTTAAATATTTTACATCATCTATCTATCTATCTATCTATAACCTCACGCCAGATCCCTTGCGGGGTAGGCAGAGAGTACAGAGTTCCAACAGGTTCTTTCCTTACATACCTCTCTGGCTTCCTCGACTCTCATAGTTCGTCTCATACACGCTCATATTTTACATCATAATTTAGTTATTTAGCTTTCCTTATAAGCCACTAAAGTTATATACCTATTCACCTATGATTTTTTAAAATATTGGTATAGGTACTTAAACGTTTTTAATAAATTTACATTATTTAATTTTGACAGAAAATGTAAACCACATTTCGTGTATGTGGCATATTGGTGGCAAATATTGCTATCACAATTTTGGCAATGTTTGATTTACTTAGCTAGCTTTATATTGATTTAAATACAGTACATTCTTAATAACTATATGAAAATCTGCGTGATGCGCTATTTTCAATATTCCTATATGCTTCCTATCACCTTATACGCTGCAGATTATATTCAGTAAAGAAATTATTATAGTAATCTACTTTATTGATACTAATATAGTTTAATGTATATTTAATTTCGTCCTAAACTATTTAATAATTTAGTATCGCTTACTTATTTGGTGTCGACATAAAGGAAATCATTAAAAAACATTTGATTATCTTTCAGTTCTCGGTCAATAACCATGATTTAGCGTTTATCTAAACTAAAACTGGCGCAATTATATATCAATTATCCTTTTTATAGGCAGCGTCAGAAGACTAAAATAAAAATAAAATGCCATTAGATCACCCAGATGATCGTAGTTTGACTCTAAATTAGTAACTACTCAACTAGCAATAATTTATTGATTTTTATTTAATTAGTCGAATAAGCCAGATAATTTCAATGTTTATATCTATTAAATGATCCACATTACACTAGCGAATTTCTACTTTAACTTTTACGATAAAATTTTATTATTAACCTTATTTAACACTAAAACACCAACCAACAGATCCTACTTTATTATTCCCTAGTCAGAAACGTTCACATTTACAAAAGATTTTTTGCAACCCATAAAATATTATAATATATAAGCTAAATTATTAAACAAGAAATCTCTATCTATCTTTATAATCATGCCAGATCCCTTGCATGGTAGGCAGAGAGTACAGAGTTACAACAGGTTCTTTCCTTACATACCTCTCTGGCTTCCTCCACTCTTATAAATCGTCTCATACACGCTCGCCGGTTACGGTGACACTTGACTAGTCCTTCAGGTAAGACACTGTCTATTTGGTTAAAGAAGAAATCATTATTAAAATGTATTCTTAAATCCAATCATAATTATAATGGTTTGCACCTAGGTTCTTGCTGTGGTACGGTCAGCACAAACAGTATTGAATTTGTTGTTACTATTATTTGAGAATATTTAGTAAATTTAGTAGATATGGAGTTGAATTTTTCAAAAAAATCAACAATCGCTTTTCCAAAACTGACGGTTTTAAAATACGGTATAAATTAAAAAAAAAAAAAAACCTCTACTGAAGTACCGCTACAAACAAATACCAAGCACTGTAACAATAAGCTAATAAGTAAAAATAAGCGGCATGTACCATACATGTGCATATAAAAGCAAATACTAACAACACATAAATTACACAAAAAAAGGTGCGGGACAAACCGGGCCCGCAGTGTCTAATTATAATAAAAAAAAAAAAAATACGGTCAGTCTGGAACTTTGCCTAGTTAGCTGTTCATAAACTCCGCTCAACCCTTACATAAATCTTTACAGTAATAAATTAACATATTTATTGGAAAGGACGAAGAAATTGAATGCGCGCCAACCAATAAGGCCGGAGCTGTTTTAGGAATGTACATTTTTTTCTCAGAAAGTGCAGCACTTTGTGTACTGATAGATTTTGCCAAACCACTAATTGTTGATGAAAGCTTAAGTTGAATGCACGAAGTCTGTGTAAGTTAAGTCAAGTTGTTGAATAACCAACAATCAAGATTAATGTGAAAGCACTAGTGTCTGGATATTGCTATTCAGCACAATCGACGAGCATAGGATTTCATTACTTTTCCGTGCGTCACTGGTGTCCATATCGTAATGAATACGTATTACTGTAGCAATCGTAAGTTAGAGAACTGTAAGAAAACTGTATAACAAAAGCGTCTATTCACACCCTGTTCTTTCTAACTGCTCGCGAGGGACCTAGCCTGAAATGAACGTAAAATTTCCACACGAGAGCATATTCTTTGACACGAGGCTTAATTTGGAAAGTACTTAATTCATTCAGAGGAACTTCGCTCTCGACAATTGGAGTGTTACAAGAGATCTGGAAAAATCTGACCTTTTTATCTTGGAAAGTACGTAGGCAATCTATAGGTTAAAGATCATGTCGATTTATCACGATGGTTCAATATAGGCCTCTCGTTTTAGGTCATGAGTTTGATGATGAGCCATTTGAAAAGATTTCTTCTATTAGATTGTATGATTGACATTTATAAATGCATTTTGTTGAAAATGTCGATTCCATCAGTCTGGACAGTAGCTTATTTTGCCGATATGTTAGATTAAATTTATGGTACTCGTATCATCATCATACTAATTTATTCTGTTTCGTGTTATAGGAAATATCTTTTACAAGGTTTTATTTAACTTGCAATGTTCGTATGTCTGTCTGCCTTTCCGGTTCAAATCTTGTGATCCACTTGCGGGTATCCGATTGATCTGAAATTCTGTGACAATGCAATAATATGGTATCATGGAGCTGGTCTGATGATGGAGTCTGCCATAGGAACATGTGAAATATACAACGAACACCCACGTCATAAGCTTGTCAGATTGGTATCAACAAGTGCTACAGTGTTTAGGGTCTGATGATGATGCCAAAAGATAGTCAATGCAACCACTCAACTACTCAATAAAACCCTGCCGTGTTTGGGCTCGATGGATTTGTTTTAATAATTACTTTACATCTAGATGGTGTTCAGGGTCTGTTATCATAGGAACTCCTCAGCTAAGCAATATATCTTACTTGTGTTTTTGCTATAAAAGCTTATTTTTAAAATGGTCTTTTGAAAGTTATTATTCTATCACCAATCATGGTATTTTGCCCTTTGTCGATTATACGTGTAACTGACTAGGTTTGTGTAACATAACCTTATACAGCACCTCTATTCTATACTTGGAATAACTTTCCAATATAAAATTGGAATGGCCTCGTCGGATCTACGAACGTGGACCAAAGACTATTTATGTATGGTATTTGCCGAACAAAGGATGTTATTTTTTATATTTCTGAATTTTCAATAGTCACTATTATTTTATTTATAGCTGATATGGAGTTGATCACATTTGGTAAGCAATGAGACACTAAGCACAAACCATTTAACGTTTATAGTTTAAATGTTATATTGTTTTATAATAATAACTTGTTTGATGATGACACTGATGTATAAAATGGAAAACTATAATATTATTTTTAATTATAATATAACAATAATACCAACCTATGTAACCAATGATGAACAATAATAAATTAATTTGAATGTTAAAGCGTGCTATAAAGGATGGTTTATCAACTCCATAGCATTACGCTAACATCAATCAAAGAACTTAGCTCGAATAGGTTGACGTTACCGTGACGGTAGCGAGTTGATATTCTATCCTTGTAACACTACAAATTCACTCAATAAACATAAAAATGACAAAGACGATTACTTGCTACCATCACGTTAACGTCAAATTGTTCATGCTAAGCCCTCTGTTTATACTAAGCTGTAAAGGAATCCAAAAGAATAGGCAAGCAAAGTATGACAACAACGAATATTGCAAGCGAGGGGACGGATATTGCCTGCAGAGGGGCGCAAGTACCTCATTCATATTATTGTAGAATGTAATATCACAGCGAGGACGACGACAACCTTGGCAAGCTTCACTGCGATAGTCACAAATATTGTGCTCATAAATAGCTTATAAGGACGTAGACTTGTTACAGCGTAGGTATTGATATGTTAAGATGGTATTTCAATAAAAATGGCATCGGTAATCGGTATAACGTTTTGAGATAGCTGGTGGGGCTGCCTCGCTTCTGTAGCGCATCTAGGATTTTCGCCTATGCTCAGATTAATTATTTTTTTACACAACGATGCGAAAACAGTAGTCATTCTTAGTGCGCAAGGTGTGGGTTAGCTCTAACAGCATTCTAAAAAATGAAACATATTCATAATACATTGGATTGTGAATATTCGCAACATACATATTCACAATACAATGGATTGTGAATATTTGAGTCGCTGCTGTGCTATCTCACATGAGAAAGGGCAGCAATATTTTATCAAAAATATTGTTTCATTATTTTTATTGGTTGACACTGGTTGACGACGTCCGAAAAAGATCTAAAAGATGCTCAACTTGTCGTAAACGCAGCACAAAATCGTGCTCAGTGGAATAAAAGGACAAGGAAGGGCGTAGTAAATGGGAAACACAGTCTAGTCGGAAGAAGATGAATTATTTTTATTTTTAATACATGTCACATTTGCTTATAATATAGAACAGTGATGCTAAACAGAAAGAGATGATCACCCTTATCCGATCCGATCCGATGTGTGCGTGTGTATGTGTGTGTCACACCCAGACTGGGTGTGTGGTGTGGGTGTGCGTGGTGCGTATGCGTGTGCGTATGCGTGTGCGTGTGCGCGTGCGTGTGCGTGTGCGTGTGTGTGTGGGCGTATACTAGGCGTCTCGCCGTGGTGCTCTGCACCGGCCGGCCGGCAAGTGAATCTTCGACCTCGCCGGCAAGGTCTGATCCTGTATGCGGTAACCTTATCTGATCCTAATACAGGTTACCAATAGGCTATACCACTCTCAGAAACTTATAAATATTACACACCGTCACGCCTATATTCCCTAGAAGGGGTGGCAGAGGTGTACTGAGTACACCCAAGTTTCGCCGACGATGTTTGGTCCCATGTAATAGGGGGCGAGCCTATTGCCATATACCGGCCACAATTCCAGACTCCGGACTCATACTGGGAATTTTTCTTTAGAAAAAACTACATTTGTCCGACCTAGGATAAATATTATTAAACCAATTTACGAGAGAGGTTTAATTATATATAATTTTTGAAAATTGGGTGCATATGCAGGCTAACAGTATGATATTATTTGTCATTTATGTCGGAAAACATCGTATCCCTTGAGAGTTTTCATGGCGTGCGCTGCGTAAATCGATAAAGCTATATGAAAATAATGTATAGTGGATTGATCCGCTCAAACAGGTCTATAAAGTACTATACTACCCGTGCAAGGCTGGGGTGGGTCACTAAATAATAAACAGCATACCTACTGTATTATTTAACTTAATTTCATTATCTTTATAGATGATTGTAGGAAAGATATACAGATTTCTATAAATCTGTATGGAACAAGTTTTGATTGTTTATAAAAACAGTTTTATAGCTCTAAAGTAGATATTTTTATAGATATATCTTTATAAAGTTTTTACTTAGCATACGTTTGATATATGGATATTCAATTATTTTTTTAAACTGTTATAAGAATGTTGGCGGACCATACGAACGTTTTTACCCTATTTTTTACTCTATAAATTTTTGTATTGTGGGTGCGTTACTAAACACGAAATAGGTATGTGTATCGTTAACATTAACACCAAAATAAACATTTGTGGGTTCTACAGGGTTGCCTATTAGATATGGCGACTATTCGATCCGATAAGGGGAACAACCTACCCGTAACGATTTAACCAAGCTGTCGAACTGTCACAGGTGTCGCAATACTATGATTCAAGATTAGACAGTGTGGTCCTGATGAGTGTCCTCTGGTGAAGGATATAACCTAAAACTACTAAAACTTGTCTAGTTTGCTATGACCATTTTACTTGGAACGTAATAATTCAGTTGTATGGTTCATATTTAGGTTAGTCATATATTTAAGAATAACCAACAGGTGTCGTTTTTCAGCAGTATATTTTTTTATAGTGAAAAAAATAGCCCTAAACTACAGTAGCGCTGCAGATTGCTTTAGTTTGCTATGAACGTGTTACTGAGAATGTCGCTATTTAGCCAGCAGATGTCGCTTGTTCTAGCGGTTAATTTACTAAAAAGAATACAACTATCTGAACAGATTATACAAGGACTTGAAAACACATAACATATTGCCGAGCTATTCCAGCAGTTAATTCCTTTAATAACTCTATAAACCGTTTCAGGAACTTCAGGAACATAATTCACAGTTGCTATCCCACCTTTAAAAGAATTTAAATTGTATTTACTAAAAATATTACAGACATCTAGCGGGAATTAAAATAGCATAAGGATACTTATAGCGATTCCAAGGTTAAACATAAATTTTTTGTAGGTACTGGAATTCATTCTTCAAATTCTTTCATTTGTTTCATTCTTGGACATCGTTCGTTTCTCTAGAGGGCGCTGTACTTCAATTGGGACAGGATTGAAGGGATTGGATCTATTCTAAAGTTAAACTCATATTAACTAGACAATATTTAATGACATACTGATAAACACACATAACATCAAATTTTTTGAGAAATAGATAAAAAATACTCGCTAATGTGCCTCGTCTAACTCTCTTAAACCGAAGCACAAACAGTTAGACGTGTTAGTAACGTTGTCGAGAAAACGTGTTGTCACGTTCGTATTTATTTAGTAAATTGTAGTATGAAAATGACATAGCAACTCGATAGCGATAGATTGACTTAAATCTGTTTGTGCTAAGCTCAGGTCAACTATGTGATGCTTTGTTTCTTGTTTCATGCCATTTGGATAGACCATTTGAAGGTCTTTAAACTCAAATTTAAAAAAAGATAGTTTGTCGGCTATTTAACTGAAAAAGTACTGAACTGATCTTGAGTAGATCTATAGCTCTGGAAAGCTTTTATGATATGTTCAATCAAGAATAGTTACATGTTCTGGTTATAACCAGTAGTACCCGGACGGGTATTAGGAAGAAGTCAAAGACCGTTGCCGTGATGTCAAGTTCTTGTTTAATAGTAAATTTGTAATGTAAATAGGATGGCATATCAAATTGATAGCGTTACGCTCACCTTAATCTGTTCGTGCTAAGTTCTTGGAAGCTCAAAGTATTTGATGCTATCATAACGTAGTGAAGAATACTTGCTGTTACATTTATCTTTATTTAACAAATTCTTAGTATGAAAAGGACGGTATAT
Organism: Phalera bucephala; assembly: GCA_905147815.2. NCBI lineage: Eukaryota > Metazoa > Arthropoda > Insecta > Lepidoptera > Notodontidae > Phalera > Phalera bucephala. The sequence goes on along the minus strand of LR990609.1, from coordinate 17,856,924 downwards.
CAACTCGGCAGCGTTACGCTTACGACGATATGTTCGTGCTAAGCCATATGGTTTTTACTACGCGCTGGCGCACATGGAAAAAGGTAAGTAGGTACTTGTATAAAATTCCCGAGCCCAGCAGTGAGGCAGTTTCTTAACTAAAATTATTTTTAAAAATTTATATTCGGGTTGTTGCAAAAAAACGTAAAATAGAGTCGTGACAAACCAACCCAGGGCTTAAATATTATATACAGTCATTCAAGGATATTATGGCCCGAGGCCAAGACCGAAATAACCGCTGTCATCGATTGAAATGTCACTTCATGCTGTCAATTTCATAGCAAACAGGAACTCTGCGACTGCTCGCAGACTTTCATCCCCCCCCCCCTAACAATGTCATGCATGGCTCAAAATATCCTTGTAGCGCCTTACCCTGTATATAGACATGTTGGCCCTAAAATTGTGACACTTTTGAGTTTGATCCATTAAGTAAAAGAGTCCGTATATTAAGATCCAAAACATTTCGACTCGTAACTGGTAGACGAGGCATGTTTAATACATTTACATTCATATTTAGCTATCTAAATTAAACAAACTACCCGTATTTATCTAAGAAAATCAATGTAATATTTATTTTGAATATTAACTATGTGAATATATAGATAAATTAACAGCCGATTCTTGAATTGAGAATTTTATGAAATGCTTTTCAAAAAATTAACACGTACCCCATAAATTGTCTGGTTATAGTGAAAAACTAAATAAATGTACGAAAGTTAACTTTAAAAACTCCGTAACCTTTGAATGTTTAATAATAAAGCATATTCAGTTATTTTTATTTTAGGGTGCAATTTAGGTACTTTTAAAATGCTCTATGTATATGGGACAAATTAATTAATGGTACAAAGTTAAAGGAAATATAATGAAAATGGCATTACTGAAGTTTTTACTCTAAGGTCGACTTGCACGAACCAGGGTTAGTGTTAATAATAATATGATATTAGCCCTGTTAAGAAACTGTCCCACTGTTGGGCACGGGCCTCCTCTCAGACTGAGAAGGTTTAGGGCGTAGTCCACCACGCTGGCCCAGTGCGGCAAAGGTGGTTAAATTGAAGGCAATTTAACGTTATAACCTCGAGTTAGTCAACAGGGAACGCTAACGCGGGTTCGGATATAAGTAGAGAGCCAAACATAAGCCATTTGATATTACGGTAACGTTGTCGATAAAGAGTCCTATCCCTTTCATCTTTATATAGTACATTTGTAGCATGAAAAGGATGGCATATCAACTCGAAAGCGTTATACTAGCGTCAATCTGTGCATGCTAAGCCCTCACTATGTAGTGCCACCCATGTCAGTACCTTTTTTGATGTTCTCAATTTCGAATTCCGGCTGTCAATATTAAGACTCTTATTAATAACTTTTTGATATTACATTTTTTTAACAATTAATATCTGTGCAAAATATATATTATTTTAAATAATGTTACAATGGTATATGATTTAGGTACATTTTATTGCTTGGCGGTAATTCGGGGCCCTTATTAGCTATGACTAACAGGTAACGCAGTGCGTTACGATGACTTTGTAAAATTATCGTTTTATGTTTTTCCAGTGGCATAAAGCATACAGTTAAGGTACGGCCATATCAACGCGTTCAGCCGCGGCCGCGGTGGCGTATCCGGCGGCGAATATGTAAACATTTCCATACAAATATTACTGTACGAGCTGATTGCCACCGAGCACGCCACCGCGGCCGCGGCTGAACGCGTTGCTTTGGCTGTACCTTTACGCGATCATTTCACTAAAACATCATGACTTGCCGCGTTTGGTCATAGCGAATAAGTGCTCTGAGCGTTGTTAATTATTAATATTACAAATTAACTTACGAAGGCAGAGCTTTTTTTTGTAATAATCATATTTAGACAGATGTCTACAATAGAATATATTTTTTTAAATGTGTTTAAATTATTCATTTAGGTCCGCTTGCATGGTTAGCGTTACCTATTGACTAACTCAAGGTTATAACGATAAGCTGAAGGAAATTTAATGTTATAACCTCAACTTAGTTCCTGCAAGTGGGCCTTACTAACTTGATAATATGGGTTTAGTCTAAATTGATATTGAAGTTAAATCTTACATTTACCGTACATAAAAATAGCGTTATAGAATCTGTCTAGGTAATTTAATTGTTTTCTTATGGAAAGTAACAAATACGAAGTGATGTTGTTAATAACACCCTTTTTTAAGTTGTTTAAATCGATTGCTAACCAATTACCTAACACATAATGTGTTTAATAAATAAAAAAAAGCATTAATTATATTAATTATAGTGATATTAAATTTTTCTAACTTGACAATTTAAAAACAATGAACAAAAACTTCAAAAATTAAAAATTCACAAAATGATGTCTCGTATATTAGCTTTACTTTTAAGATTTACTTCGATGTGGATTTGTATTTAGGATTTTTGGATCATTACTGTATCAAACATTGATTGGACATTTCATAAACATTTTAGTTAAATTGAAATTCTGTCAAGGAACTCAAAGGGTATGCTTTGAGAAGAAATTAATGGAATAAGATTCATACACTATCAGCGCACTTACGGACTAGAGTACAAATCATAAATTAGAAGAAGTTAATACAAATGACAGGCAAAACGGCTGCGTTTTTTACACTGTGTAATTTTAGTCGCCATGGAGCAAAAGCCCAGGTCATGTATCTAAAGCTTACTGTTCACTGGCACTAAAAAAATGAAAAAAGAGCATTTCAATTAGCAACATCTCCATAACAATATCAGATGGGTCAGCTGACCTATCCGAATATCATAGGTAAAGTGAGAAACCGGAACACCAAAGGTATCTACCGGCCAGCAGTTGAGATGCGCCGCCCCTCACTCAATGTTATATTGTGCTTGGTATAGGTGTTTTAATGCACTAAATTACCCCGTGTATAATTACGCAACTATACCTACTCGTAGCTAGCAACTGTAGAATTAATTTTGAATTATTAATGTCCTGTAACGCCAAGTCACTTGCCACGACAAGCCAAGCTACGCTACGCCCAGCCACGCCACGCCAAGCTACGCCACGATAGTCGATTCTCCTGGCAATCGCTATCAGTTAAGCCCAGCCGCCTTGTTAACACATCCCTTGACGCCCCGCCAAAATGCCACTGGTATATATAGTAGTGGGGATGTGTATATAAGCCTTAGCAAAGTCATTTGTGATGCTTTTTGAGTACCAACTAATATTCAGTAAAGAAATTATTATAGTAATCTACTTTATTGATACTAATATAGTTTAATGTATATTTAATTTCGTCCTAAACTATTTAATAATTTAGTATCGCTTACTTATTTGGTGTCGACATAAAGGAAATCATTAAAAAACATTTGATTATCTTTCAGTTCTCGGTCAATAACCATGATTTAGCGTTTATCTAAACTAAAACTGGCGCAATTATATATCAATTATCCTTTTTATAGGCAGCGTCAGAAGACTAAAATAAAAATAAAATGCCATTAGATCACCCAGATGATCGTAGTTTGACTCTAAATTAGTAACTACTCAACTAGCAATAATTTATTGATTTTTATTTAATTAGTCGAATAAGCCAGATAATTTCAATGTTTATATCTATTAAATGATCCACATTACACTAGCGAATTTCTACTTTAACTTTTACGATAAAATTTTATTATTAACCTTATTTAACACTAAAACACCAACCAACAGATCCTACTTTATTATTCCCTAGTCAGAAACGTTCACATTTACAAAAGATTTTTTGCAACCCATAAAATATTATAATATATAAGCTAAATTATTAAACAAGAAATCTCTATCTATCTTTATAATCATGCCAGATCCCTTGCATGGTAGGCAGAGAGTACAGAGTTACAACAGGTTCTTTCCTTACATACCTCTCTGGCTTCCTCCACTCTTATAAATCGTCTCATACACGCTCGCCGGTTACGGTGACACTTGACTAGTCCTTCAGGTAAGACACTGTCTATTTGGTTAAAGAAGAAATCATTATTAAAATGTATTCTTAAATCCAATCATAATTATAATGGTTTGCACCTAGGTTCTTGCTGTGGTACGGTCAGCACAAACAGTATTGAATTTGTTGTTACTATTATTTGAGAATATTTAGTAAATTTAGTAGATATGGAGTTGAATTTTTCAAAAAAATCAACAATCGCTTTTCCAAAACTGACGGTTTTAAAATACGGTATAAATTAAAAAAAAAAAAAAACCTCTACTGAAGTACCGCTACAAACAAATACCAAGCACTGTAACAATAAGCTAATAAGTAAAAATAAGCGGCATGTACCATACATGTGCATATAAAAGCAAATACTAACAACACATAAATTACACAAAAAAAGGTGCGGGACAAACCGGGCCCGCAGTGTCTAATTATAATAAAAAAAAAAAAAATACGGTCAGTCTGGAACTTTGCCTAGTTAGCTGTTCATAAACTCCGCTCAACCCTTACATAAATCTTTACAGTAATAAATTAACATATTTATTGGAAAGGACGAAGAAATTGAATGCGCGCCAACCAATAAGGCCGGAGCTGTTTTAGGAATGTACATTTTTTTCTCAGAAAGTGCAGCACTTTGTGTACTGATAGATTTTGCCAAACCACTAATTGTTGATGAAAGCTTAAGTTGAATGCACGAAGTCTGTGTAAGTTAAGTCAAGTTGTTGAATAACCAACAATCAAGATTAATGTGAAAGCACTAGTGTCTGGATATTGCTATTCAGCACAATCGACGAGCATAGGATTTCATTACTTTTCCGTGCGTCACTGGTGTCCATATCGTAATGAATACGTATTACTGTAGCAATCGTAAGTTAGAGAACTGTAAGAAAACTGTATAACAAAAGCGTCTATTCACACCCTGTTCTTTCTAACTGCTCGCGAGGGACCTAGCCTGAAATGAACGTAAAATTTCCACACGAGAGCATATTCTTTGACACGAGGCTTAATTTGGAAAGTACTTAATTCATTCAGAGGAACTTCGCTCTCGACAATTGGAGTGTTACAAGAGATCTGGAAAAATCTGACCTTTTTATCTTGGAAAGTACGTAGGCAATCTATAGGTTAAAGATCATGTCGATTTATCACGATGGTTCAATATAGGCCTCTCGTTTTAGGTCATGAGTTTGATGATGAGCCATTTGAAAAGATTTCTTCTATTAGATTGTATGATTGACATTTATAAATGCATTTTGTTGAAAATGTCGATTCCATCAGTCTGGACAGTAGCTTATTTTGCCGATATGTTAGATTAAATTTATGGTACTCGTATCATCATCATACTAATTTATTCTGTTTCGTGTTATAGGAAATATCTTTTACAAGGTTTTATTTAACTTGCAATGTTCGTATGTCTGTCTGCCTTTCCGGTTCAAATCTTGTGATCCACTTGCGGGTATCCGATTGATCTGAAATTCTGTGACAATGCAATAATATGGTATCATGGAGCTGGTCTGATGATGGAGTCTGCCATAGGAACATGTGAAATATACAACGAACACCCACGTCATAAGCTTGTCAGATTGGTATCAACAAGTGCTACAGTGTTTAGGGTCTGATGATGATGCCAAAAGATAGTCAATGCAACCACTCAACTACTCAATAAAACCCTGCCGTGTTTGGGCTCGATGGATTTGTTTTAATAATTACTTTACATCTAGATGGTGTTCAGGGTCTGTTATCATAGGAACTCCTCAGCTAAGCAATATATCTTACTTGTGTTTTTGCTATAAAAGCTTATTTTTAAAATGGTCTTTTGAAAGTTATTATTCTATCACCAATCATGGTATTTTGCCCTTTGTCGATTATACGTGTAACTGACTAGGTTTGTGTAACATAACCTTATACAGCACCTCTATTCTATACTTGGAATAACTTTCCAATATAAAATTGGAATGGCCTCGTCGGATCTACGAACGTGGACCAAAGACTATTTATGTATGGTATTTGCCGAACAAAGGATGTTATTTTTTATATTTCTGAATTTTCAATAGTCACTATTATTTTATTTATAGCTGATATGGAGTTGATCACATTTGGTAAGCAATGAGACACTAAGCACAAACCATTTAACGTTTATAGTTTAAATGTTATATTGTTTTATAATAATAACTTGTTTGATGATGACACTGATGTATAAAATGGAAAACTATAATATTATTTTTAATTATAATATAACAATAATACCAACCTATGTAACCAATGATGAACAATAATAAATTAATTTGAATGTTAAAGCGTGCTATAAAGGATGGTTTATCAACTCCATAGCATTACGCTAACATCAATCAAAGAACTTAGCTCGAATAGGTTGACGTTACCGTGACGGTAGCGAGTTGATATTCTATCCTTGTAACACTACAAATTCACTCAATAAACATAAAAATGACAAAGACGATTACTTGCTACCATCACGTTAACGTCAAATTGTTCATGCTAAGCCCTCTGTTTATACTAAGCTGTAAAGGAATCCAAAAGAATAGGCAAGCAAAGTATGACAACAACGAATATTGCAAGCGAGGGGACGGATATTGCCTGCAGAGGGGCGCAAGTACCTCATTCATATTATTGTAGAATGTAATATCACAGCGAGGACGACGACAACCTTGGCAAGCTTCACTGCGATAGTCACAAATATTGTGCTCATAAATAGCTTATAAGGACGTAGACTTGTTACAGCGTAGGTATTGATATGTTAAGATGGTATTTCAATAAAAATGGCATCGGTAATCGGTATAACGTTTTGAGATAGCTGGTGGGGCTGCCTCGCTTCTGTAGCGCATCTAGGATTTTCGCCTATGCTCAGATTAATTATTTTTTTACACAACGATGCGAAAACAGTAGTCATTCTTAGTGCGCAAGGTGTGGGTTAGCTCTAACAGCATTCTAAAAAATGAAACATATTCATAATACATTGGATTGTGAATATTCGCAACATACATATTCACAATACAATGGATTGTGAATATTTGAGTCGCTGCTGTGCTATCTCACATGAGAAAGGGCAGCAATATTTTATCAAAAATATTGTTTCATTATTTTTATTGGTTGACACTGGTTGACGACGTCCGAAAAAGATCTAAAAGATGCTCAACTTGTCGTAAACGCAGCACAAAATCGTGCTCAGTGGAATAAAAGGACAAGGAAGGGCGTAGTAAATGGGAAACACAGTCTAGTCGGAAGAAGATGAATTATTTTTATTTTTAATACATGTCACATTTGCTTATAATATAGAACAGTGATGCTAAACAGAAAGAGATGATCACCCTTATCCGATCCGATCCGATGTGTGCGTGTGTATGTGTGTGTCACACCCAGACTGGGTGTGTGGTGTGGGTGTGCGTGGTGCGTATGCGTGTGCGTATGCGTGTGCGTGTGCGCGTGCGTGTGCGTGTGCGTGTGTGTGTGGGCGTATACTAGGCGTCTCGCCGTGGTGCTCTGCACCGGCCGGCCGGCAAGTGAATCTTCGACCTCGCCGGCAAGGTCTGATCCTGTATGCGGTAACCTTATCTGATCCTAATACAGGTTACCAATAGGCTATACCACTCTCAGAAACTTATAAATATTACACACCGTCACGCCTATATTCCCTAGAAGGGGTGGCAGAGGTGTACTGAGTACACCCAAGTTTCGCCGACGATGTTTGGTCCCATGTAATAGGGGGCGAGCCTATTGCCATATACCGGCCACAATTCCAGACTCCGGACTCATACTGGGAATTTTTCTTTAGAAAAAACTACATTTGTCCGACCTAGGATAAATATTATTAAACCAATTTACGAGAGAGGTTTAATTATATATAATTTTTGAAAATTGGGTGCATATGCAGGCTAACAGTATGATATTATTTGTCATTTATGTCGGAAAACATCGTATCCCTTGAGAGTTTTCATGGCGTGCGCTGCGTAAATCGATAAAGCTATATGAAAATAATGTATAGTGGATTGATCCGCTCAAACAGGTCTATAAAGTACTATACTACCCGTGCAAGGCTGGGGTGGGTCACTAAATAATAAACAGCATACCTACTGTATTATTTAACTTAATTTCATTATCTTTATAGATGATTGTAGGAAAGATATACAGATTTCTATAAATCTGTATGGAACAAGTTTTGATTGTTTATAAAAACAGTTTTATAGCTCTAAAGTAGATATTTTTATAGATATATCTTTATAAAGTTTTTACTTAGCATACGTTTGATATATGGATATTCAATTATTTTTTTAAACTGTTATAAGAATGTTGGCGGACCATACGAACGTTTTTACCCTATTTTTTACTCTATAAATTTTTGTATTGTGGGTGCGTTACTAAACACGAAATAGGTATGTGTATCGTTAACATTAACACCAAAATAAACATTTGTGGGTTCTACAGGGTTGCCTATTAGATATGGCGACTATTCGATCCGATAAGGGGAACAACCTACCCGTAACGATTTAACCAAGCTGTCGAACTGTCACAGGTGTCGCAATACTATGATTCAAGATTAGACAGTGTGGTCCTGATGAGTGTCCTCTGGTGAAGGATATAACCTAAAACTACTAAAACTTGTCTAGTTTGCTATGACCATTTTACTTGGAACGTAATAATTCAGTTGTATGGTTCATATTTAGGTTAGTCATATATTTAAGAATAACCAACAGGTGTCGTTTTTCAGCAGTATATTTTTTTATAGTGAAAAAAATAGCCCTAAACTACAGTAGCGCTGCAGATTGCTTTAGTTTGCTATGAACGTGTTACTGAGAATGTCGCTATTTAGCCAGCAGATGTCGCTTGTTCTAGCGGTTAATTTACTAAAAAGAATACAACTATCTGAACAGATTATACAAGGACTTGAAAACACATAACATATTGCCGAGCTATTCCAGCAGTTAATTCCTTTAATAACTCTATAAACCGTTTCAGGAACTTCAGGAACATAATTCACAGTTGCTATCCCACCTTTAAAAGAATTTAAATTGTATTTACTAAAAATATTACAGACATCTAGCGGGAATTAAAATAGCATAAGGATACTTATAGCGATTCCAAGGTTAAACATAAATTTTTTGTAGGTACTGGAATTCATTCTTCAAATTCTTTCATTTGTTTCATTCTTGGACATCGTTCGTTTCTCTAGAGGGCGCTGTACTTCAATTGGGACAGGATTGAAGGGATTGGATCTATTCTAAAGTTAAACTCATATTAACTAGACAATATTTAATGACATACTGATAAACACACATAACATCAAATTTTTTGAGAAATAGATAAAAAATACTCGCTAATGTGCCTCGTCTAACTCTCTTAAACCGAAGCACAAACAGTTAGACGTGTTAGTAACGTTGTCGAGAAAACGTGTTGTCACGTTCGTATTTATTTAGTAAATTGTAGTATGAAAATGACATAGCAACTCGATAGCGATAGATTGACTTAAATCTGTTTGTGCTAAGCTCAGGTCAACTATGTGATGCTTTGTTTCTTGTTTCATGCCATTTGGATAGACCATTTGAAGGTCTTTAAACTCAAATTTAAAAAAAGATAGTTTGTCGGCTATTTAACTGAAAAAGTACTGAACTGATCTTGAGTAGATCTATAGCTCTGGAAAGCTTTTATGATATGTTCAATCAAGAATAGTTACATGTTCTGGTTATAACCAGTAGTACCCGGACGGGTATTAGGAAGAAGTCAAAGACCGTTGCCGTGATGTCAAGTTCTTGTTTAATAGTAAATTTGTAATGTAAATAGGATGGCATATCAAATTGATAGCGTTACGCTCACCTTAATCTGTTCGTGCTAAGTTCTTGGAAGCTCAAAGTATTTGATGCTATCATAACGTAGTGAAGAATACTTGCTGTTACATTTATCTTTATTTAACAAATTCTTAGTATGAAAAGGACGGTATATCAACTCGGCAGCGTTACGCTTACGACGATATGTTCGTGCTAAGCCATATGGTTTTTACTACGCGCTGGCGCACATGGAAAAAGGTAAGTAGGTACTTGTATAAAATTCCCGAGCCCAGCAGTGAGGCAGTTTCTTAACTAAAATTATTTTTAAAAATTTATATTCGGGTTGTTGCAAAAAAACGTAAAATAGAGTCGTGACAAACCAACCCAGGGCTTAAATATTATATACAGTCATTCAAGGATATTATGGCCCGAGGCCAAGACCGAAATAACCGCTGTCATCGATTGAAATGTCACTTCATGCTGTCAATTTCATAGCAAACAGGAACTCTGCGACTGCTCGCAGACTTTCATCCCCTCCCCCCCCTAACAATGTCATGCATGGCTCAAAATATCCTTGTAGCGCCTTACCCTGTATATAGACATGTTGGCCCTAAAATTGTGACACTTTTGAGTTTGATCCATTAAGTAAAAGAGTCCGTATATTAAGATCCAAAACATTTCGACTCGTAACTGGTAGACGAGGCATGTTTAATACATTTACATTCATATTTAGCTATCTAAATTAAACAAACTACCCGTATTTATCTAAGAAAATCAATGTAATATTTATTTTGAATATTAACTATGTGAATATATAGATAAATTAACAGCCGATTCTTGAATTGAGAATTTTATGAAATGCTTTTCAAAAAATTAACACGTACCCCATAAATTGTCTGGTTATAGTGAAAAACTAAATAAATGTACGAAAGTTAACTTTAAAAACTCCGTAACCTTTGAATGTTTAATAATAAAGCATATTCAGTTATTTTTATTTTAGGGTGCAATTTAGGTACTTTTAAAATGCTCTATGTATATGGGACAAATTAATTAATGGTACAAAGTTAAAGGAAATATAATGAAAATGGCATTACTGAAGTTTTTACTCTAAGGTCGACTTGCACGAACCAGGGTTAGTGTTAATAATAATATGATATTAGCCCTGTTAAGAAACTGTCCCACTGTTGGGCACGGGCCTCCTCTCAGACTGAGAAGGTTTAGGGCGTAGTCCACCACGCTGGCCCAGTGCGGCAAAGGTGGTTAAATTGAAGGCAATTTAACGTTATAACCTCGAGTTAGTCAACAGGGAACGCTAACGCTGGTTCGGGCGACGATGTGAGTAGAGAGCCAAACATAAACCATTTGATATTACGGTAACGTTGTCGATAAAGAGTCCTATCCCTTTCATCTTTATATAGTACATTTGTAGCATGAATAGGATGGCATATCAACTCGAAAGCGTTACACTAGCGTCAATCTGTGCATGCTAAGCCCTCACTATGTAGTGCCACCCATGTCAGTACTTTTTTGATGTTCTCAATTTCAAATTCCGGCTGTCAATATTAAGACTCTTATTAATAACTTTTTGATATTACATTTTTTAACAATTAATATCTGTGCAAAATATATATTATTTTAAATAATGTTACAATGGTATATGATTTAGGTACATTTTATTGCTTGGCGGTAATTCGGGGCCCTTATTAGCTATGACTAACAGGTAACGCAGTACGTTACGATGACTTTGTAAAATTATCGTTTTATGTTTTTCCAGTGGCATAAAGCTTACAGTTAAGGTACGGCCATATCAACGCGTTCAGCCGCGGCCGCGGTGGCGTATCCGGCGGCGATTATGTGAACATTTCCATACAAATATTACTGTACGAGCTGATTGCCACCGTGCACGCCACCGCGGCCGCGGCTGAACGCGTTGCTTTGGCTGTACCTTTACGCGATCATTTCACTAAAACATCATGACTTGCCGCGTTTGGTCATAGTGAATAAGTGCTCTGAGCGTTGTTAATTATTAATATTACAAATTAACTTACGAAGGCAGAGCTTTTTTTTGTAATAATCATATTTAGACAGATGTCTACAATAGAATATATTTTTTAAATGTGTTTAAATTATTCATTTAGGTCCGCTTGCATGGTTAGCGTTACCTATTGACTAACTCAAGGTTATAACGATAAGCTGAAGGAAATTTAATGTTATAACCTCAACTTAGTTCCTGCAAGTGGGCCTTACTAACTTGATAATATGGGTTTAGTCTAAATTGATATTGAAGTTAAATCTTACATTTACCGTACATAAAAATAGCGTTATAGAATCTGTCTAGGTAATTTAATTGTTTTCTTATGGAAAGTAACAAATACGAAGTGATGTTGTTAATAACACCCTTTTTTAAGTTGTTTAAATCGATTGCTAACCAATTACCTAACACATAATGTGTTTAATAAATAAAAAAAAGCATTAATTATATTAATTATAGTGATATTAAATTTTTCTAACTTGACAATTTAAAAACAATGAAAAAAAACTTGGAAAATTCATAAACATTTTAGTTAAATTGAAATTCTGTCAAGGAACTCAAAGGGTATGCTTTGAGAAGAAATTAATGGAATAAGATTCATACTCTATCAGCGCACTTAGGGACTAGAGTACAAATCATAAATGAGAAGAAGTTAATACAAATGACAGGCAAAACGGCTGCGTTTTTTACACTGTGTAATTTTAGTCGCCATGGAGCAAAAGCCCAGGTCATGTATCTAAAGCTTACTGTTCACTGGCACTAAAAAAATGAAAAAAGAACATTTCAATTAGCAACATCTCCATAGCAATATCAGATAGGTCAGCTGACCTATCCGAATATCATAGGTAAAGTGAGAAACCGGAACACTAAAGGTATCTACCGGCCAGCAGTTGAGATGCGCCGCCCCTCACTCAATGTTATATTGCGCTTGGTATAGGTGTTTTAATGCACTAAATTACCCCGTGTATAATTACGCAACTATACCTACTCGTAGCTAGCAACTGTAGAATTAGTTTTGAATTATTAATGTCCTGTAACGCTAAGTCACGCCACGCCAAGCTACGCCACGATAGTCGATTCTCCTGTCAATCGCTATCAGTTAAGCCCAGCCGCCATGTTAACACATCCCTTGACGCCCCGCCAAAATGCCACTGGTATATATAGTGGTGGGGATGTGTATATAAGCCTTAGCAAAGTCATTTGTGATGCTTTTTGAGTACTAACTAATATCCTATCCGATCTGATGATCTTTTAATTATGGTAGTCTTAGAAAATTATAGCATTTTACCGCGTCCTCGACTTGGCTAGGGTTGGATCGAAATAATTTGAAATCAAACTTTTAAAGTTGTGTTCTTAACTTCTTGGATAGTCCAAGAAGTTTATAGTTAATTATTTAGGACGAAACCTAGCACAAATAATATATCGATATTTATAACGCTACGTAAATTACTAGCAAGAAGGTAAGTAGATTCTTAAATATATTACATCATAATTTAGTTATTTAGCTTTCCTTATAAGCCACTAAAGTTAAATACCTATTCACCTATGATTTTTTTTAAATATTGGTATAGGTACTTAAACGTTTTTAATAAATTTACATTATTTAATTTTGACAGAAAATGTAAACCACATTTCGTGTATGTGGCATATTGGTGGCAAATATTGCTATCACAATTTTGGCAATGTTTGATTTACTTAGCTAGCTTTATATTGATTTAAATACAGTACATTCTTAATAACTATATGAAAATCTGCGTTTTGCGCTATTTTCAATATTCCTATATGCTTCCTATCACCTTATACGCTGCAGATTATATTCAGTAAAGAAATTATTATAGTAATCTACTTTATTGATACTAATATAGTTTAATGTATATTTAATTTCGTCCTAAACTATTTAATAATTTAGTATCGCTTACTTATTTGGTGTCGACATAAAGGAAATCATTAAAAAACATTTGATTATCTTTCAGTTCTCGGTCAATAACCATGATTTAGCGTTTATGTAAACTAAAACTGGCGCAATTATATATCAATTATCCTTTTTATAGGCAGCGTCAGAAGACTAAAATAAAAATATAATGCCATTAGATCACCCAGATGATCGTAGTTTGACTCTAAATTAGTAACTACTCAACTAGCAATAATTTATTGATTTTTATTTAATTAGTCGAATAAGCCAGATAATTTCAATGTTTATATCTATTAAATGATCCACATTACACTAGCGAATTTCTACTTTAACTTTTACGATAAAATTATATTATTAACCTTATTTAACACTAAAACACCAACCAACAGATCCTACTTTATTATTCCCTAGTCAGAAACGTTCACATTTACAAAAGATTTTTTGCAACCCATAAAACATTGTATATAATATATATATATATATATATAAGCCAAATTATTAAAGAAGAAATCTCTATCTATATATATAATCATGCCAGATTCCTTGCATGGTAGGCAGAGAGTACAGAGTTACAACAGGTTCTTTCCTTACATACCTCTCTGGCTTCCTCCACTCTCATAAATCGTCTCATACACGCTCGCCGGTTACGGTGACACTTGACTAGTCCTTCAGGTAAGACACTGTCTATTTGGTCAAGGAAGAAATCATTATTACAATATATTCTTAAATCCAATCATAATTATAATGGTTTGCACCTTGGTTCTTGCTGTGGTACGGTCAGCACAAACAGTATTGAATTTGTTGTTACTATTATTTGAGAATATTTAGTAAATATTTGTTGATTTATCTTTAGATGTATATCATTATTATTGTTAATACATACCAAAACATATAAAATCTATCTATCTATATCATCACGCCAGCTCCCTCGCGGGGTAGGCAGAGAGTACAGAGTTCCAACAGGTTCTTTCCTTACATACCTCTCTGGCTTCCTCCACTCTCATAGTTCGTCTCATACGCACTCGCCGGTTACGGAGACTCTTGACCTGCCCTTCAGATAAGACACGGTCTATTTGGTCAGAATTGAAATATGTAATGTGTGCTATAATAGAAAAAAGAAGATTAGAATTAAGAAATCTTAACAGTCCAGGCATGGATCAAATATTGGTGGTGATACGAATGAGATGCAATATGTCCTAATTTATGTTTATATCTTAAATATAACTATCCACGTGTATTAGGAGAAGTTTTATTAATGTAATCTTTGAAGGATTCTGTATCTAGTTTATTAATGCTTCCCCGAAATCGTTTAATAACTAAATAATACAATATCACAAACGACATTTTATAAAATCTTCCGACCTTTTATATATAAAGTTAAGTGAATTTAACGAAAATTAACAAAAAATTTAACATGAACAATGGCATTTAAGTAACGATGAAAACGAACAATAATAACAACAGTGATCAAGCAAAAAATAGCAATAGCATAATAACATTTTAACTGGTGGGTAACTAAAAAATTCTGAAAAATTTGAGTGGTTTTTTTTGCACTCGGTATGTGCTCGCATTGTTATTGTGTGTTTGTGTAGTGTACTTAGTGTTTCCCACAGACGCACCTTATGTAGCAGCCACTATTCCTATATAATTTCTCTAATGACTCAGAATATATACCTTTAATATGTATGTTTTTTACATAGAAAAACAAAGTCATGTTTTTGACTGGGATTAATATAGTGGGATTCCAAGAAACCCTACAACATATTCACTAATATTACCGCAATATTACTTTGCTGTGAAAAAAGGCAGAGCTATATAGGTGGCAATATGGTGTGGCAAGCCTCTTGAAAGATGTTCATGGGTAATTTTTTTTATAAGTAAAAATCAATTTATCTTGATCCAAATAATACGTCTGCCACATTGATTATTAGTGATTACCTACATGACCAAACTATACTAAACTATTTGTTATGGAGAAACAGAATTCAAGTTAGATCAACCGAATTCAGCCTCTTAATAATGTAGATATTTTCAAAGACCTTTTTACTACTATTGACAGGAATCTAATTTTACAAACCGAAACGTTTAATCTTATTTAATTATTTTATAATTAAATGTATTTTACTTTACTACCCGTTTCGTTTGAACTTGTTATGTGCTTTTATTTCTACATAGTAATTTATGAGAGCTACCAAAAATATTCTGCATAACGTCACGTCATCGAAATAGTGTCGAAAGTTGTAATTATGATAAAATTTTGACTAGCTCTTATTTGGATAAGATATCTCTTCCTTTATTTATCACAACCACTAGCTAGAACGGTTTAGTTTTTCTCATGTTTTGTAATGTATATATAATGTGCGTGACCGATCTAATGATGATAATAATTCATCATCTTCAGGATTCTACAACCCACTGCAAAACATAAACGTCTTCCCTTTTGTGCCATTCTTTGCGGTGCTGTTCTTATCTACGCTAATATTTATGTATGTTTGTACCTATTTTTGTGAATTAATATTATGCACACTCGATGACGTTACGAAAGTATGCATGATCACTGCACGGCTTACCAAATTCTACCTTTTGTATATATATTTTGCTTTTATAATTATTGTTATTAAATTTTTATATACACTTACCTAGTATTTTAAGTTTATACTAACGTTTTATAAGTGGGACTGTTCAATTTAGGTTGTAAGCGCGCCGACATCAAGATTAATAAATCACTTTTATATTATACAAAAAGTTTTATAGCTAAAAGCTGCTTTTATGTTCATTCAATCCTCATTTTCATAATCTAATGACACCTTCCATGAACAAATAATAGCTGTTCTATCTGCTAGGATTTTAGCATACGATATCGGTAGGTAAACAGCATAACATTAATTTTTCAGGCGAAAATACGCATTTTTTAGGGATAAAAAGTACCTGTTAATTCAGGTAATAAACTTTCTGTGTGCCAAATTTCATTCAAATACAATCAGCCGTTTTTGATTGATTGAGTAACAAACATCTTAACATCCAAACAACTAAACATCTAAACATCTAAACATCTAAACATCCAAACATCTAAACATTCAAAAATACAAACTTTCACATTTATAATATTAGTAGGATGATTACTGTACATTAACTGTTGCCTGTGGCTACGAACGCAGTTATTTTGTAGTGTAACTATTTGTATCACAATAAAAATAACTTCATTAAGCTTTAGGTAAATGAAAGAATTTTCAGACTCGGATCAGTAGTTCCAAAGATTAGCTTCTTCATACTTACATACCTCTATATTACGAGTATAGACATTATTAAATATATTATTTCTAGTGTCTTCGTCTTGTAATCAAATAAATACATTTGGAGAACAGTATTATGTGCTACTTTTCAAGAATATTAAAGATTCGATTAAAGAGCATATGTCGTACTAATTATAATTAATTTATCCGTCCATATATGTAAATTACTAAACTAACTATATAGCATGTTCCGTAGTTGACTAGATTCAAAATTGGGTATTTGCATATCAGTATTGAAACCTACTATTAATACTACATTTAATAATAATACGTGGCAGGCATAGAGCCGGTATCTAAAAACTTTAGTAAATACACAAGTACTCAATCTCCATCTAATCCATATAACTTGAAATCATTAATTAAAAACCAACAATTATTTTCACAAAATAAAGTACGTAATTTCTTGAACAAATTATGGTGTTTATGATCTTTTTCGCCATATCCAAAGGCGGCACGTTACGATGACATCTAAAAATATCATGTACAGTCCGAAAAGGATCTTTAGATTTTCGTGGTTTACTAAGTTTACTAAAGTTATATCGAATAAAGGACCATAACGAATAGATTTAATTTCATTGCTGTGTGTAATTTAAAGTTGATATAGGTCAACATTGTTCGGTTGTGGTGGTTTGGTTATTGATGACTGACGCACAGTGGCGCCCGTCTTCTCCGAGGATCAGACATGCGTAAAGCTGGCGTGAACTGCGTCGTCCTGTGCGATCTGGGTGCCTGATGTGAAGTACTGAAAAGTTTAAAAAAGATTTTTATTTAGTATGCAATGTTTTATTTTTAAGAATACTGTACTAGTGTGTTTTTATAACCACTTAAGAACATATGGTTGGAAATAGGCTAGTGCAGAGTATGAGGCAGCTCGCTTGTTTTAAATTGACGTAGAATAAATGTGTACCTTCAGTGAATGGTGATAGCACTCAAGTTATAGCACTTTGGCCATGTAAGGCCATCGCCAAGGCTTTAAAATTAGATTTTTTTTTGTGCATATTAATAAACCTAGGCATTTTTCAGAATTAATAATGTGTAAAATAATATTCCTAACTGTCACAAAATGAACTGAACTGATTGATCTAATTTTGGTTTTCATTGCTGATTCAACTTAAATTAACCCTTTTTATACGATCAGCAGGAATAGAATAAAAATGGTGGAAATTGATATAATTACACCTGTATCAGTGTACAACAATTTTATTTAATAGATGAACCCATTTAATATAGAATTTTACATGTCAAATACTTATATCACTCGTCACCACTTCAGCATTAAACCAAAACTAAGCGTATTCATGTAAATTAACACCAATTTACAGAAAAAAAAGTATGAAAGAAAATCATCGTGTACATTTTCGTTATTATTAAAAAACTACTTAAAATTATATTTTTTGAGTCTTTGATCAAAATAATCTTTAAGTAAATGTATATCAATAACCGAAATTAAATTTTAATAAAGTATATATTGAGAGGAAATTTTAAAAATTTAAAATCGATTTTCTCCAAACCTTGATTTTCGACTTGTATAACCTTTCACTGAAGGTACAGAAATTGAACCCATATAAATAATACCTACGATTAGATACTAATTCAGCAAGATAATGATTATAAACACGAGCAAACAAAAGAAAGTATTTTCGTTTCCGTCGTAATAAATAAATGTTTTTGATGGTGGATATCCCAATCCTTTTTCAATGGGTTAATTTCACGCCCGTTCAACGTTAGCATAAATCAATTACTCTTTCCATAAACATATAATAAGTCTTTCATCTGGCGTGATCAATTTACTATTGATGTTCCTACATTTTTGGCGATTGGTTTCGACAGGTCAACTACATATCATTAAACTCTCTCAAAGGGTTCTACGTTATGGATCCATGTCCTCGCAAAACGGGACAAACCGAGGGTAATGATATTGACTGATATCTGGTTGGTTTTATATACAACACAAACAATGGATGTGGATAAATTCAGAAGTTATATACATACATGCTGCATAAAAAGGAATGTCTTAAATCAGGGATATCATATCAACGGGTAGGCCCCTTTACACATTTCATTTTATACCTGTTGCAATGCCAATACATCAGCTTTATAAATAAAGAAAATTAATATAAATCGTTAAATCCAATACCTAATTATGACAAGTCAGTCTTATGTATTGTAAGCATTTGTCAGATATTTTATTTCTAGTACACCTATAAACAAGAAAAACAAATGCTAACGAAAATCTATCGCATAAATTTAGTTCACGAAAAATTGAACTCGGATCTATTCTAAGTGTATCCTCAGCAAGACAGCGGATAAGCAACAAATTCTTTGCAATATAGTAAGTAACTTGCTATCTGTTTTAAGTTTTATGCACCTGTACCCACATATATTTTGTAATTATATACCTTTTATGCAGGGCGTATCGTAAATGACGCAAGACCTCGAACCGATTAGATATTTAAAAAATAAATAACTTAAAAATTTGTTGATATCGATTCAGTTACCGATCTAGCACAAACTAATTTCAGGTCTTGAGTTAGTTATGTTACGCTCTGTATGATCTGTTAATGCTTACCCTTAGTTGTACTCTGTTTGCTCAGAACAGAAATGTTACACTATTGCTAAACGTGAAGTCCTATAATTGGCTCACAGGTGTTATTCTAAGTTATTATAAGATTGCATTAAGCTGTTGGACTTCCATAATGAAATAAATAAATAAATACAACAAGGACCATGGGTACGAAAACATAAGTAAGATATGTCCGACTAGACGGCTAAAAGGTTAACACTATTAGACGTGGTTATGCTCTTAACGTTAGAGGTAAAAGAGAAAAATATTATTGTGCGACTATTTTGATGGGTCTAGTTGGGAAGGAGCCTTTAAATTATTGTGTTCAGTGATATGTGCTGCAGGTAACATGAAGTAACAAGCAGATGAAAAAATTTACCTAGGTAACGTAAATTGTCAGTAAAACATATATAAACAGTAGAACATTTTTAATCTGAGAATGATAAACATAATCCAGAAGCCGCGTCGAGACGTGAGGCCAAAAATTCAACTAAGGTCCCGCACTCACCGCATTTCCCACCCGCGTAATGTTGGCACCCCGGAACAATTACCACTTTTTTGGGTAAATGTTGATGACATTACAGTAAATAATAATAAAATCACTGTTGCGGGAACGTGCATTTTAATACATATTATATATTTTATACACTCGAGAAATAGAGATACTTGAATTATAAAGGTTTGTAGTAATTTAATGTAAGGAAAATATGTTTTCACCTCTATCTATATCATCACGCCAGATCCCTTGCGGGGTAGGCAGAGAGCACAGAGTTCCAACAGGTTCTTTCCTTACATACCTTGTTGGCTTCCTCCTCTTTCATATTTCGTCTCATACACGCTCGCCGGTTACGGAGACTCTTGACTTGTCCTTCAGTTAAGACCCGGTATATTTGGTCGTGGTAAGTTCATTTTCATCTACTAACTAAATATTAAAATCATCATGTAGTAGTTAACTAAATTAATACCATTTAATAATAGAACTAATAAAGTTCTTAGCAATTAAAAATAGGGAATAATACAATTGTTATACAACACTAACAAAATGGACGCGTCTCTTACTTTGACAATTACAGACGGAAGAATTAATTCGATATTTAAATAATACGCCACCTGAGTGCGCTAGTTAGGCATAAAATGTGATCCCATTAGTATGTTTATTTTTGAGTTCACCAGCTTTTTAGAGGTAGGAACGACACAAGACGGCATAATTCAATTTAATTTGACACACGAAGTGCATTTTACACGACGGTCAGAGAGCGACTATTCGCGTGAACGTGTGACTACTTGCATCGCAATTAATAATTGTTGCTTCAATTTGATGCGCCCCCGCGGCTTCTAAATTATATTTATTCTAAGTTAGTAATAGATGTTCAAATAAAAACCACGCACTTAGACTCCCACCACGTAGACGTGGCTTAACGGCAAAAACCTACTGAAAAGCCACGTAGAGAGCGCGTTTGTGTGCGTTATTCTTATTGGGACCGCTAGTGCTAAGATGTTTTACGATTTATACATGTCTACTGTGGCATAATCCAACGTGATTTAGCCAGGGTCACTTTACAAGTGGATAACAATTTCGTGTGGGAAGGCGATTAGAAAAACTGGGTGTATTTCCACTTACGTCATACTATTGTCTAATATATCTTGCGGTGAACATGCCTCAATAGTTCTCTGCCTAGCAGGAAGTCATTGTACTGAATATGAAATAAAATCAATTTAATTACGTGTCATAAAATAAATCATCACAAAAAAGAAATGTGTATGTACTTTTGAGATGGTACTAAAGTAAGTAACTTTGGTATAATTAAGACAATGCTTAGAATATTTCATGTAATGTTTGGTAAGTGCAAATAATATATTACTAAATTACTTTCAGCACAATTTCTGATTACGTATACTGATTATGAAACATTAAGTAGCAAAAAAATCTGTTTTAGAAGTTTGCTAATAATTGTGCCCTTGACTAATAGGTAAGTAATATGAATATAGAATACAGAAATTGTCGCGGTACATATTCAAAATTTAAATGTTATAAAGATAGATTTCACTATTGCTTATTTATTTGCCTTAAAATATTGATACAAGAAATTAAACTTGTGACCGCGTGGTGTAACGCTTAGTCCGACCAAGCGGACAATCTAACCTTTATTCCTAATGCTTTGAAAATTTTAAATACAACTATCCCTATTGAGTTAAGAATTAAATAAAACCAAAATATATAACGAAACGCATGTGAAAAATTGTTTAAATATAGTATCTATATAATATTATATTTATAAAAATATAGCATCAAAAATATTAGATGCTCGTATTTCGATACAACTTAAAACAATCTCATCAAAATAGATCTTGAAACTAATTTTAATCTATTATTACCATAGATAGTCATAGTCTTACCCACATTATAACTGTGAAAAATACTTTTCGGTGAATTATAAGTATAAAACATATAACTTTTGGAAGACTTTCTACAATTGGATATGCTGCAGAAAAACTATTTTGTCTACTAGTTCACATACAATGGTCCACGCACTATATTGCAGGTTTGTGTTAATTTGTCCACACGTATAACGACAAGATCATATGGTTATATGACTTGTAGTGTCTTATTATTACGATTTTTTTTGCTAATTTCGGCCACAAACAATTATCAATATTATACTAACACCAGCAAATGCAGCTCCATTCCACCCAAGGCGCTCATGATCAGTTTGTCCCCTCTGCGGAGGAATTTTCCGTTCAGTGCGTGATGTCAGACGAGCCTTGGCTTTTAACGCCGCGCGCAGGGGCACATTGGCCTTCGCGGCTTCCGCCCGCCCGTGTTGGCAAAACTCGACCAACGCCACGGCCAACGCCAACACCAACCCACTAATCAGCACGTAGAATATACCAGCAACTTGGCTTAATGTCACCTCCGTTATTGTTGTCTCCTGAAATAGTCACCACATATTCATTATTTATTAACAATAAGTCAGTCTACACTGTCTTGCTGCTGGGCAAAGGCCTTCTCTCATAAATCGAGGTTAGACAGGTCATATTCCACTATACGTACCAAGTCCGCAATTGGTACGTGTTTGGTACTTGGCACGCGGTTTGGTGAAGGCAGTTTTGTAGCCACCTGCTGTTGGAACTCACATATACATACTCCACAACGTGAACTCAGCGTGGACTAATAAAAATAGGTTTGTGGCTGTAACTGAGACCAACGATTTAACGTGCCTCTTGAAATACAGAGATGCTTGAATATGAAAATACCAAAAACTATCACCCATTTCAGACCGACCGAGCTAGACGCTGTTTAACCTCGGTGATTTTTAAGAACGACGCTATGAGCGCTACTATCTTCATAACCATTATAAAATTAATTGTTTCTATTTTTCACGTCTTATTAAACCTTAACAATAATGTAATTGGAAAATCTATGCTATTTTTTTCATGAACAATTGCAGATTAGGGCACATACCACAAACTCATGAACCAAGCTACTATAATGTTACCTTGTTGTCAGAAAGAAATGTCAATATACGCAGTTTATAACTCCGTCTATTATTCACGGCAGTAAGATTAAAATAGCTTTTTGTTGCGATAAATATACAAAATAATAAATACGCTAAATTAGTGATCACTAATCAGATTAGTCCATCATTAGAGTTTAATCAAAATCTCAAAAAAACCTAAGACCGGTATTGATTTGTAGACTCACCTCGTCTTTGATCGTGTCACAATCTAGTTTTTTGGTATAGGTAATCCATTTGCGCCAAAGCTTAGTTATTACTCCGTCCTTTTTCAAATTTACTATCGCCAGGTTTATTGCTTCCCTGGAAACGAAAGTAGACACATAAACTGACTTTATTTAAATTATTGACCAGTTGCATTTCGATTTATTTATTGTAACTAGTGGTTCTTGTAAATATTCGACCTACTCTTCCATCGTTTGCTGGTTATGTTTGACATTCAGTAAGACTATAGACAAATAATATTAGAGACAAACATCAATTTGGCGTGTATTGTGTCAAATATATGGTAGTGTGTGTAATGTTTTTTTCATTGATTTAATGTATGCTTTATGCATATTTAAAAAAAAAACTTATCATTCTGCACTCTTTCTCTATATAAACTATAAGTGTGGGATATTTCATACTCCTCCGTCCGCGCAAATTTCGTAAAAAGGTGTACAAAGTTTTTGCTTCACTTATTAATATATAGATAATAGGTGTCATAACAAAAATTTACATAAAAATCTCTTAGATTGTTAATGTCAAATTGGTGGGTAAATATTGAAAATAACACTGTAAGAAACTATTAAAAAAACGTAGCCCCACACTATTCCTGCGTCGTGGGTGCGTTTTACAAACAGAAGATTTACATATCCAAACCGAAACAAACATTTGTGGGCCACACGAGATATGTCCGGGGGATGCGGGAATTGAACCCGCGTTTACTCGTTCCTGTGGGTGGAGCTTAAGCTCTTAACCACTAGACCAGTCGTCCGTTTGGAATATCTGTCCGCTGTTTCGGCGGCTTATTGAAATGTATATGTCACGGTATTTTAGCAGCTTTTAGCCCAACTGTGGTTACATCTAAGTTCAGCTGGCTACGACTAGGTACGGCTGCGGCTGATATAATATGACTAAAAGTTAACTGCGGTTAGCGAATATCAATGTCAATGTCACAGAAGCAACACTATCAAAAACGTATGTTTGGTTAGACCTGTGGTAATCAACAAAACGATAGTCACACCTAGTTTTCATCAATATGAGATGAGAGACGTTTATTTGCAGGGCAAAGGCTTTTCCCAAAGATTTCCATGAGAACCGGCTACTTTAGTCATGAGTAAATAAAATTAAGTTAAACCAACCGTAGCCGACTACATCTAACCGTAGCCAGGTAAGATAAGTGGATAAGTGTAACCGCACTTCCGCTTTCAGCCGCTATATTGTAAATGTTACTTTTGCATGGTCATGAAGTTGCAACAAAGCTGCTAGCTAACATGGTAAGCACGCCAAGCTGTTGTTTCACTGGTATAGTCTGTTGCAGCCCTTAAATGTAGTGTTAAATGTAAAAAAAAAATATTTTAGATATTTTCAATAAATTAGATAATTAAGAGAAACAAATGTCTATAGTTTGGTATTGTGTCTGATAATAGCAATATTGTATTGCTATTACTAACCTAACACCGCGACAAGTGGGTGTATATAGTAAATCTCTGCCACCCCCATTTGGGGATTTTAGGCGTGGCGGTGTCAAAACAAATGTTTGAAAACTCTAACGTTTACAAGTATCCGATATAGCCTAAAGTTACTTATATTTTTCTATAAACCATTTTTTCAATTACATGTAACTCTTTATCTATCTATATCATCACGCCAGATCCCTTTCGGGGTAGGCAGAGAGTACAGAGTTCCAACAGACATGCAACTTTCCCCAAATACTAAATTTATAAAAAAAGTATTAAGTAGGTACTTAATAAGGATTCGTGGAAATCTTCAAATTCTAATCAAGCACAAAAATGATTCGTACCGTCCCGAAACACAACGGTGTGGAAAGTCAAAGGGAATAATTTTGGTTTTGCCTGCACTTGTTATGCCAGATAGCCGCCGGGGGTGTTTTGATCAAGAACATAATTATGTCGTGAGGACCACGAGCGCTCAAACGGGTCCCTTATTCCCTATAACCAATTAAATACGTAACGCAGCGCGTCACGGTAGCTTCGTGGAATGCGTGCATGGCGATTTACAGAAAATTCTAAAAGAGAGACTATAGATACTTTGTAATAAGAAGCATGCATTTTTATGCATGCTTCTTATTAAAGGTAAGAATTTAATTTTATCAAAACACAATGTTTTGATAAAATTAAATTTAATGTATTCAAACTTTTTAAATAATTAACATACTAACAAGTCCTTTCGTGAAAATAAATTGACAATTGTCTGAACGGATATTTATAATATATATGCTAAAAAATCTAAAAAATATACTTAATAAATATAAATTGTATTGATGACTTTTTTATTAGTTTTAATTATATCTAAATTATTCGAAGAAATATTAACCAACTTAAGAAGGCCGAGCACACTTTTTACTTTTGTCAAGGTGCTGACCTTAAAGCTAGCTAAGGTATTTACCTTCAAAACAAAAAATCTCAAAGTCATTCACGTTAGTTATCCTCTTAAGCAGCAACACAGAAAACCATCACACTATCTATAAATATACAGACAGAGTTCGAAAGTTGCGAACAGGTTCTTTCTTCACAGAACACTCTGGCTTCCACTCTCATAGTTCATTTCATACACGCTCGCTGGTTTAACGATTATTTCATGACGTATACGTAACGCGCCACGTTTAATAAAACGAATAAGGAGCCAGTTGAATCGGAACCAGTTACGGAAACAATCCCTCGGTCCAATAAACTCAGGCTGTATTTCCTCAATCGCGGCGGGCTGTAAAACCGACGTATTATATAAAATGTAAATTTTAACTTGTTGTCAAAAATCACGTCCGCCAAATGGTATACCATAAAAATGGATGGTATAAATTCGGAGTGCACCGCCTTCCCAACTGACGGGGACCATGTAAATTTACGAGTTTTCAGTATCCCGGTGGGAATTACCGTATAGAGCTGAGATTTCAGATAGATAGCACCGAGCTCTTGCCTGCGCGGAAATTTACGCGGAGTTTATGTTCATCCCCTCATGTGTGCACGTATAAAACTGTAGTTTATTTTTATTTTCGACGCGAGAAGTGTTTATTATAATAGCGATTTTGAAAAGTGTTTTTATATTTTTATTAATATTTGAAACTGTTAAGTTCGAATTGGGAATCTTCCAGTATTATACAGGATACATACTTTATGCAGGTGGCGCGGGACAGCTATTGGGGCATGGGAGGAATGAAAGAAGGGCAGCTACTTCAACCATTGTAGCTACAGGAAAATAATTTTAGGAGGCTTTACTCAATATCTTGCGACATTTTGAAAAAAGTATAGCCAGCAAGAAAATGGGCAATATGTACAAAATCGTATTTTGTTGCCAATCGATTTTAATAAGGATCAAAAACTTTTATTGAACCAACTGAGGTTGGAGTACTAGTAAAGTCAGAAATCACAAAAAAACTTTTCTCATACATTTTATAAGAAATTGTCGTGGCTTTGATACCTTTAACAACTATATTAAAATGATAATACCGTAATAGTTTATATAGAAAATTTTAAGTTAAATCTCACGACTAAGTGAAACTTTTGTTTTTGTTAACAATGATTCATTTAAGCGCGTAGTCTATTTCTCTGTGTATTTTCCTATAATTTCTATCTACGGCAAAAATATTAAAGGTTAGTACTAAAATATATGTTCTGATAAAAAATACAGTATTTCAATATAAAAAAATATTTTTGTGAAAGGTAAAATCCCTAAGCTGGATTAACACAAAAGCCTTATGGTATGTTTCCTAAAGCATACCTTGTATAATCTCGACTTTATGTTTGGCTTATTATTTACAAGTAAAAAGTTGTTTAATATTGAAATGTTTACATAATGTAGTAAATATCACAATGTAAGTAGGCTGAAAAGTTCATCACGTATTTAAATGTCTCTCGTCGAAACTTTTCAAATTAGCGTATAATCCTCGAGTTTCTAATAAATATGTAAAACTCAACAAATGAAACATAATGTAGGCGTTTTATGTTTGAATATATTGAGTTTTGGTTAATATAAGTACCGAAGTACTTTATCATCATCAACAACCCAAATTAGTCCATTGCTGGTCATAGGCCTCATCCGATGTGCACCACAGAGCACGATCTATTAAAAATAATTATACTATTTATTGAAAATAATGATATATTGATGAATAATGGAATGTTCTGAGGTTTTAACGTAGATATTATTAAACTTTCTAACTAAGCCTAGTAATAAGCAGTGATAGTCTCGATGCATCGCTCGGTTTGTATTCACGATGTCAAGGATATAAACCCTAGACGTGACAAAGCGTTACCGAGATTTTTCTATAAAAAATTCGCGATAGTTAAAAGGAGTCTGATATAATGGCCTTAATAGCAACCTCGCTCCTATTACGTTAGAACCTAACAACGTTGAAAAATTCTGGGTGTAGGTATACAGTATTCCTCTGCATGATGCTTAGGGAATATAGGCGTGATGGTGTTCTAGACCTGGACATTCATTATTTGAACATATCAAAATACATTTTATTTTCTGTTCTGTAGTCATTTATTTTATAAAGGCTACAGGTTGTGCGGGCAGAGCGCCACGTCTATACAGAGGGCTAAGCACAAACAGATTGAGGTTAGTAACGCTATCGAGTACATAATGTGATTTTATACACTATACATTTATTACATAAAGGTGAACGTAACAGCACTCTTTCTCGACAGCGTAATGTTAATCTCAATCTGTTCGCACTATGCCGTCAGAGGGCTAAACACGAACCATTTGCCGTTATAGTAACGTTGTGGAGAAATCGTGCGGTAATGTTCATTCTTATTTTAAAATTTTGGCGGTGTTAAAGAGATTGCATATCAATTCGATAGGGCCTCGCCAACTTCAATATGTTTATGCTAAGCTGTCTCCGTTGGGATAATATAAGAGATATTTGCTACCGCTAAATGCAGTGAAAATTACGGAGCGGTACTAGTATTGTTAGTGTAAAGTTTCGCTTTGATCGCGGTTTTTAATACAAATACCTGGCAAAATACTGCCCTGTAGTTTTCACTACGTTACGCCAACGTCAATCTATACATACATAGCCCTCAAAGAGCTTAATATAACATCTTTGACGTTACACTAGCGAGTAATCGTGCTATCACATTTATCCTTACTCAGTAAATTTGCAGTGTAAAAAAGATGGCACATCAAATCGATAGCGTTAAACTAACGTCAATATGTTTGTACTAAGTCCAAAGTTCGGGTGACTGGTCAAAGCGTTCGTTGTCACCGCGTCCAATTGACGCTGTCGACATGTAGCACGACACACGTCACTATCTATTTTTATAGATGACGTGTGAATTTATTGATTCGATAGCGGAGTTAAACGGTTGTTTCTGGTTATGTGAGATATCTAGTTTGTTTTCATCATCATCATCTCAGCCTATACTTGTCCACTGCTGAACATAGGCCTCCCCAATCGCTTTCCAGCGTAACCGGTCCGATGCCACCTGCATCCAACGACTTCCTGCGATTTTCACAAGATCGTCGGTCCATCTGGCAGGTGGTCGTCCCACGCTGCGCTTGCCAATACGTGGTCTCCACTTTAGAATCTTTCTGCCCCAACGCCCGTCCGATCTACGCGCTATGTGGCCCGCCCATTGCCACTTCAGCTTGCTAATCTTAAGGGCTATGTCGGTGACCTTGGTTCTTCTACGAATCTCCTCATTCCTGATTCGATCACGTAGAGAAACGCCGAGCATAGCTCTCTCCATAGCTCGCTGAGCAACTCTTGAGCTTTTTTATGAGACCTATAGTAAGAGACCACGTCTCTGATCCATATATCATCACTGGTAACACACATTGACTAAAAACTTTAGTCTTTAGGCACTGAGGTATTTTGGATGAGAAGATGTTGCGCAGT
This sequence comes from Phalera bucephala, assembly GCA_905147815.2. NCBI lineage: Eukaryota > Metazoa > Arthropoda > Insecta > Lepidoptera > Notodontidae > Phalera > Phalera bucephala. The sequence goes on along the minus strand of LR990609.1, from coordinate 17,827,797 downwards.
TTCCCGAACGCTGCCCAGCCGAGTTGGATTCGTCGATTGACCTCTCTCTCAAAGTTGGACCTACCTAACCGGACTACCTGTCCCAGGTAAATGTATTCGTCGACAACTTCAAGAGTAGAGTTCCCAACGGTGAGTGCGGTGGGTACGACATGGACGTTAAACATTATTTTCGTTTTGTCCATGTTCATTTTAAGACCCACTTGTTGAGATACTCTGTTGAGGTCGCCGAGCATTCGTCCTAGATCTTCCAGCGACTCCGCCATGACCACAATGTCGTCGGCAAATCGAAGGTGAGTGATGTATTCGCCATTGATGTTGATGCCAAGTCCTCGCCATTCCAAGAGCTTGAAGGCGTCCTCTATGGTGGTCGTAAACAGTTTCGGAGTTGTTTTAGTTACCTCGAAATAGAAAGCAGTCGCAGACGTAAGATGATTGAAGTAAAAATAATTCAAAATATTATAAAAATAATAATAAACAATAATAATAATAAATATTTGGACCTGGCCCATGAGGTTACCGCCATGTGGAATGTTGATTCAACTATCATTATTCCGATGGTCGTTTCAGTCAACGGCCTTATAGCGAAGAGCTTCGATAAACATCTTGAGAAGCTCTCGCTAGGCACTTGGGTGAAGGGCTTGATACAGAAGGCAGATGTTGGACACGGCACGCATTGTGAGGAGGTTCCTCTCTTTGGAGCCCTGACCACCGGTAGCTTGGGTCGTAGACCTTGCTGTCGGTGGAGCACATTTTTTATACAATATATATATATAAGAATATTTGTATTTTATATTTTTATATATATTTTATAAGAAATTATACTTAATAAATATATACATAATAATAATAATAGAAAAAGAATAGTAGTCTTTCATCATTTGTCTTCCCCGTCTTCCAAATTGTTCCGTCATCCAATTCTGATATTTTGAGAAGTAACTTGTCTAACATAAAAACTTCATTCCAACACCTACTTACTACACATAAAATATCAATGGAAGATAATAGAATAATAATAAATAGTACGCTATTCTACAGATACTTTTTTAATTTTTATTGAGGTATAAAAGAGAGGTTATGACACACGGAATAAGTGCGGATTCGCGGAGGAAATTTCAAGTCAAGTATAGGCTCGAACGTATAGAATACAGTAGGTTTTTGATACGTCCTTCGGTCGTTTAATAATAATACTTAAGCGTAAGGAAAATATCTGACACACTCTTGTTTTACTTCCACTCCAAAGTCAACAAGGGAATGTTAACGTTTACTTATTCGATGTTCGTTTTCGTAAGAAAAAGCGTAAGGCGTAAGCCCAAATACGTATTTAATTTTAAATACGCAGAGTTTGCGCCGGTTGCTTTCTGATTGTAGTAGTATTGAATTAAATCAATAAATAATTCTGTACTATCCTTCTTGTGTACAAAGAACTTTTAAGGTATAGGTCGAGAATATCTAATATTCTATAACCCTGTATCTACTATTCTACTGTTGGGCAACGCACTGCTCTAAGAAAAAATAAGGGGTAGCTCGATAGAGAATAGGTCATACTCTACGATCCACACCTAGCACGGATTGGTGGAGGCAGGTTTATGAATACCCTCAATATCATTGTTTCTTGTTGACAGTTTAATCAATCGGTAGCTATGTAATATAAAATTTATTTAATCGAGCAGTAGTTATAGGCAAAATCCTTCACGCATATTTTCCCCTAGTAGGGGCAAAATTGCACTGTGTGGAATACACATTTTGGCAACGATGTTAAATCTCATTGTATCTAGGTGCAAGCCAGATTGCGGAATTCTGCTAAGAATCATCATCACCATTAGCCAATAGACCACAGCAGGACAAAGGTCTCCCAAAAATCACCACGACGACCGCACTTTGTGCTGTATGCTTCCAGGTTTTACATGCGATCTTCATCAAATCATCGGTCCACCTCATGGTGGGCCTGCCTACTAAGAATATCTGTAAGAAAATACCCCGGTAACACTTAACTGTCGTAACAAACACCTAAACGTCTTCATATCCCACCTACATGTTCCCCCGAATGTGTCCTCGGCTTGCACCTAGATTGTTTTACATAAAACACTGTATTTACACGGATATTATTCTATCAAGTTACCTTAACGGTGATCCCTTCGGCGTGGCGATGGCGAAATTAAGGTGCTTATATCTGCAAACACGTGACATGCCTCCACAAGGAGATTCACCGCCCTCCATGAATTGTGTGATAAATTCTTCGCTGCTCAATATCGTATCCTTCAGTACATTGTTCCTTGTATCAAAGTAAGCAGCCTGCAATATTAGGGTTTTTGTTAAATTTATTCATAGCTACTACATATATCAAAAGTCCACCCGACTTTTGAGACTTTTGAGAGATTTTTGAGAGTGAGTTGGAGCTACAGGAAAACGGCCTTAGGACACTATAGAGTTTTTGGCAAAATCAGTAAATCAACATATCGCAAAAAATTAAAGGTAGTCTCCTAAGATGCCCTTACTGTCCCGTCCCAAAAATTCAACCTGTTTACAAAACGTACTTAGAACACTAATATCAACAAAAAGGAAATGGAATATATAAAAAAAAATATTGAAAACTTAGGTCTATAAAAACACAATTTATGGCCAAAGAGCTAAGCTCAAACTATTTGTCGTTATGGTAACGTTGTTGAGAAAGCGCGCTGTCACGTTTATCTGTAATAAGTAAATTTTTCGTGTGAATAAGATGGCATATGAACTCCATGGCGTCACGGTAACGTCAATTTGTTTATGCTAACCCGTATGTTTAGATAATTGTGTGATAATAGAAGTTGTATTCGCTACCGTTGTAGATAGAGAAACTAAGAGAGCAGTATTTCGCCAGGTATTAAAAGTACAAAGTTTCCTCCCAGCCGTGGACTGTCACATCCGATGGCATATCACTCGGTATTTATTCACTTCCCACAGCAGTAGTGAATATCTGTTGTATGTGACCATGTTTTAAAAAGGTTATGGTATAAATTTATAATGGGTAGGGTATGCTTGAAAAATATTATATTATTCTGGAAAAAAAATATTCTGGAAAAAAGAGAAATATGATTTCGGTTTTGTCGGTTCAAGTTTCTCAAAATCACGCCTTTCGGCTTGACTTTAAAATTGTATCCCACTCACAATCACTCGAAATGGCTTTCATGTCGGAATTTCGGCGGGAAATTAAAGAGTGATGTGGTCGATTTTGTAGCATTCTTAAATCTTTATTTTTTTAAATAATGATGAGCAATATTGGTTGTATTGGTCCTGTAGATATGGTAACAAAGTGATAAAATGCTACTTTTCAATTTCCCTAACCCGCCTCTCATAATAACTAAGTACATAAATAGTAGGTATCTACACGGCAACCCTATGTACCTATGATATATTTTTCTAGTTATGGTACAAGAAAAGATAGAACAAAAAAGCATTTGATGACAATAGACATGTTCTTGCTAGACAAAATATTCTAAGGTTTCCTGTCTATCTACCCTGGGCTACTTATTGTAAATAAATACATACATGAGTAGGCTGAATGAACGTGTGATCATTCTATACGCTCTCAATGAGTTGCCGGACGTGTAGAAAAGTGAAACATATTTGGCGTTCTCAGCGGGAATGTACTATTTTACGCTTATGAGCAAGTTGTCTAAAAAGCAGAATAGCAAAGAAGGCGGATTTTTTTTAATGCGTCAGGGCTAACCATCAGTATGCCTAAGATGCATCATGACCAACCATCAGGATGCCTAAGATGCATCATGACTAAAAAGCAGGAAGCTTAAAATGCATCATAAATAAAAATCAGGATGCCTTAAATGCATCATGCCTAACAAGCCGGATGTCTAAAGTATACGGGTAGGGCATCATAAGTTGCTATATCATAAACTAAAACATCATTTTTTTAAATAACATTACGTTACGTGATGTAATTATATCATAGTTCAGTTTTACCACTTTATTTATTTGTTTCTTAAACATCGACCACATAAGCAATTTGTTTCACAGACATTTAGCTACTTAGGCACTTTGTTTAGTAGCCATTTTACTATTTAGGTAACTTGCTTCGCGGACATTCTACCAGCCATTTTAAAGGAATCGCATTTAGGTATTATGCTTTCTTAGGTATTTTGCTTTTTTGACAACTCGCTCGTAACCCCTATTTATCTTTGAATCGTTACTTCACTCTAAGAGATATTTTTGTGTCGTGGATATATCTGTAAATATGAAATCCATCCGTTACGTCGCGAGTGGGAGTGAGTGGCCTCGCCATTTCTCTCGGCTCACTTTTGCTCGGTACATCGCGGTGTACGGACGCATCACTTGTATTTTACAGCTAAGTTTAGTTATAAGCTATTTCTGTCATTAATCAACATTATTGTTCTATTTTTCTTTTAAAATCTACACCGAATAAATTGTGAAAATCAAATTTTGTTCTGATTCCTAAAAATATATAATATATTTTTTTATAATATATTTAAATACATCAATCCATTACCCGAGAAAACTATCCTAGAGAGATTAGCTTAAATATAGTAACAATAGCGTGACGCTGTCGAGTTGTATGCTATCCTTTTTACATTAATTTTATTAATATATCTTTAGTGTGTAGGACTTAACATAACGTCAACTGGTTCGTGCCTCAGAGGACTGAGTACTAAAACTTTGTCATCAGTCTGATACTATAATGTAATCATACTGTCACGTTCATGTTTATTTAGTATATTTGTAGAGTGACAAGAATGGATTATCAATTCGCTAGTGTCACGCTAACGTCAATCTTTGTTGCTAAGCCCTGTTAAAACATTATTATTTAGATGTACATATAAATATGTTAGAAACTATTTGCTTCAAATCAACGACCTAAACCCACTTTTTTTCTTTGCTATATTAGTGATCGGACTATAGTGGGCGGAAAGTTCCCGGCAATGTACTTTTCCCTAATCTGGGCTGACATATTGACATTCGGTAGCTTTGCCTCAGCTATTAAGCCCAGAGCGGACGTGGTGCGCTTTTGTTTTGTTGTCATTTAACACGAAATGTAAGGCTAGTATAATTTAATAGGAGGTACATAAGACAGAGGAAATAAAATAAGTCTTTCGTAGGTTTGACCAGGAATTGTTGCAGATATCACGTGTGTCGGATCAGTAATTTATCTTCTCACCATCAGCTGGAAAACGTCTACGTTTATATAATTTTTTTTGTGTGCCATGTTTTCTAAAGGCTGATCCTTTAGAAAACATGGCACACAAAAAAAATTATATTAATCATAATATTCTAATTGGTGATTAAATAAGTTTTCTTAAATTTATTTAGGTAATAATTTTTAAGACAAAAGACTGTACCTTTTCATTAGACAATTTTGATGCCATTTCAACACACATAAAATATCAATGATGAAAAAACGCACTGAAGACCAAGAGTAAAATTATGGACATTTATTAAATAGTGTCGCAGATATCATCATTGCACTGCAGTGCCCCTAAATAGTTATCTATAGCTGTACACTTATTTGATCAAACAATACTTACTCTAGTTGATTCCAATTTCCCATTCCCCCATGATAGGTACGTTAATTTCATGTTATCACAAACACAGTTTGAATATTACATATGATACCAACCGATCACGATATAATAGAAAGAAAATAATATTTGTAGACAAGTTTTCGTCCGAGTCAACTATTGTCGAGACACTTGAAGTAGCGGCACTTCAACATGATGCGAGTTTAATAGTGCGAGTTGAGTAACTTGCGCGATTTAATCACATAATGCAAACTATCGCTAAAATAAGTGCTGCTAAACAAAGTCTAGTCACGTATGTAACAACAGTTATTCACGCATGTAATTCCCACTTTCCCACTAAATATCCCAACAGAGACAAAACCTCATGATAGCACGATTCTACAAGGCTAGTCGGTGTGTGCGTGCTCTCTCATGGACTAGTTCACGTACACGCCGCCCGAGGACAAAACCAGTTCACGCCGGCTATTGTCCTCACGCAGCGTGCTCTTGTACTAGTGTACTATCGTACCACGGTTGTATGAAGCTCTGTCTCTGTTGGGACAATTAATCAATATACTACTATCAATATACACCTATAAGTGGTGCACCATGAGTATTGGCAAAGTTATCAAAACAAAAGAAATGTTAGTAAACTTTTGCATACACGATACAATGAAGTTGTCATTCGCTGCAGCAACCGGCCGGCAAGCAATGCTGTTTACCTGTATCTTGGAAAAGTGGATGTGGATCTTACTTCGGTATGTGGAACGCTCGGCGCATAACTGAGGGACTGAGCCGGCTCCGCTATCCGTTCCACAATGAGATAAGCCGCAAGATTAGCCGTGTATGAGCACACTAAGATGAGGGCAAAGAACCACCACACTGTGCTGACTATCCTGCCCGACAAAGACCTGAGTGGAGAAATACATAACCTTATTAATAATATTGGTGTTTAAATTTTCGCGTGGTTATAAAAAACCATCTTAAGTATATTTTAATGAGACAATATTTGATTGTTTGTTCCTACATTTGTAAGAAAAATTATAATAAAAAATACGATTAAATATATACCATCAAACTGTTCCTCATAATTAGAAAAAAAAAATAATTTGGATTTGGCGCAGTGGTTAAGAGCTTAAGCCGCTCCGCTGACTGGATCAAATAATTGCGGGTTCAATTCCCGCACGGGACAAATCTTTGTGTGACCCACAATTATTTGTTTCGATCTGGGTATTTGTGTATGTGAATTTTTATTTTTGTAAGCGCACTCACGGCACTCAGGAATAAATACTAGTATGAGGGCTACGTTTTCAAAATTTTATATTTAAAAATTTTTTTTAACTATCATGCTCTCAAAATTATTTTTAGCACCTATTGTTGTACACACGATTATAAAGTAAACGTCAAATGTAAAAAGTGAAGACTGAAAGAAGCATACAATATGATATAACTCACAACTATAACTCATAATGATGATATAACTATAACTCATAACTAATTATCATGTTATAATATTAATAAAAAAAAATGATTCCGTCGTGCCTGCATCCACCGAACGGGGTTTTCAGAGGTATTTAGTGGGCACCAAAATTTTGCGAACATGGCGGAACATGGCGATTCTAACACACAATTTCGCACTCTCGACTCGTCCTGAGAATTAAAACTTATATAAAACTTTGTCCAACTTCCGATTTGAAACCAAGACCCTATAACCGCCAACCCTCTGCGTAGACGAATTAAATGTAAAAAAATGCCTCAACACTAATCAAATTAGCATTAGATAGCAAAGTGAATACACGTATCTCAGTAATACAAGAACTTTTGTATTTTATTTTCAGCGCATCGGAAATACTAGCAGAACTTGGATTAAAACCGTAAGTTGAATCACAAAACTGAGCAAGCCGTCTAGTCCAGTTAATTTTCCGCATCATGGCTTTTCCATGCTCCCTTTATATAATACTGTTGTGTGAGTTTTTTCCCATCAGTGTGTGTATGTGTGTGTGTGTGTGCGCCAAGTATCAAGATATTTATAGCTTTAGGTGTTTTATCGATCTGAGAAATTGTGGAAGAACATTATTTTTAACGAAAAGGTTGGCTGCCAAAGCTGGGTTGGAAAGATGAGTGGTGTATAGGATGTTATTTGTAAGGTTTTATTTTTATACGAAGTGGTTATTACGAGTAATGTATGCAAGATTAAGTTTGGTTGCGGGAACTCTTTCGGGATTAGTGTAATTATAACCTAGTTCAACACAGTCTGACTCAGTATATACTTATACTACTACTACAACTAATAGGGGAGACCTGCAGTCTCAAAACTAATTTACAAATAAAATGAAGCAATACATTGTACCCACATATTTTACGGAACCAGTGTTGATCTAGTGGCGCAAACTGGCAATTATGAACTCGAGGTTGCAAAGTGTAGTTTTTCATCGAGAAATTAGGTAAATTATTAAAATTCTAATAGTCAGGAATTGGCAATAGGTTCGCCCCTAGTAATTAGACCTAACATCAACAGCGCTTTGTGAATGTACAATACACTTCTGCCGCCACCGCTTGTCGAATAATAGGTGCGACGTTGTTCGCTTGTAAGGAAAAAGAAACATTTCACCCAAGAACAGTAACACAAACCCCACAAATAAAAAAAAAACCGGGCACTTTTATGAAAAAGGAGGTAATGTAATGGAATATAGCCGTGAGACCAGGCGGTCGTATTTTACAATCGAGTCTCTAGAAAGGGGGGAGCAGAGACCAGTAATTTTATTAGCATCGGTATCTCGCATCGGTGGGGATAACAAGGTGATTATCGAGCCTCCACATTCCCCCACAGTTCACTTCTACGTGTGTCTAAAGTACGGCTTACCACATGACATGGAATTTAATCTAGAATTCCAGCGGCCTATAGACTGTATTACTTAAAATGCTACAGCATTAGCTATCGACATTATTCTACTCGATTTACTATAATCACGGTGTAATTTAAGTCGTTCTAGACCGAAAGCCATCGTGTTGTATCCAATGCCTACTGGTCTATGTATCTATATCATCACGCCAGCTCCCTTGCGGGGTAGGCAGAGAGTACAGAGTTCTAAGAGGTTGTTTCCTTACCAACCTCTCAGGCTTCCTCCTCTCTCATAATTCGTGTCATACACGCTTGCTGGTTACGGAGACTCGTTACTTGCCCTTCAGATAAGACACGGTCTATTTGGTCATGGTAATAAAAAAAAAATATAAAGGACAATTCAATAAACAACATCTAACTACTGAGCTATCCGAATATCATAGCTAGGGTGAAAATCCGGAACACCGAAGGTATCTACCAGGTATCTACTGGCCAGCTGACGAACCGCGCCGCCCCTAATGCCATTTTATAGGTGTTTTTTAATGCATAAAGTCAGTGTTGTTATAGAGATGTTACTTATTGAAGTGTGTTTTTTTTTTCTTTTTTTTAGTCCTTTTCAGCAGTAGGCATTGGGTAAAATTACACCGCGTATATTGTATGTTTTATCGACACACCGGCTACTCTGTTAAACTCTGTGGATTTCGTGGTATGATCTGATAATATCGTCGGTCCATAGGAAAACTAGCCAATCTGCAATTGTTAAATTTTTAAAAGAGTGGGTTTAATGATTAAAGGTGAATTTGAGTTTAGACCCCACAACCTTAGAATAAATATAATCCAGAAGCTGCGGGAGCGCTTTAAATTGAAGCAACAATTACTACTCTCAATGTAAATACTCACACGTTCACGGTACTAGTCGTTCAGTGACTGTCGTGCGAAATAACGTGTTATGTGCGTGTCAAATTAAATTGAATTATGCCGTCTTTTGTCGTTCCTGCCTGCTAAAACGCTGTGGAGCTCAAAAAGAAACATGATGGGATTACATTTCATACCTAACTAGTGCTGCCGTATTATTTAAATATCGAATTAATTCTTCTGTAATCGTCCATAGTTGTCATGGTAAAAGACGCGTCCATTTTGTGAGTGTTGATAGTATAACAATTATATTTTTTCCTACTTTTATTTGCTGAGGACTTTATTAGTTTTGTTATTAATTTACTTAACTACGGTTTTAATATTTAGTTACGATGATGAAAATATATTTTCCCTATATTAAACGACTATAAGCCTTAATCTATCTATATCATCACGCCAGATCCCTTGCGGGGTAGGCTGAGAGTACAGAGTTTAAACAGGTTCCAATAAGCCTTAATAGTTTTAGGCATAGGCATTAAAATACACGTTACCGCAACAATGATTTTATTATCATCTACTCTAATATAATAATATCAGCCTATATTGCCCACTGCTGGACAAAGGCCTTCTCTAACTAATCGAGGTGAGAAAGATTAGATCATATTCCACCACGCGGACCCAGTGCGGATTGGTGGAGGCATGTTTGTGGCCACCTGCCGTTGAAACTTATCAAGCCGCCTTTAAGGCTTCCAACTCAGCTTAACGACTACCACATTAAGTGGTAGCCGGGACCAACGGCTTAACGTACCGTCTGAAGCACAGAGACGATCGAATATGAAAATGCCACAAACGGTCACCCATCTCGGGCCAACCGAGTCGAACGCTGCTTAACCTTGGTAATCGGAAAGAACACCGCAGTCGCACAGCGCTAAGAACGCCTCTTAGCCCTTCTTCTCCACAGGAATGACATTCCGAAGTGGTGGTAGAGGCTTTGTTACTTTTCTGATGATTCATAAATACTATAATGGTTCACGTAAAAAAAAATATTCTGTTTCTAATTGGCATTCAAAATCAGCGATTCTAAAAATCTTTTCGAATGAATGTCTAGAAATGTTTTATCAAAAACACTCATTATTAACTTAATTACCTACTATTTAAGAAATTTACGCCAATTGGCTTATGCAATTTAAACTGTTGAAGTTCTAGATTGGCTTATTTACCGTTGTGCGGACGATATATATTAACTAAATTGTGAGGATGTTGGAAATAAATAAATTGTTTAATATATTATTGTCATATGTTTCCATGATTGAAAATTTTCCTTCTAAGTGTTTTGAGTTTTCGAGGTCTTGGTTCCAAGGTTGGACAGTCTATTTGGAGAGAGGTTATTTTATCGAAACTGGAAATCTGCTGTAACAATTTTCAGTAGCTACTCAGTGACAAGAAAGTAACGAGTGTGTTAGAGAAAAAAACTATAGATGATGCAAGAAGTTGTTAGGATAACAGGCACGGGCAGTTACCTAAAAGTGGGTTTGTTAGTACTTTGTTATAGTAATACCTATCTGGGTTAAAACGCAGACACAAATATAAATTTACTAACTGTACCAACCGCGTTGCCGCGTGGTTCCCGGCTTAGAATAGGACCAACCCATCTCATCCCATCGGGTGTCGTACAAGGCGACTAAGGGAAAACTAGGGAATGGGCAGCAGCGTTCCCTTAGCACTTCGACGACCAATAACTGCGCTCGCCAACCCGCCTGCCAAGCGTGGCGAGTATGGCAAACACCCCCAATTATGGAAGAATGTAAGAAAACCAGGCCCCTAGTCCCCGGCGGTCCTGTTCGTCCTGGCCACGGTAGCAGCCATGGTAACGACAGGACAAGGGGTGCTAAGAATCTTCGGCAGAGATTCGGCTACCACCAACACCGAAAATTGGCCCTGGTGACATACAACGCACGCACGTTAAGGACAGATGAGAAGCTTGTTGAGCTGGAAGAAGAGATAAACAAGTTGCGGTGGAATATTGTTGGTTTATCGGAGGTCCGAAGAAAGGGCGAGGACACGATAACCTTAAAATCCGGCAACTTGTTTTACTACCGGGAGGGCGAACAGCAGTCCCAAGGTGGTGTCAAGTCACTCATAGACAACGTTGTGTCCATCACTAGTGTGTCGAGCAGGGTAGCGTACCTGATACTCAGAATATCCAAAAGATATTCGCTGAAGGTCATACAGGTCTACGCATCGACCTCGGCATACTCAGATGATGACGTCGAAGTAATGTATGAGGACATTAGTAGAGCCATACATACTTCCAAAGCACACTTTACAGTGGTTATGGGTGACTTCAATGCGCGGCTGGGCAAACGGGGCGATGATGAATTGAGAGTGGGGCAATTTGGACATGGGCAACGCAACCCCAGGGGTCAGAGGCTGGCCGAATATCTGGAGAAGGAGGGACTCTTTATGATGAACTCTTTCTTCCAGAAGCCGCCTCATAGGAAATGGACCTGGATGAGCCCTGATGGTTCCACAAAAAATGAGATAGACTTCATCATGAGTACCAAGCGACAAATATTTAATGATGTCTCCGTGATTCACAGGGTAAAAACCGGCAGTGATCACCGAATGGTCAGAGGCACATTAAATATTAATGTCAAAATGGAAAGATCGCGTCTGATGAAGTCTACGCTCCGACCTTCTAATGCACATATCCAAAACCCCGAGAACTTTCAACTCGAATTGTCAAACCGCTTCGAATTGCTAGACAGCAGCGCATCAGTGGACGAAATCAACAATAGGTTGGTAGAGACTGTCTATACGGTCGGGTCCAAGCATTTTAAGCCCCACCGTAAAAATAGGCCTCAAAAGCTATCTGACTACACCCGAAACCGTATGGCTGAGCGACGTACCATGACACTCCAAACCTCCGATGATGCTAAGTCCTATAGGCAGCTCAATGGACAGATATTGAAGTCCTTGCGACACGATTTACGGTCCTTCAATACAAGACGTATTGAGGAGACCATAGAGCAGAACAAGGGCTCCAAAGTGTTTGCAAGAGACGCGTCTATTGGGCAAAGCCAGTTGACGAAGCTGAAGACGTAGGACGGAAACGTAACGTCGAATAGGTCAGAGGTGCTCAGGGAGATAGAGAGGTTCTATGGGCAGTTGTATACCTCAGTAGCTGAACCTGTTGTTGACTTGGTAAAAGACCCAAGAGCCAAGCTAACCCGACACTACACTGAAGATATCCCGGACATCAGCCTGTACGAGATTGGGATGGCTCTCAAACACCTTAAAAACAACAAAGCGCCGGGTGAAGACGGAATTACCGCAGAGCTTCTGAAAGCGGGCGGATCGCCGGTACTTAAAGTCCTTCAGAGGCTGTTTAATTCCGTCTTGCTCGAAGGAAAAACGCCGGAAGCGTGGAACAGGGGTGTGGTGGTACTCTTTTTCAAGAAAGGTGATAACACTTTACTGAAGAATTATAGGCCCATCACACTGCTGAGCCATGTTTATAAGTTGTTTTCGAGAGTCATCACGAATCGTCTCGAACGCAGGCTTGATGACTTCCAGCCTCCCGAACAAGCCGGTTTCCGGAAAGGCTTTAGTACCATAGACCACATACATACGCTGCGGCAGATTATACAGAAGACCGAGGAGTATAATCGGCCACTATGCTTGGCGTTTGTGGACTATGAGAAAGCCTTCGATTCGATCGAGACTTGGGCGGTTCTTAGATCTCTCCAGCGATGCCGCATTGACTATCGGTACATTGAAGTGTTGAAGTGCTTGTATAATAACGCCACCATGTCAGTCCGAGTACAGGGGCAGCGCACGAAGGCGATCCCCATAAAAAGAGGAGTAAGGCAGGGAGACGTCATTTCTCCGAAACTGTTTACGGCCACCTTAGAGGACGCCTTCAAGCTCTTGGAATGGCAAGGACTTGGCATCAACATCAATGGCGAATACATCACTCACCTTCGATTTGCCGACGACATTGTGGTCGTGGCGGAGTCACTGGAAGATCTAGGACGAATGCTCGATGACCTCAACAGAGTATCTTAACAAGTGGGTCTTAAAATGAACATGGACAAAACGAAAATAATGTCTAACGTCCATGTCGTACCCACCGCACTCACCGTTGGGAACTCTACTCTTGAAGTTGTCGACGAATACATTTACCTGGGACAGGTAGTCCGGTTAGGTAGGTCCAACTTTGAGAGAGAGGTCAATCGACGAATCCAACTCGGCTGGGCAGCGTTCGGGAAACTGCGCAACATCTTCTCATCCAAAATACCTCAGTGCCTTAAGACTAAAGTTTTTAGTCAATGTGTGTTACCAGTGATGATATATGGATCAGAGACGTGGTCTCTTACAATAGGTCTCATAAAAAAGCTCAGAGTTGCTCAGCGAGCTATGGAGAGAGCTATGCTCGGCGTTTCTATACGCGATCGACTCAGGAATGAGGAGATTCGTAGAAGAACCAAGGTCACCGACATAGCCGTTAAGATTAGCAAGCTGAAGTGGCAATGGGCGGGCCACATAGCGCGTAGATCGGACGGGCGTTGGGGCAGAAAGATTCTAGAGTGGAGACCACGTATTGGCAAGCGCAGCGTGGGACGACCGCCTGCCAGATGGACCGACGATCTTGTGAAAATCGCAGGAAGTCGTTGGATGCAGGTGGCATCGGACCGGTTACGCTGGAAAGCGATTGGGGAGGCCTATGTTCAGCAGTGGACAAGTATAGGCTGAGATGATGATGATGATGAACTGTACCAAAAAACTTGTATAATATTATTGTTCACGAATGTGCTTTCTTTTTCCCACCCCTCAAAGCTAGAGAAATGATAATATGTATATGTTTGTGTATTTTTTATTGATTATCACTTACCTGGGTACTACATCACTTCCTTGTTGCATAAAAGATCCGAGGGAAAACCAAAATGAGTTCCATATGCTGAATTCGTTGTGCAGGATTATCTATGGGGAATAAAAGATTTTTTTAATATAAAAATGTTTTTAATCCACAAATATAGCTACAGCATGCAAGATAAGGAAGAGTATGAAAAACTAAAATAGTTCATAAAACCTACTAATCAATACTAACAACTTCTGCCGCGGGGTTCAAAAAATCAACACACGTAGACAACTTGGTGGAATTGGCATCAATTTTTTGTATAAAACCTCTTTTTTTATTGTCATAGCAAAAGTTGGGGGTTTGGGTGGAAATTGGAAAGTTTTTTCTCAGAGCACTCGGACTAGGAGAATCGGGCCCTGAGCACGTATTCTTCAAATCAATTTCGAAGGATCGTCACAATCTAAATGTGAGTACCTATCTAGAAAGGCTGTCGATTATGACATAGACTTCATTGTCAAACAAGAACACCACATCGACGACCCTGCATAACTTGAAAAACGTGGTCATATTCCTGGTTTTAAATTACTCTCATACACCCTCTCCCCTATTAATGGTTCCGCAGTATATATCAAATCTTCTCTAAGTGAATACAAGATAATAGAAAGCAAAAGTAACAATAACCTAGAGATAATCACAGTCTAAATTTCAAATATAATGTTAACAATAGCTGATCAAGCCACCGAACAACGTGTTCTCAAATCCTCCCATCTCAACGCGCGACCACCCTGCAGTCTACCTTGGCGATTTTTAATGGTCATCACACATCATGGGAATACTCTCCGAATGATGTAAATGGGGAGACTCTCTCGGACTGGGCTGACACTGAGGACATCCATTTAATTTTTGATCCCAAGGATAGGTCCTTTCACTCTGCCAGATGGAAGAGCGACACTAGTCATAATCTTTGCTTTGTGTCCCAAGACCATTGCGGCAATATCCTCCCCACCACACGGAGAATCTTAAATTACTTCCCGAACAGCCAACACCGACCAGCTCTAATAACTGTTGGCCTTGAAATCCCTCTAGTTAACTCTGTCCCTAAAGCCCGCTGGAATTTCTCAAAAGCCGACTGGGATACTTTCAGCAGCCAAACGGACTCAATTCTTCGCTGGATCAAACCGACAGTAGACAATTACGAAAGATTCTGTAAAGCTATCATCGCAACGGCCAAACGTCATAACCCAGGGGGTTCCGTAAGGATTACATACCAGGATGGACAGAGGAAGCTGAAAAAGCATACCAGGATTTCCTGTCAACCTCTGATTCAAAAACAGCGCGTAATCTTATGGATGCCCTAGACGAATCCCGCAGCAAGAAATGGATGGATAGCGGAGAGGGCATAGATTTTACACACGGGCGTAAGAAGAGTTTAACTTTGTTGCGCAAATTGGGTGGAGCGTCTGCACCAGCTCTCAAAGAGTCCTCAGTACATCTAGAGGACGTTACAGAGCATAGCATAAAAGTCTTACAAAGTCGGCCAACTTTGACGATTCCTTTGCCAAAAGTATCATAAACCAACATATCAATAATATGAAGCGTCTTGAACCAGACCACAAGTACGGTTCCTCTTACACTCTACAAGAGCTGGAAACGGCACTCCATAACGTCAAATGCAGCAAAGCAGCGGGTTTCGACGAGATCTGTCCCGAATTTCTCAAGCATCTTGGAAAATTGGGCAGGAGGTTGATACTAGATTTCTTTAACGATATTCTAGAATCGAATAAGATCCCTTACATCTATCTTAAAGTCAAAGTAAAAGCCATCATGAATCCCGGGAAACCGGCTAATGATGCGGCCAACTATAAACCAATATCATTATTAAGTGTCACCTACAAACTACTGGAGCGGATCGTGCATAATCGGCTCTCAACGTCGCTCTACCGCCAGACCCCCGCGGAACAGGCCGGATTTAGACCAAACCGAAGCTGTGCTGACCAGGTTCTGGCTCTCACGTCCTACATCGAGACTGGGTACCAGCGTGGTCTAAAGTTGTTCGTCGCTTTCGTAGACCTCAAAGCTGCGTATGACACGGTTTGGCTCCAAGGACTGCTATACAAACTAAGCGCTATGGTACCTAGCTAAAGAACCATTTCGCTGCTGAAGACGATGCTCGGCCCGCGGAGCATCAAAGTGCTGTTGAGCGGCGGGGAGAGTGGATTCCAACTGCTTAAAAATGGCCTACCACAGGATTCGGTGCTTGCTCCCCTGTTGTTTAATGTATACACGAGCGACACGCCGTGCACTCAGTCCGAAAAAATTGTGTATGCCGATGACCTGGCACTAGCACACCAGGGGAGGACATTTGAGGGGGGAGAAAGCACAGTATTGCAGGATCTTTGGGAGATGCTCTAACTCTTCCAAAACTGAGGTAAGCGCTTTTCATCTCTCAAACAGTTTGGCTCAGGGGAAGCTCAACGTAACATTCTGCTAGAAAAAGGTCAACCACAGCTTCTGTCCTAAATACCTGGGGGTCATCCTTGATCGCTCTCTTACTTTTCGCGACCACCTGGAAGCTACTTCCCAAAAATTGAAGTCCTGAGCCAATCTCATAGGTCGCCTAGCGGGCACATCTTGGGGCGCTCGTGCTGTCGTCCTGCGTACTTTTGCACTTGCACTGGCCTACTCTACTGCTGAATACTGTGCTCCGGTGTGGTATCAAAGTGCACATACTAGTAAGGTGGACGTTCACTTAAACAGAGTGATGCGAGTAATTACCGGTAGACTCCAACCCACGCCGACCTCTTAGTTACCGGTACTTGCAAACATTGCGCCACCAGAGCTCAGAGGAAACAGGCAGAAGCCAGTGAGTGGCGGAAGTCATTTGGGACGACCCCCTATGAGATGCCAATCCGAAAGACCCTCAACTACATTCCCCCTCAGAGACTCCCTTCTCGGAAACCGATGTGGAGCGACAACATTATCCAGAACCACCTCGACATCCAGTTATAGTGGAAAAAGCAATGGGAGAGTTAGGTCGCCTCACAGGGTAACATCATCATTGCCGATCCCTCGACTGTAGTACAAGGGTTCAAAGAGCAACGGCTGGTGTGGTCCTCCATCAACCGAATCAGAACCGGAGTTGCAAGGTGCAATTATCATCTTTACAGGTGGGGCATCACTGATTCTCCTTATTGTGACTGAGGAAACTTTCCCACTCGAAAATTCAGCGGCATTTCGAGGGGCTACATCAGCTGATACCAGATGCTAAACAATGGCTCCTCCACTCTGATATTAAGTTTTGATCGTAGTTTGCATTTTTAAAAATACACCGCCATACGACGATGATGATGATAGCAAAAGTTGATCGTATTGATTTGGCTTTCAAGTGTAATGCAATTGTTCTTTATATTTGGTTGTATTCTATATACACACAAAAAACAAATAAAAATTATATGGCACATCGAAATTTTTTGTAGTAAAATTTCAATAAATAAATATTGATTGGATTACTTTTAGAGCCAAATTCGACAATTAATTGAGATTAAGATTTTAATTTACTGATTTTGCGTTTCAGTCAACAATATATAAAAAATGCACAGAACTAGTTGCATATTGTGCGTGTACGCTTGTTTTTTTTTGGAAACCCATAGTTTGAGTTAATTTTAATGTATGTTGATCTCACGCTAAATTAGAATAATCAGCTTAGATCCACCTACGCAATAATGAAGTACCTAGTATATTTATATCAAAAAACGTTAAATAAAAAAGAATTTCACCTCGCTCGTGCTGCTTATGGCATGGTCCAAATGCGTATCGGATATAGAGACAGATCGCCATTCATGAGGAGAGAATCTTGAGACCAGGAATAATACAATGCTCACAGCAAAGAAGCTGAACAGAACACAGAGCTGCGAAGAAAAATAATACATAATATATGTGTGTTGACGTGCAAAATAAAATATTGTCGTCTTAGAGGAAGAACCTCGGAATGGCAAAAGAGGCAACTTTACAAGAAGAAAATGTGGTGTCTACTTATTCTATTATGACGGCTTATTCAATTATTTGTCAAGGTGAAGGTGTCATAAATGAAACAATGTAAAAATCCAAATCAGATCACGCTAACGTGATCGTGGTAAGCCCTCTTCTTTCACGAGGTTCCCACTCCAAAGCGACAATAATCCTGCTAATATTATAAATGCGAAAGTTTGTATGTTTAGATGTTTTGATGTTTGTTACTCAATCACGCAAAAACGGCTGAATGGATTTGGATCAAATTTGGCACACAGGCTGAAACTAGTATATAATACTTGCTTGAATTTTTACTCGAAAGTGAGGCCACTGACACTCGCCGTCATTGTATTTTTATTCATTAAAAATTCGGCAAAATTTTCGTCCATTTCAAGTAGAGGACTAAGTGTTATGAGGACATGCCAACTAGAGTAACCATTTGAATAAACGTCCGAAATACTAATAACGATAAATAAATAACAAATATAGGTAGACCTGTCTGGTTTTGAAAAAGACTCTTCCTGTAATGCATTTAGGACAAAAATCGTTTGTCCTGAAACATTGGTCTAGACATTCTAGTTCTAATGTCCTTTATTGATATAGGGTTCTTATTTGCTATGACCAGACGCGGCGCGTTACGTTCATGAAATGATCATGTAATCTTTACACCATTAGAATACCATTAAACGATCATTTCACAAAGTTATCGTAACGCTTCGCGTTACGTCTTTACTTAGTCATAACAGGTAAGGGCCCATAATGTCACCACAATTAGCATCAGTCTCATAATATTTACAAAACTGGGTATGTTTGCGGTCTCTTAGGCATTCACGTACAAAAATCTAAGCACGTTGTTTGTTCATGTCATCGATTTTTCACATAAACTGCATACAGGAGCTGTCGTTGAATTTTTATTTTGGAAGGCAGTTATTAAAGAGGAACGTGTAAATTTTCTAGCATCCCCCACAAATGTTTACTAAAAATATTGCGATGCAGAAAAATTTTGAATACTCGATATTATTGGCTTCTATATTTGCAATGAGTTCTTCAAATTTTAAATACTTAGTTTACCCCATACTTCGCGTAGTTATGTGGTCACATTGTATTGAACAGTTTGCAAAATAAATCTGGGGATTTACTAGACCGGCCTTGTAGCAGGTAAGGTAAATTTTCGCGTTATTGCCATACCTATTTTTGGAATCGAACATGGGGCTCACAAAAAGGGGCCGTTAAACGTTTGTCGGATCTGTGGTGCTTTAAAGCTGGGCTTATCCTAGTCGTATTTCCGCTTTGTGAAAGAAGAAAAGTGGAATATAGTTTTTATAACTTCTCAAGTTTTCTTTTTCATACTTAAATTTGTTGAAGGTTCTAAGACTAAGCGAATCCTGGTGAATAGTCAGTAGAATAAATAAAAACTTTTCAGAAGAAATCGCCGAGTAATATAGAAAAACAATGAAGAATGGTGTCATAAAAAGATCAGAACACTTGGCTAAATGGAGAATGAACATGAAAAAAATACTTACGAGAATGATACTGATGAGAGTGTGTGGTGGATATAAACCCAAAAAAAAATACTCCGCGTGGTAAGTAAAGTGCATTTCCGAGAACATTATTGGCCTTTTTTAAATGCATGGGCATTCATAAAAAATATACCTTAAAATTCTATATCAAGATAAGAAGCTACCATAAAACCTCGTACAATTCAAAGAGCTCGCAAACAAATGTCGAAAAATAAAATAACACGATATGATTTTGTCCGGAATTACTCAAATACAATAAGGAAATTTGGGAACACAAACAAACGGTGCGTACTCTTGATTGATGTTTAGTATAAATAATAAATAAAATAAGCCTTTATTGCTGTTATCTTTAACTTATTGGTATCTTTAACTTATTTGACAAATATTAATTAAAAATCAAAAATAGAGTAGATAAGTAATTAACTTAAACTGAACTGTCTTCACGGCATTCGGTTGTTCTCCTCTTTTTACAGCTTGTCTTTCGACAAAGGCCTCCTCTAAGGCTTTCCATTTGTTTCTGTCCTTTGCTGCACGTAGCCAATTTGGACCGGCTACTTTCTTCAAGTCGTCCTCCCATCGTTTTGTTTGTCTTCCTTTTCTTCTTTTAATTTCTCTGGGGTACCATTCAGTTATTATTCTGGTCCATTTTTCTTTCTTTTCTCTCAACATGTGTCCCGTCCATTGCCATTTAAATTTTCTGCAGACTGATTGTACTTTTCCGAACTGGGTAATTTGTTTTATTCTTTTTAATTGTATTTTATCTCTTCTCCTTACTCCCAATACACTTCTTTCTATGCCATTCTGACAGATATTTATTTTATTTTGTTGTTGTTCGGTTAAGGCCCAAGTCTGGCAAGCGTATGTCAGACATGGCAGGAAGCAAGCATTATAAACTTTTCGCTTCTCTGACATTGGAATCTCTTTATTTTTCATTATTTCGCTCAACGACCTGAATCTCTTCCAAGTATTAGCTATTCTCCTTTCGATTTCCTTCTGCATATTTTATGTTGGTGATACTAATTGCCCTAGATAAATGTACTCGTTTACGTACTCTAATTGTTGATTATTAATTATAATAGCTTCTGTTAGTGGAGAATTGCTCATTATTTTTGTCTTTCTTGTATTCATTGAGAGACCTGCCTTTGCACTTTCATCTGACAGTTGTTGAAGCATTTTTTCCAAGGTCCTCGGACATTCTGAAAAAAGTATTAAATCGTCAGCGAATCTCAAGTTACTTCTCAAGACTTAATTTCTCTCCGTTCACGTTCAGTCCGAAATTCTTGGTAGAACTGGGTTGGTACCCAGTCTCCTAAAAATCATCTCTAGTACGGCTGAAAATATCTTCGGTGAAATAGGGTCGCCTTGACGGACGCCTCTTTCAATCGGGAACTCGTCGCCTATTCTTTCCAGTTTTATATGTGCTGTACTCTTCCCGTAAACTTTCTTTAATAGGCGTATGTACTTTCTATGGACTCCTTGTTGCTCTAATGATCCCCATATATAGTGGTGCTCCAAGGAATCAAACGCTTTATTGAAGTCTACAAATCCCAGATAGTATACTTTGTTATATTCTCTGTATTTCTGTAGTATCTGCCGTAGTACATGAATGTGGTCTATGGTCGAAAATTTGCTCCTTAACCCAGCTTGCTCCTTTGGCTGATTTTCATCGAGTGTGTTAGTAAGCCTAAAAAGTAATATTTTTGAAAAGATTTTATATATATTAGACATTAAGCTTATTGGCCTGTAATTGCCAATGTCTCCTTTGTCTCCTTTCTTGAGTAATAAGACAGTTATTGATTTCGTCCAATCTTCTGGGATATTTTCTGTTTTCATTATTGCGTTAAATAAATTGGTTAGCTTGGGGGCAATCACTGGCGTTGATATGCGAAGAAGTTCGTTAGTGGTATGATCAGGACCTGGTGCTTTTTCTAATTTCTTCGTCATAATAGCTCTTTTTGTTTCTTCATTTAGAATAAGTGGTATAGGTTCAGAATCTTGCGTGTCGTCAATCGCAGTTGTAGTGAGTTTGTCACTTTTGCTTTGGTACAAGTTTTTATAATATTCTGTAGCAATATTTAGTATTTCAATTCTTTTTCTAGTACCTTTTCCCTGTCCATTCTTCATATTTGGCATCCAATTTTTCTTTAACTCTAATTCTTTGAACGCTTTCTTTACTCCGCCTGTTTTCTTAATATGATATTGAAAAGTGTTTAACCTTTTCCGCTTCCTGTCTTTTCTTATATTTTCCTTGATCTTTTTACTTATTTCTGCAATCTCTTTACGTTTCTCTTTATTTTTCGCTCCTTGTAGAAGCAATTTTTCTTTCGTTAAGTAGTTTAGTTGTTTCGGTTGATATTATTGCTTTATTATTTGTATATACTTTCCGAGCTTCAGATTTGAGGGTGTTTACAAAGTCGCAATATCTCGTCTGAATTGATTTAGTGTATTCTTTTTCTTCCCTTCTATACAGATTTTCTTTTAAGTTTTCCATTAAATCCGCGTTATTCTTGGTGTTAACATAGGGTACCGATTGGGCTTGTAGCCTTCTACTTTTCTTTATATGTGTTCCTCGTAACGTCGCGCGTATCATTTTATGGTCCTAATTAAAATTTAAATTATGTATTATTGAAAGGTCTTTAAAAGCTTTTGGTTTATTGGTCATAATATAATCGATTTCATTTTTATACCGTCCGTTTGGGGAAGTCCACGTCCATTTCTTTCTCTTTTTATAGAAACTATTCATGATACTTAGTTTATTTTCTAAGCCGAAGTTCACTAATCTTTCTCCGTTTTTGCTCCTGGTGCCAATACCGTGACTTCCTACAATATACTCTTCGCCTCTTTGACATTCCCCAATTTGACCTTTAAAATCACCCATTACTATTAGTTTTTTGTGAGCAGACTCAACAGCTTTTTGTAATTGTTTGTAGAAGTCTTCTATTTTGTTTACGTCTTCTTTTTTATTTGCTTCAGTTGGTGAGTAAGCCTGAATAATTGACCAAGATTCTTCTCTGTTATTTTGTATGGGGAGTTTAATATTGAGAATTGCTATCCTTTCTGATATTCCTTTCAGCTCTTCTATTCGGTTAGTATATTTCCGTTTTATCAAAAAACCGACACCATATTGCCCTGGTGTTTCTCCTTTGTAATGTATTTTAAATTTTCCGTGGTCTTCTATTCCTTCTCCTAGTCTTCTCATTTCACTTATTCCTATAATATCCCATTTAATTTCGTTTATTGCTGTTTCTAATTCAATGAGTTTTTCTGGAGTTCTTAGTGATCGTGTGTTAATCGACGCTATGTGTATATCATAAATTGGTTATATTTTTATTTTTTTGGTTATATGTGCTTAGAGGGTGTTGGTCGTTTTCCCCCACGATAACCAGTCGGCTTGGGGTAGGTTGTTGCTTTTCCGTAACAAAAATCCGTAGCAAAACACAAATACAAAACTAAATATAGTTTTGTATTTGTGTTTTGTTGTATTTTCCGTTTGCCGAGAGTTAGTTGTTATTGTTGTTTGGTTATAGAAATGTTAGAAAGAGAGTTGGATCTGTTTCTCATCAAATCAAAAGCGCTAGTTCTATTGGCCTTGAAGGACATGGAGGTTTGCTGTTTTTTAGGTTGAATCTCCGAAGAATGCGGTGAGGAAGAGGTTTCCCGTTTTCTTTTGTCGTTAGTAGATCCGTTTTCCTTCACTACGAGCTTATCATACTTCAAAAAAGCTATTTTCCCTTTCTTCCTTTCTTCTACCAGCTCTGCTTGTAGAGCTTTCCTTTTAGCCAGTACTTCCTTTGGATAGTCTTTAGTGACATATAACTTTTTCAGACCCTTCTTATTTCTCATTATCTCACTCTTTTTCCACCCGTTTACGAAGGAACATAGGACTGGTCTCGGTTTGTTTTCGTCTCTATTTCTAATCCCTATTCGGTGTATTGTTTATTCCATGTTCCTCTATATCAATGTTAATATCGCCCTTGAAAGTTTTCTTTATATTATTTATTAAATCCAGTGTTGATTTTTCTATCTCTTCTACGCCAAATATAATTATATTATTATTCCTTTTTTCTCTTTTAAAATATTCTATCTCTTTTTCTAGAGTTTCTACTTTTAATTTTAAGCTTTTGTTTTCCTCTATAATCGGGAATAATTTTGTATCAATTCTAGACATTATATTGTTTGTAATAGATTCAGAAAGTTCGATAGATTGTTATTGCATTTCTGATTTCATATTGTCAAACAAAAGTTGGAATTGCGCCTCCATTTTTTATTAAGTTTGCTTGAAACGAAACGTTATGGTAGAAAATAGTGGAATTTATTTTTCAACTCTTGTAACACTAGCGTATATGTCAGTTGTTAGCTGTCACCTAGGGCTGTCACTGTGTTTATGCCAGGACTGTCAGAATGAATGAGTATGAATATTAAAGTCTTTCTTCCTTTCTGTGATATAATGTGCAGGTTTCGTCTTCAACTAATATCTGCAACACTTTAAGGTCTTCTTTTTGATGTTGTACGGTAGTGACTAGACTGTTTGGTGTTTAGAATTGATTTTTTCACGACTTTATTTGGACGTTAATGTTGACACTTCGGCGGCCGGAAACGGAAAAAAAAAAATTATAATGGCGTTTTTAAATCACGTCTGACGATCACGGTTATACTGAAAATTGATCAAAGAGTGAAATAATTCTCAAAAGTATTTAGAGATTTTCCTAATCCATAATATTTTAAGCAGTGATAGCCTGGTAGTTAGACCATTGGACTGCAAAGGTCAGAGGTCTCGGGTTCAAACCCAGGCACGCACCTCACTCTATCTATCTATCTATATCATCACGCCAGATCCCTTGCGTGGTGGGCAGAGAGTAAAGAGTTCCAACAGGTTCTTTCCTTATATACCTCTCTGGCTTCCTCCACTCTCATAGTTCGTTTCATATACGCTCGCCGATTACGGAGACTCTTGACTTCTCCTTCAGATAAGACTCGGTCTATTTGGTCGTAGTAACATAGTCTAGGTCTTCTCCGGTACCTACATCCTTCCACTTTCGCATATATCTGTTTTGTCATTCTTTCTTCTGACATTCTTTCTATATGCCCAAACCGACAGAGCATACCCTTTCTCATCTTTACACCGATACTATCTTTTATGCCTACTCGCTTTCTTACTACGCTGTTGCGAATACGGTCGGTCAGATTCACTCCGCACATCTTCCGCTGAGCTCGCATTTCTACTTACATTCTTCAACAGCGTTAGGATAAGAACTCCGTTATGTATGGCCAGCTGCGACTTTTGGCTTAAGTGCCGGCTCCCAAGTAGCTTTTCCATCGCACCATTTACTCTGTTCCCTGCACTCACTCTTCTCTCTATGTCAGCGGTGTATTTCCCATCCTTACTGAAGGCGCATCCATGATATACAAACTCATTCTCTTGCTCCAGCACATCGTTACCAACCACAATCCTTGCATTCGTTCTGGTTTCTTCCCGTTCAAAAACCATAATCTTGGTTTTCTTTACATTTAAATGTAAGCCATTGTTCATGCAGTCGTCTTTCATAACTGTGACTAGTGTTTGCAGATCAGGGGCTGTTGGCGCTATGGTTGAGGGTTTACCACTAGGTCATCGTGGGGAAACCTGTATGCCCGAGAGTTTATCGAAGCTGAGGGAAGTTTGTCAACCCACACTGGGCCAGTGTGGTGGACTATGGCCTAAACCTTCTCAGTTTAAGAGTAGGCCCGTACCCAACGGTGGGACAATTTCTTAACAGGGCTAATATTATTATAACATTTTATCAATAAGCTCTTAAATTAGCCACGTAACAGTACCGTGTTGAAATATTTTCCTGGAAGTAGGAAAATTTTACTAAATGATAACCCTAATTTCCCACCAACGCCCCCCTGTCAATGTCATTCACGAGTCAAAAGATCCATGTGTCACTATATATTGCCATACGATGATAATGATTAGTTCTTTAGTCACCTTCTACGACAGTCATACGAAGGGGCACTATTCTATTTTCAACATACGGGTCAAGGGGCTACACTACTTAGATTGTATGTAAATGATCATAATTATTATCTGCCCGCGACTACACTACACTATTTTCTGCCCGCGACTACCTCCATGTTGACTTTAGACAGGAAGCTTACTTTTTCCTGGATAGAAAGCCCTATATGTTAATCCAGATAATAAACTAACTGTGTGTGAAATTTCATTCGAATCCGTTCAGCCCGTTTTTGCGTGATTGAGTAACAAACATACGAACATACAAACTTTTTTTTTCTAATTTTGTAATATTAGTTGGATAACACTTGAACTATAATAATTGTGTTTCTACCCAAAACAATATAATGTAGTTTCCTATTATCAAACATCTACAAATTCCTGCATTATTTTTCTTTACCCAAGAATGACATTATTATTACGAAAATAATTATAAAAAAATCATTTCTTTAAAGTTACTATAGAGCCTTTGCCCCGCTAATGTAGATAATTAGTATAACAGCTAAGGGGTTAAGTGTAGCCGGCGGTTTTTTTAACCTTTCTCAAACCTGATAGCCAAATCTTAAAAAGACTATAATTTTATTTCTTGACATGGAGTACTTTTTTAGTCTATCTGAACAATAAAAACATGATTCAATACAGGTCTTCACTCACCCATATCTCTTTTGATAAAGGTCGAAGGAAACTGAATGTGTCTGATAACTGTTTAGGCGTCCTTGGCGTATAGGTGACCGGTGTTACCACAGTGAGGAACGGTTCGCTAAAGTCTATTATCCTCTCGCGTTCAGGTGTCACTGGCAGAGGTGCTATAGTTAAATCAGCATTCTGGAAATAGAAGATTCATTAAACATCTTGTAGGTCTATCATGACGCTGGGGGGAGAGAAAGTTCCAACAGATTCTTTAATACTAAACTCTGTCGCCTCATTCATTTGCATACACGCTTCCCGCTTACGAAGACTTGAAGTATCCATCCGAAAAGAAAATTTAGTCTATTTGATCATAGTAAGTTATTCTAGGTCGTCAACGTTACGTATATGCTGCCTCTTTTTTATTCTATTTTTATTGCTATTTTTCCTTTTATAATTTTAGGTGGTATTTTACGTATTAGACCTCTTAGTTTGAGAGGAGGTTCGTGCCCAACAGTGGGACAGTTTGTTAACAGGGCTCATATAATTATTATTTAATTTTAGGTGTAGGATTAACTGCCTCGTTGGTCTAGTGGCAAAGCGCATCGCATTGTGATCACGAGGTTCTGGGTTCAAATCCCAGGTCGGACAAGTGTAGTTTTTCTAGCGAAAACTTCCTAGTACGAGTCCGGAGTCTGGAATTGTGCCCGGTATATGCCAATAGGCTCGCCCCCTCTTACGTGGGACCTAACATCGTCAGCGAAAGTTATTTTCGGTACACTTCTGTCACTTCCGCTTGGGGAATATAGGCGTGACGGTGTATATATTTATATATAAGTTACTGGAGTGCTGTGGTTCTACTAAAAACTGTTACAATTAAAGTGTGATGTTTATTACGAAACCACAGCAGATTGTGTTGCCATGAATGAAATGACACTATACAATAACTGGATACCTATTAATATAAATAATATCAAGATTTTGATGTTTACTTTTTATAGATATATAAAATACTCTTTTAAAATATATTACAGAAACAACTATACAGGTAACATAATACTTTTGTTTTAATATTGAATCAACATATTCACATTTCCCTCCAAGTACATAAAACACCCGAGATAAGAGAAACTAGCCTCGCAAATATTTCATTAGACATTTAGACGAGCGACTATGAAATAACACGGAGCGCACACATCGCCATGCCAACACATAAATACAAAGAGATTAAGGGCGAACCTTCACTAGATATTAGATTTACTGCCAATTTTCTTCGTGGAGTTAAATTAGTTTGAGAGAAGAGAATGGAAGCCTTTATAGCGGTAGTAATACGTCTGAAAGTCATACAAACGAAACATGCGAGGGTGGTGGTGAGAGTTATCTAGCTGAGCAGGGGACTTTTATCCTTGTTTATATTCTGCTTTGTTGTGGAAAGTGAGAACAGAGCGGTCATATTAAGTACCTCACTATTATAACTCAGCGCTCCCTTGAATGGCTTTTTGGTGCATGTTAAAACATATGTCACAAATCTGATAATAAATGGAAGGAAATCAGGGCTTAAGCGGAGACTTCGGATTGGGCATTGAAATGTAGGGAGACAAACCGCAAGGTGGACTGATGACCTAATAAAGATGGCCGAAAGAGGGGACTGTAAGCGGATCGGAAAATTGAAGTGAATGGAGTGCAATGGAATAGACTTACACTCAGCATTGGGTGACTATAGGTTGAATGTAGGAATCCAGAGAGGTCTGTATTACTCTCTGTCTGCCCCGCAAGGAATCTGGTGTGGTAATATACATAGATAAAGTATTCAGAAACACAAAGTAAAGAGCAAATAATTCATATAATATAACTAATCTGACAATGTAAAACGCAATTTTCAACGAACTTTTGATATACGACAGAACGAGTTAAACTTCATTATAAGGATACTAGTTAAAGTTGGAATTTGATTAATGACTTGATCCAGTAATATATTGAGTCCATCTCTTGTGAAATAATATGGTACATCATAGGAATTACTAAAATAAGGAGAAACATCTGCCTGTTTATTGCTTACTCTTTTTCAAAGGGAGAACAAGGCAAAACCCTTTCCACTAAGATACCTCTCGGGGATCTGTACTTTATGTATGCCCTAGATGGCATTTAGTATGGAAAGAAGTGTACATCTACACATATAATAGAAGCCAATTCTACGATTTTTGGCTTACGTGTCTATTTGTCTGTCTGTCTGTCTGTCCAAGGGTATGAACTATCATAACGCAAAACCTACAAGGTGGATTTTGATGACACTTTGCACGCAGATACCTTAAAATGTTGACTAGCATATTGTATAGTATTTATTCCGGAAAATTTAAAGGTTTTTCCATAAAAGACGGAAATAAGCGAAACATTGAATTTCTAAAAAAAACACTCCTGCTCTCTAGTCCAAACCTGTTTGATGGATTTAAATGAAATTTTGTGAAAAAGAATAGTTTTTGAGGAAATAAAAGTCGATTTTTATAAATCATTCATTGTCCCAAAACAACTTAGCTAATAGATTGTTGCGGGATAAATCATAAAACTTTATTATTGTTTGCCCGAACTGCAATCCTACGTCATAAAATATGTTATTTTGCCTACACATGAATTCCTTCATGCATTGATATTGGACTCAGGATCGTGTCCTCACGAAAATCTCTTCAGAGGCAAAGCATTCACTCGAAATTGTTTAATTAATTATTATTAATTGAATACGCGTTGATTTAAACACTCAAATATGGTTTCGTAAATGAACCGATCCGCGATGATGCATTCAGGATTGTATCTTCTAGAGAGAACTCTAACGGTGAAAAGGCCGGATCCGAAACTTTAACGATGATTAATATCCTACGAGAAGACTAATACAAAATGTACTGACAAAACTTTGCTACATACGTACTTAGCCGGCAATGTACCGTTTTTAGATATTATTACGCTAGTACAACCTTTGGCAAGGTAGGTAGAGAAGGTTTAAATCAGAAACATTTTACAGATAATGTAATAATACATAGATAAACTGATATTCCTTCTTAAAAAGAAAGATATTGTACTTATATTATCTTATTTTTATGAGACGGCGTTAGTGTTGTTTGTAGAATAAGATCGCGCTATAGTTTAGTTTATATTTCACAAAAACCACCTGTGCGGGCTAAGTGGGGCTAAGACTGAACTCAGTGATAGAAATAGTCGAAAGAGAAATAAGTTTGGTGGAAGTTGACAAAATATACAACATATTCACTACACGGTTCTTCCGTGATAGCCATTATTTCACTAACATATTTATGCTTACGGAAAGAATAACGGTTCTTGCGACATACCTGATATTTAATAATATCCAAAATGGCTAAACGAATCGTAAAATAAAACAGAACAGTTTTTATTTAGTAAAATAGCACGACTTCTGCGGTATATCTATTTTTTCTTCATACTAAAACGGTTGAATACATTATAAAGAAACTTAATGTGAAAGAAACCACACAGATATATAATGCAAAAGCGAAAGGACGTAGATATTGTGGAAGACCTACACTATTTTACCATGAACGAACGAATATCTATTTTTTCTTCATACGAAAACGGCTGAATACATTATAAAGAAACTTAATGTGAAAGAAACCACACAGATATATAATGCGAAAGCGGAAGGACGTTGATATTAGGGAAGACCTACACTATTTTACCATGACCGAATAGACCGTGTCTTATTCGAAGGGCAAGTCACAAGTCTCCGTAACCGGCGAGCGTGTATAAGACGAAATATGAGAGTGGAGAAAGCCAGAAAGGTCTGTAAGGAAAGAACCTGTTAGAAGCCTATACTCTCAGCATACCCCGCAAGGCATCTGACGTGGGTTTGTAGATTGATAGATAGTAATAAAGTATCTTAAGTCGTGAAATAATAATATGAAATAGGTAACTTTGTTTACACACTAGGTCATGCCGATATTATTCGTCTAAGTGGTATATAAAATCACACCAATATGCATTTGGTGGAGTTTTTTACCGGTTGAAGGCCCAAAGATATTAATCATATTTCAACCAAAGATAAGCCTGGCAATCCTTCGATTTCCCTCTTCCTCTTCACAGGTGACTGGAATCCTGGTGACCTGTTGAAATTGTTCTACAACGAAAATTTACTCATTTTTAAGTTGAATTTCCAAATACATACTTTTGCAAAACAAAGACTTGGTTTAAGAGATAAAACGTAGACTGTTTAACTTACTTTGTCAAATAGTCGCAGGTCTGATCCCCCACAGCGACGGGAATATTGATATGGGATTTGTGATTTTAAAATAAAGATGATATTTTAAGTGCATACGAGCACAATAAAAAAAAGTTTGTTTGTCCGTGTTAATATATAGAATGGCGGAACCGATTTTAAATAGACTATCCCTACAAAATCGACGATTGTTTATGACTACTTTTTAGCTCGGGAAATGCAAAATTGCTGGGGGATAGTTGTTTTAAAAGATTTAAAAGAAACATAATATGGAAAGTTTCTAAGGCTTGGAGTACTATCCCAAAAAGTCCTACCTATGTCAAATTACAAAATAAACGCGTGTGAAGCCGCGGGTAACAGCTAGTCATTAATGTAGGTACAAGAATAATTTTTACTGCGATTCATATTTGGATACTAATAAGCAATAACTAAAAATTTAATTTTGTTGTTATACAATTGGAGTATTAATTTAAATACCACGTTGCATTTGGTAGACATGTTTATGCTTATTTGTGTTAATTTAATATACATTTTATAATACATAATACTATACATATACATACATAATTATACAACAAACATAAATCAAAAGAAAGGTGATTATCATCATCAATTGAAAGACGTCCTCTACTAGACATAAGCCTCCCCCAAAGATCACCACAATGACCGGCTCTATGCTATACGCATCCAGCTTTTTCTCGGGACATTACAAGAGGATAAAAATGGATCAAAGTCAGACACGCACGATAGATATCTTACTATCTTACACATTCTAAAGATGGGACAAATAAGATTTTTTCTGGTTTTTGAACAGAGAATTTCCACAAAACATATGACTTGACTTATATTCATGAAAAGATTTCATAAGCGTTTTACTTATTTTCATGCATTTTTTCTTTACGACTGTTTTTTTTTCGCATTGGGCAGTTTTATGTTAACGTTTTTTACTCATTTCCGTACGATTGGGTCAATGCAATCCTAAGCTGAAAATCTGTGTTATTAAGCAACAGTTTACAAAACTATCAATACTACTAACAAAATTCCACTGAAACCGAACGTTGACCGCCACCTTTTTTAGTACTAGAATACGAAGACATTGATCAGCAACAGTTAGGATTCGGTGCAGCCAAATTTGTTCGTAGACTTGGAGCCCTGTTTCTACTTACAAAGGCTTAAGTTCCCCCAGCCGTAAGGGTGTAGTAAATAAAGTTTAGATGGTATCTGCTGCTGCAAAGTGTGATTTCCTGGTGCCGGGAGCGTAGCGTTACACGGTGGTTATCCCCAGCGTTCCCATCGTTATTCAAGTAAAAAGTCGCTCCCGTGCGCCAAAACCGTGGATTTGGATAAATGTGCAACACTGGAGCGGCGGGTCCGATATTTCTTTTTTTCATCGCAAACGTGCAGTCTCCCGCCCGCGACATCAAAAATAAAACAACATTTTACCAGTAAAATGTGCTGTAATGTTCCTACGCCACTCCATGAGTTGCCGTTCACAAACTGTATTCATACTCAGAGATTGGCTCCAAAAAAAGTATAAAGCAGCCGCTGACGTAGCACGTCTCCTCGGAAAACATCGAAGTCCCAATAAACTGCATTATTTTATCCCGGAGAATAAATCCTTTTAAGCAAACTTCAGTCTTTGTAGCGTGGCGGTTAATGGAACAGAGATTTACCTTTTCCGTACGTGCTGCCGTTCAAAAATTCGAAATTTAATCCAACATTACTTTAAGGGTAGACGCCGTTATTTTTCTTGTTTATCCCGAAACACTGGTCATAACATAATACGTCCCAGCGTCAGTCGTAAACTTAGCGACTTCCACTGCGTTATTATATTACTCGGGTATATGCGCCATAATATTTCTATTAGGTAGACATCAACTGTCTCCTTTGTTTATTGTCTGAGTTAATATGATTTGCCTTTAAGATCATACGTAGAGAAATGTGTTTGTTCTTCTCTAAGTACGCATTCGTTACTGTATAACATGTTAGAATGAATGAATTTAAGTCTGGATACTATTATTTTCTTACTATGTCTTGCTATAAAAAATATAGAATTTAGGTAACGCGAAAAAAATAGAAAAATGCTAACAACATAAAACCTTCAATTGATTCTCAGAACTAGGGTAAAGTTGTATACCAATATTATGAATGATTTACGATACTAGAATTTTTTTTTGTTGTATGTAATTATGATTTCTGGGGAACTGATTTTATTAGTTTACTTTCAATAGAAAAGTATCATTTAAATTAACAAATTAGCGATGTAAGTAAATACTCCCACACGCGATTAAGTATATTTTGGTGAAGGCAAGTTTGTGGCCACCCGCTGTCAGAACTAACGAGTATCAAGCCGTCCATAAGGCTTTTAACTTTGTCACATTCAGTGTGAAATGGGGCCAACATGTGCTTCTCAAAGTACGGAAAAGCTTGGAAATGGCAATGCCACAATCGGACACAAATCTCAGTCTGAGTAAGTAAAAAAGTGCATAGTGATAACCTTAGATAAATTTCTTGCTTGGATGGAGCACCACGTGCGGATTCGATATAAAATTTATCTTACTGGGTAGATAAATTATAGTACGTACACTCACGCGCACGCACACATTCACAGATTTGAACAAATATTCAAAAAAACGAACAGTGGCATCACGCACACATAGTACGTAACTGAGGTCGCTATCAGGCTAGTGTTGTAAAAATGAGCGCAGTGGTCGAGCGCTTAGCTCTGAGTCGACGCTCACGAGCGTTGAAACACGTAGAAGACGCAAGCGTTTTAAGCGCCGACTCGAGCGTTTTTACAACTATATCAGGCGCCATTTTCGTTAGCAATGCTCCGTCTAGAGAAGTCTGGCACCCGTATCTATGAACATGTCTAAGTAATTACCTTTATTAAATTAATTGCAAGTACATTATTTTTGTTACAGTTGAGAAATTGTCAAAAGTAAGAAATGTCAAAAGTTCTTGGCCTAATTGTCACCATTATCTTTACTCAAGCAATGAGCTTTCCTTGTGACGGTGCATAATTTTGTGGTACCTGTTCTACGTTTTCATAAGTAAATAAAACGTAAGACGTAATATCGTCAGTTCCAAGAGAGTCTGAAGTAGTGAGTCATATTTTTGTTCAAGTAAGTAATGGCACTTACTTGACTACGGAATAAGATTTCGACTAAAAATCATCAATAATAAAACATGACATTCCTAGGCTAAGTTATTTCTAAAGATTAAGTACTTAGTTGTATATAGACACGGGTTTTATTCTGAGTTGATAGCTCGCGATTTCGCGGCCCCACGAGCACGTTTTGAGCAAACTATAATATGTCAGCGATATATTCCATTCAAAAACGCATTAATCCATTCATCCACATTATGCAAACTAGAGCGACGGGTTGATTCGGGCGCACGATTTGAATCGTCTGCGATAATCCCCGCCTCTTACTTACGGTCTATTAAATGAGCCTGTCTGAGGGTGCCTTAACTTTAGGGCCCGTTTATTATATGAAAATCCATTTGAGCGACTCACTCGAGAACTGTAATCAGTCACAATAAAATTATACGGTTTCTTAAGGATTTAACTAAATATTGAGTGACTTAGATTTAGGTTATGTTAGGTATATATATTACACATGAAATACATATATTTTTCGGATTTTATCGCGATTTATTTTAGTTTTTTTTTAAGTTTTCGACGTTTCAAGTGATTTGCAGCTTGCCTGACCACGAAAGGGGCTGAGGTGTTTGATGTCTACAAGGCATAGTTATTTCGGGGTATTTCTCTATTTTCTTTGTTGATCCGATCTACGCAGAGTAAGTTCACGGGGTCTTGATATCTTTTAGTGTTGTTTGGTTTGAAATTTAATTATATTAATTACTGAATAGCAAGTCGGGAAAAGTATCCAGCCATCTTCTGTATTGAAATTAGAATGTTTCTCCAGGCTTGATAAATTTATTTCAATTTTAAATAAATTTGTTATTATTTATTCAAATAAAATTTCGTAGAGGTGTTAAAATTTGTGTTAGTTGCTAGATAAAAAAGGAACAGTAGCTCAGTAGTGTCACTTTATCTATCGAGGTCGTTCATAGCTTTCACAAATATGTATGAAAAAAATGTGCACTGACCGTGCAGGTACAATATAGGTTCACACGCTATTTGAATACACAAAAAATATCCAAAAGCCACACAGGAAACTTAAACTTATTCCATTTCAATCGTCAATTTTTAGAAACCCACACATACTTATTAGTAAACAAAATCTCGAGTATTAAAACGAAAAATTTATCTTTAACGACTCAATCACCCGACGTACAAAATTAATCATAAGGGTAACGTATCAGGGACCTACATAAAAATTAAAAATGCCAAATGGCAAATATTTCCAGACTATCCGAAAACCTTCAGAAATTTAGAAATTTTATACTTTGAACGCTTATATGAAATTCTTTTTTACATTTCATTACATAATTATAATTCGATACAATTACGCACCCCATTTTAAAAGTTTGATTAAGAAATTCTCAGATTTTGATTAGGTAAGAACCATAGAAATGATAATGGTGTCTTATTAGACACCAAAAGTCTTAGCACCGCGTGAACTAGCCACCACATTAGATAGACAAAATTATCACAAAATACTTTAGTACTCGGTACGCTAATTTAGTGGCTGAACTTAGTATTCTGTAGCATATCTAACTACGAAAAGTCTTCAAAACATATAACTCTACTTATAAGGAATGACAATTCATCAGAAAGTGTATTTTACAGCAATAATATTCGCCACATATGTGACACAATTATCACAAAATGGTTTAGCACTGGGTACACTAATTTAGTGCTTAAACTTAGTATTTTGTAGCATATCTGACTGTGAAAAGTATTTCAAAACATGTAACTACTTGCTAGGAATGAAAATTCATCAGAAAGTGTTTTTACAGCAGTAATATGAGTGACTTTTTTTCAGACTCTACTATATTATTACGCTAGTTCACTTCTAATGTTTTATTATTACAATTATTGTGTTAAGATCACGATATTACACCATTTTAGCCAATGAATGAAAGTAAAAAAGTAGGTAGTTTACAAGCAGACAAACTCTGAAATATAAATTCCTATTTGATTTTGATCGACGCGATAGTAAAAATCATTTATAAAGATTAATTTCTAAACAAAAGTTAAAAGTTATCAAACGTACCTTTCTCATAAATTCGGCAAGAACGCTCGAAAAGGGATCTATTGAGTCTTTTCCATTGTATTTGCCTGAGATTTCCTTGGTTAATTTAATTTCATCTGAAATAAAAATTTGTAATTAGATATTCATAACTATTAACAACAATGAAATGTGCAAGCATATTGAGCATAATGAAAAAGTATCTTGGTCACACATCCCAGTGTGTGTCTGTTCGTTAATATTTCTTCTACTCTTAAGCAGTTTGACCGATTTTGATGACTTTTTTTGTACATATGGGGTCACCTAGATGGTTCTTAGCTATGGTTGGTGCTGTTGTCAACCAGGTGTAAAACCGCGGGATAATGCTAGTTCAACTATAAAGAAGCGTATTAACTGCAAATGTTTGCGTGCAATTATTGAATAGACGTCTACGCAGAAGCTCGTGTTTCATATGTATCTTAACGCTTAAACTAACAACTATTTTTATTTATCCAGATGGGTGTTCCATCTCCTGTACTTAGTATTGCATTACCATAATGTGGGGATGATTCTTAGTGACTGCTAGGGTACGAATGATTCTTACATACTGTGGAGTACAACCCACCTCCTTGGGTTAATGCCATTTAACATTGATCATATTTTGTACAGAGAACAAGAAAACTGCCTGCGCGTAGCTATAACGTCGGTTCTAGGTCTGAATCCTAGGTAGGACAACGTTTAATTTTTAGAAGGAAAATATCCCTGCATCTGTTTGGAGTCTGGCAATGGAGTCTACAATGGCAATAGGGTCGCCCCCTATTACATTTGGACTTAACATCGTTAGCGAGAAGTGGGTGTGCACAGTTATCAGCCACCTGCACTGGTGGAATATAGGCGTGACAGTGTTTATTTTTGTATTTATACAATAACAAATAATACAAACATTTAATTCCAACTTTCTTAGCAACCAAGTCCATGAGGTCCTTGCAAAATCCAAAGTATGGGTCATCTTTCTGTCCGTACTCGACTTTCTGCATCAGATAAGGTTCTTGGAGGAAAGATGACACAATGTAGGTTTTATTAATGTCGTACGTGGCCGGCGATCGAAGTTGAACATATCTTGGTGAGACCAACTGCAATCGATGAGCGTCGCTCCACGTTGCTACCTAGGATTTGAAAATTAAGTAAATTATGTGTTAATACTTTGTCATTTTTAGCCTCAGACTAAAAGAATAAGCCCACAGAGTTAAGGGCTTAAGCACGCACGATAATTTTAGCTTCGGCGACTAACGTTTTTGTGGATTAAAAGCGTTTTGGCTTTTAAATGGGTGCAGAGTGGAACTAGTCGCTGCGATGATCGTTAGTTTCAAAAGCCAGCTTCCAAAACTAACAATCAAATGTGCTGGCATAAGAGTTGGTTACAGCACCGAGCTCTCGGAAAGCCAACAAATCGTTAATAGTTTTTTCATGTTTTATTTTTTATAATATTAAATATGTTATATAAAGGGTAACCTGCATAAAACAGATGCCTAATAAAACCGGTGATTCACAAGCGAATCCTCGCCAAAAACAAATTTTGAAAGTTCCAAGTGGCGACTCGAAGAATGGCTCCAAAAGTTTGTGCGCATTGATTTATGAGTGCCGAGAAATCATTAGTGAGTTGTGGAACAGAAGTGGGACAAAATAAAGTTAAAATTAACCTTTGAAAGTAACGGATGTGCTAAGTTTACCCCGAATTTAATAAAGCTCATAAAATAAATCTAACTTGTTCACGCTTTCATTTTGTGTTTGCTGAAACGTGCTTTGGGCTCGGTCAATGATGGGAAATTTTGTTATCAGTCTTTATATGATAATGTCCTATCTTTGTGTTTATTGACACAAACGCAGACAATTCTCATAATTGAGATGGGAAAATACATTAATTTACGACTGTGAAATGTTTGTTTGAGTAGTTTTGAGAGATGGAAACGGTAGCGGTAAAGGCGATTGAAGCGAATTGTACCAATTTAAATTTATAATTGGTATTTGAAACGCAAACTATTCATGATCGTATCAGGATGCTTAAAGCTCTATGTTGCCGAGAACATGTTAATAACCGTACCTTTAACATTGCACTTTGGACTGTCATCTCGACGACATGCAGAGTGAAATTATGCCGATGTCCTTCTTCATTGAATGAAATATTTCCAGTAAGGCCTTCGATATCGGTCTAAAACATAAGACAAATAAGATATTAACAAACTAGTACCCAACCCAAAAAAAGAAGGATATTTTTTATACCCTTTTCAGTTTAAAAATGTTCATTCTCAAAAAAGACCAGTAATTAACACAGTAAACTTAAAAGTAAAGTAACTTATTCATTTTTTTCCTTTCACCATTACTTAATTACATTTATATGGATTCTTTTCAATAATATGTTGAGTCTTAGTAGTTAGCAAGTTTTGACTTAAATGCATTAAATGATGTATGTTTTTTTAATAAATGACGGTAAGTCTCAGTTATAGTTGTGCCTTCGAAAGCTGGTAAATATTTTTTTACTACAATTCATTATTTGGGGTAGAGCCAGAGGGCTTAGTACAAAAACTATAATGGTATCGCGTTGGTAGCGAATAATCGTGTTGTCACGTTCATGTTTATTTAGTCAATTTGTAGAGTGACCAGGATGGCATATATTCGCTAGCATCACGCATACGTCATCGTCTTCATTCTAGGCCCTCTGAATTAAGCAAACAGCCTTTAGTATGATTTTCTAATAGAATGATAGGTTTTTACCTTACCTTTTTAATAAGCCTAGAAATCTTATCACCATGTTCAAAAGGCACTACCCAGCTTTTTCCCGGGTTGCAATCAATGACTTTAGTAGAGTTTGCTTGGCCTGCAGCACGGCGTAAAGCATTTCTAAAGGCGTCAGGTTTCTTCCTCCAGAGTCTTCCGAGGGCATCCATGAGGACTTGCACTCCATCGTACATGAGAGCAGTCTCAGCCTATGCAAGTAAAACTTACATTTAAGTAATCATATAAGCCTATATAGTCCCACTGCAGGCCTTCTTTCACAAATCCAGGTGAGAGAGATTAGGTCATACCCTACCATTTGGACCTAGTGCTGATTTTCGAAGGCAGGTTTGTGGTCACCTGCTGTTGGAACTTATCAAGCCGCCTATAAGGCCTCCAACTTGGCTTTCCGACTACCACATTACGTGGTAACAGGGACCAACGGCTTAAGGTGCCTTCCGTAGTACGGAGACGCTTAAATATAAAAATGACAATCGGTCACTCATCTGGGGCTGGCCGAGTCAAACGCTGCTTAACCTTGGTGATCGCTAAGAACACGGCGGTCGCACAACGCTAAGAGCGCATCTTAAGTTAAAAGAAAAATCTAAACTAAAAATTTAAAACACCCCTAACTTAACTGAGTCGTAGCTAACAAAACTCTCGATCAAGTCACCTTTCAAACAAAAAAAAACTCAATCAAAATCGGTTCATCCCTTTAGAAGCTTCGATGCCACAGCTAGACCTCTGCCTCTTTTTTCTGCCTTTTTTTTTCATGCCTCTTTTTTCGTTGGGGGTTAAAAGGACCTCGGCCATCAGTCGAAGTATTATTTTCTCTATCTATCTATATCATCATGCCAGATCCCTTGCGGGGTAGGCAGAGAGTACAGTGTTCCAACTCATCCTTTCCTGGAGACCTCTCTGGATTCTTCCACTATTATAGTTCATCTCATACACCCTCGCCAGACGCCTCTTGACTCGAAGCATTATTAACGCCTAATTAATTATGGTACCTCCGTAATACATCATTATAACTTTAGAAATTATTTCGTGGCTATACACGCTCTACAAAATTAATTATTTGCTGCAGCAATGGTCCTCTATTGGAAATAAGATCTTAATTTTATGAAATAAGGCCTATTTTCAAACTGTAGTGGTTTTTTAGTTGAGCGTAGATAAATGGAGGTTGTCCTGATAATGTGTTCATTATCACGGCTTTATTATTGCGACAATAACACATTTTTTATTCAAATACTTATTAGGTGGGACTAAAGTAGTTAAAAGTACCATTATCTGTTAGACTGTTGTCCGTCTGGTTTAAAATTTTCAAGAAGATTTAAACTGTCTTAAAAATAATTTCATCTCGTCTCTTTGGTATAAACTCGAACGCGTAGTTTCGTTTGCCAAGAATCTTTGTGACAAGTTCACTTACCACTAGCGAAGAAATATTATAAATATTTTGTGCAAGCGCTAACTTTATTCAGTAGGTTTATAAGCTTTTTTGGGAATGTTGCTGTGTGCAGCTTCGCTGGACAAGAGGGCGAGCGTGCAACTACTACGCTCGAGATTGCTGTGTGCTATTGGTATATGTTTACTTCAATAATTATTGGATTTTAGATGTAGAAATAATTACGTTGTTATGATATGATAATGTCCTATCTATCCTAGATAATAATATTTTCCGTACCCCTATTAAGGTTGTAAAAATATTGGTGCATAACTCTGCTAATTATGGAAACCTAATCATAATAAATCTGCCTATCCTCTTTGATTTGGGCAAAGGCCGTCTCTCACAAATCGTGGTGACAGAGATATTAGGTCAATGGATACTCATTCATGTATAATTAATAGCCGGTTTCATTATTCAACTCAAGGATAGATTTGCTTATCTGTCAGTAGAATTATGACAGATTTCCCATGCAAGATATATCAAAATTCTATCCGTAGTAGGCAAATCTGGCCTTGAGTTGAGTATTGTCACCGGGCAGTAGTCAAGATTTTGATTTAAACAATTGGTGCTTAATTAAGATTGTTTTCTCCGAAATAGCTGCCTCGTTAGTCTAGTGTGGTCACGAGGTCGTGGGTTTAAATCCTACGTCGGACAAATGTAGATTTTCTAT
The DNA here is from genome assembly GCA_905147815.2 of Phalera bucephala. Taxonomy (NCBI): domain Eukaryota; kingdom Metazoa; phylum Arthropoda; class Insecta; order Lepidoptera; family Notodontidae; genus Phalera; species Phalera bucephala. Next base: position 17,787,321 of record LR990609.1, on the reverse strand, counting down.
CGAATAATGCCCAGTATCAGTCTGGGGTCTGGAACTGTGCCCGGAATATGTCAATAGGCTCGCCCACTATTACATGGGAATCATCACCGTCTGCAAAAAGTGGTGTACACAGTACACCTTTTCTTTACGTGGGAACATCCTCATGGACTTCCGCCAGCCTCAGGGGAAGCTGGCGGGGCATGTCGGACTCTTACCGACTAAAACCCCACGGTGGCCGGCATCGACACTTCGGGGAGTGGCTCCGGGATCTCTGTTAGGAACACACCGGTGCCCCTTTGTATCGTTCTCCGAAGAGCCCGCCTTCGGGGGGGGAGCCTATGGACCCGCTCCCCCGATCACAGCAGCATGGATCACACCACGCCGCCGTCCTCCTCGGGGTCGCACGTGAACAACGCTTAGGGCACCCGCCCCAGCGCTCCACAAGCTCAAGGGCCCCCCTGCGGATATTGGTACAGGGGGGTCCCCCGCCAGATGTTACGGCGGGGTACACAAGTTAGTCCGTATTATAAAGCCCCGGGCTATTGGGCTGGGGGGCTTGGGCGAGCTGTGCCTCCACCCCGGCGCCGTCGCCTTCACCGAGCGGGATCGGCCCTCTCCCGATCCCGCTCGGCCTCCTCCTTCTGAGACATCAATGTCTCGCAGAAGGAGGATACGGCCCCCCACGCCGATTTCCCTGCCAGCATAGCCGCTACTACTGCCGGCAGGGAGAGGTCCGGTCCAGGATCCGCTCGGAGGCCCACGCTGGGCACTCAACGAGCGTGTGTTCTGCGGAATCCCGGTACCCACCACAATGGTGACAGGCTGCAGACACCTCGCGTCCAATCTTGCTCAGATAATCACCGAAAGAGCCGTGACCGGTGATTATCTGAGCAAGCCTGTAGGAGATTCGCCCACTCCTCCACTGTTGCCAGGCTTCAAAGGACGGCAAGATAGCTCGGACAACGCGCTTGCGCGCGATATGCTCCTGGCTAAGCCTCGCGCGCCACTCCTCGTACACAGTACACCTCTGCCAACCCTGCTTGGGGAATATAGGCATGACGGTGTTTTTATCCCCGAAATAAAATATAAATATAGTAGTAAAATTAATATTTTCTAAACCACACTTTTCAATATAGAAAAGTGTTTCGAAATAATATATAGTGTATATCGAAAATTAACTCTGTAACTATAGTTATAGAGTTTATTATCGATATAAGCACACATTCTCTCGAAAGATTGCCGACTATGTAACAGTTTTTCTTAAAACACGATGTTCCACTCTAGGAATTATTTCTGTATCACAGATATTGATATCACTTGTATAAATACACAGACAGTAAATACCCTGGCACCAACAATTGTATTTCTTCCAATGTCATCACCAGATCTCTTGTGGAGTACTCAGAAAATATATTTGTGTTCAAACAAAGATATGTCTCGAGCGGGGATCAAATCGCCAGTTCTACAAGTAGAACCAAAGTTCAAAGAGCCAAAGTTCCTACCCCCTAAACCGTAGATCAAGCCATTGTTACAGATACTTAATAATATTAGCCCTGTTAAGAAACTGGACAGTTTCTTCACCGTTGGGCACGGGCCTCTTCTCAAACTGAGAGGGTTTAGGCCATAGTCCACCGCGCTGGCCCAGTGTGGGTTGGCGAACTTTACACACCTTCGAATCGCTCTTAGGCAGGTTTCCTCGCGATGTTTACCTTCACCGTTAAAGCAAGTGATAGTTAATTCTTAATACGTACAAGCTTTCGAAAAGACAGAGGTGCGTGCCTGGGTTTCAACCCGAGAGCTCTGACTTTGCAGTCCAACGGTCTAACCACTAGGCTATCACAGTTTTGCTATCACAGATACTTATTACCACGATACCCGCCTCATTATTTGGAAAAACAAATACCATTCCTTAAAAGTTGCAAATGCCAAAGCTTTCGTATCTTTGGTGTTTGCAACTATTCTATGTATCTATATCATCACGACAGATCTCTTATTTCTTATTTTTTTTTATTAAGGAACTAACATCCGTTTACAAAAATTAATGTTTTACGGAAAAAAATCGGAATGTAAGAAGGAGAATGAAAGTAGGATAAATGCGGTAGAAATGCGAGCTCTGCGGAAGATGTGCGGAGTGAAGCTGACCGACCGCATTAGCAACAGCATAGTAAGACAGCGAGTAGGTATGAAAGATAGTATCGGTGTAAAGATGAGAAAGGGCATGCTCCGTTGGTTCGGGCATATAGAAAGAATGCCAGAGGAAAGAATGACAAAACAGATATACAATGTGAAAGTGGAAGGATGCAGGTACCGGGGAAGACCTAGACTATCTTACTACGACCAAATAAACCGAGTCTTATCTGATGGAAAAGTCAAGAGTCTCCGTAACCGGCGAGCGTGTATGAGACGAACTATGAGAGTCGAGAAAGCCAGAGAGGTATGTAAGGAAAGAACCTGTTGGAACTCTGTACTCTCTGCCTACCCCGCAAGGGATCTGGCGTGAGGTTATAGATAGATAGATAGATAGATAGATAGGAAAAAAATAACATAAATAGACGTGTAGTTTCCTTAATATAACTTATAACATAGTGGTCACTAATACATAATAAGGAGTAGGTACACACATAGTAACATATTCTTGACAATTAAAGTAAAATTAATGAAAGTATGAACAATGAAAATAACAAATAACAATATATACCTAAACAGTGTATAACAAAAGTGGTTAAATGTAAAGATAAACTGCAGAATAGAAAAGATAGATAAAACAGAGAGAGACTTGAACTTATTAAAGGCTATACTATACTGAATTAAAGGCTTTCTTTAGTGAGGTGACTGAACAGCAAAATATATTTACATCGGCTAGTTTTTCGATTACATTTTAATTTTTTTTTCATTTCATTTCTCTCTTGCGGGGTAGGCGGAGAATACAGACAATTTTTAAGGGGCTACCGCGATAAAAACTTGTATTTGTACTCCGTGTACTTCAAGGACTATATGGATTAGAGATTTTACATGACTTTTGACTGTATATTCTTAAATCTGGTAATAGGAATACACGATCAAACTAAATTTACTCGATAGAAAAAATCTAATATCATCTCTGTGTAACGTTTACTGATTCCATCGCGAAAACCTATTAGAACCAGTCAAGACATATTACTTAAAAATATAGCGAATACTTGTAGCGAAGTTCTTGAAAATCAGTTTTTATAGGAAATGATAAAATTTGTTTTTGCACGTAGGTACGTCGTTATTTCCGAGCGCGCGCTCAATATAGCCGTCTCATATTATTCGTTGTATAGTAATAACGTCACAGTCATTCTCCCGATCAATAATTGGTCGATGGCGGTAGGCCCTTCAGTAATGTTATTTGATGTTTCAAAGAATGATATAATTATCGCCATTATAAGTAGCTTTGAAGACGACATGGAATCAGAGCGTAGGCACCAGTATAAAATTAGCCGAAGTCCCAAAAATCAACCAGTTAGTTTTAAATCCTGAAGCCTTAAATATAACCTAGCATCCTAATATTAAGCTGAAGGGTATTAAGTGAAAAATGTATAAGATATTCTAAGGCGTTAATTCTCCAAGAAGTCACGGCGAGGGCGTCTTAACTACGAGTCAAGGCTCTTTAGAAATCATCGTGAAAGCTGTCAATACAGACTGTCGATACAAAGCTTCGCAACGCCTGGTTTTATAGAACCTGTCGCATCGCTTCATTTATAAATCGCAAAAAGAAAGAAACTGTTTTATGACATTTTGAACGATATTGGTATATCAGTTTCATATTATTCTTTATTACAATTTAAATGACTTTTAGGAAAGAACTGTTGGGACTCTGTCTCTGACTTCCCCGCAAGGGATCCTGAGTGATGTTATTAATAGATAGGTAGATGGATATTTTTAGGACTGCCTTGTTGTGCTAGTGGCGAATCTGCGCATTAGGATCACGAGTTCCTGTTACAGTAATTCAGACCTAGGTCTGAATTACTGTAATTTTTCGATAGAATATAAAAAAAATATATGGCAATAGGCTTGCCCCCTATTAAATGAGACTAAATGTCTCGCCACATAGCCAACGCAGCGCGACGAGAGCGCAACGGTGGCGCGGCTTGGGTAGTTATAATGTACTGAAATATACGGGAGTCGCCACGCAGCGTAGCCACGCTTGGCGCGACGGCAAACGTCACAACCGAACTTAGCCGAGCGCTTCTGTCGCGCTCCATCGACTGTTTGACCAAAACTTTATAATCGTTGGCGAAAAGTGTGTGAATACAGTACGCCTCTGCCATTCCCACTCGGGGAATATAAGCGGGACAGTGTTTTCTTAATTTTTTAAGTGGCATTACTTTCGCGTTGAAAAAAAAATTGCGAAGAATTATACGCTAATGTAAACCGAAGTACCTACACAAACGTCGTGAATAAGTAATTGAGTAGTTTAATATTGATTGCACAAGCGATGCACACACAGTAAATTAGAGGGCTTAGCACGAACGATTTGACGTTAACGTGGCGCTATCGAGTTGATATGCTGTCCTTTTCACGCCACAAATTTATTAGGTAAAGATATAGCAATATTACGGTATAGTATGACAAAGATCTTTTGGCCCGTGAATGAGATTGACAAGGGCGTTGGTGTGATATAAGGGTCATCATTTAAATTTTTTTTCTACTTCCAGGAAGATATTTCAACAGGTGGGTTAGCATGGTTGCTAATTAAAAAAAAGAACTTGGGTAAATTTCATAGCAAACGCACCTCTCCAGCTGTCATAAAGTAACATTTCACTTGATGATAGCGTTAGCGCAGATTTTGGCCGCGCGCCAAAAGATCTTTGAGGAACTGTTACATCAAATGGTTCGTGGTTAACCCTCAGATTGAAGTCAGTGTAACATTATCGAGAAAGCATGCTGTCTCCCTCATTAGTATTATATTAGTAGTTAAATGAGTAGTGTGATAAAGATGGGATATCAATTCGATAGCGTTAGGCTAACATCAATCTGTTCGTGCTTAGCCCTTAGGTTATTTGTACAGTAACTAATAAAGTGAACCTACGGGAATATAAAGTGCGGTTAACGGGGGCTGTATAAGTAGGACACAAAAATAAAAGTTTTCTTTTTTCTTTCCGATCAACGTTAATTGTCTTGAGGAAAAAAGACACTTCAGATCAAATAGCTGGTCATGACGGCAATTTTCTGCGGTTCACGTAAGCTATTTGAGGCTAATTTGCCCAAGTCCCTGTTTATTTAGCTCTTTAGAAATAATGTCATGACAAAATGAACGTGATAGAAAAAAAATAGAATTATAAATCAAATAAAGTCAATAGAGTCTCAAACAAATTATGAAACTGAAGGATGAAATAGTTGTGTGAGAAACGAACCTGTTGGAACTGTGTTCTATCTGCCTATCCTTCAAGGGATCTGACGTGATGATGTAGATCAGAGGTTCCCAGACTTTTTTTCTCATAGACCACTTTCAAAATTTTGCTGGTTCCGGTGGATCCCCTGCAGCTACATTACTACCATATTCACAAAACTTGACGAAAAATGTGAAGATTAGATCTAACTATAAAAATTTGCGTTGCTGCTGAGTTCCAACCACGAATTAATAGTTTTCGAAAGAAAAAGTGATAATTGATTGGTAAATTAATTAAATGAATGTGCTGTGAGTGGATGTCAACAAAGTAAAGTTGGCCAATCAAAAAAGTGATTCCATTCAACTTTAATTTTTTGACATCTAGTCTCAGCACAAGGAACCAATCAATTTTCACTTAATTCATTTAGAAAACTCCCCATTCGGAATGGTAAAAATAATAAAAAAAATAGTATATTTTTTTTTGTGTTGTATTTATTCAAATATGTAATTATTACACTATTAATAATTAATGTTATATTATCTGCTTAAATTGATAGGTGAAGTCAAGCCAACATTTTAGTTCTTCACTATCGAAAGCAAATAAATTTTCGTGGACCCCGCTTACGAATAGTGAACCTGGGGGTTTTTTTACCCCCGTCGAGTCTCCCGTGGACCCCTGGAGGTCCACCTGGACCACTTTAGAACTAAGGATGTAGATATATATATATATATATATATATATATATATATATATATATATATATATATATATATATATAAAGATTAATATTGACTATAATATATTTGAATGTAAAGAAAACCAAGACTATGGTTCTTGAACCGAAAGAAACTAGAACGAATGCAAGGATTGTGGTTGGTAACGATGTGCTGGAGCAAGTGAGAGAGAAGAGTGAGTACAGGGAACAGAGTAAATGGTGCGATGGGAAAGCTACTTGGAAGCCGGCACTTAAGCCAAAAGGCGCAGCTGGTCATACATAACGGGAGCTGGGTATGTAAGAAGGAGAATGAAAGTAGGATAAATGCGGTGGAAATGAGAGCTCTGCGGAAGATGTGCGGAGTGAAGCTGACCGAACGTTTTCGCAACAGCGTAGTAAGAAAGCGAGTAGGTATGAAAGATTGTATCGGTGTAAAGATGAGAAAGGGTATGCTCCGTTGGTTTGGGCATATAAAAAGAATGTCAGAAGAAAGAATAACAAAACAGATATACAATGCGACAGTGGGAGGATATTGGTACCGGGGAAGACCTAGGCAATCTTACTACGACCAAATAGACCGAGTCTTATCTGAGGGACAAGTCAAGAGTCTCCGTAACTGGCGAGCGTGTATGAGACGAACTATGAGATTGGAGGAAGCCAGAGCGGTATGTAAAGACCTGTTGGAACTCTGTACTCTATGCCTACCCCGCAAGGGATCTGGCGTAATGATATAGATAAATAGATAGATAGACTGACTATAATGGCCCGCATGATACTTTGATGCAGAAAAGAAAACAATTTCATACATCTTATAGAAGACAATATTTGATAGTTCCCGGTAATAATTGCGCGGTCCAAATACTCCCGAGAAGCCACTTCAAACAATATTAAAACCTTTATGTAACGTAACATGGAAGGAATTTTACGATACCCAGACACAAAACATAAGGTACCGCACATACTTCTCAAACTGTAGTATCAAGAAGAAAATTTCAACGCCGAGTAATAACGCGTTTATGTAGATTTCACTAACTCACGAACACCCTAATGAAACAGTGAGTGGGGTGTGCATGCATAAATTATTATTCCATATGATCTCCCCCTTCTGTATAAATAAGGTTAGGTCTTTTTCTGCTCCGCGCCGTATTCTCAAGAGGATTGTTCTGAAGTAAAGTTAACACATCGCGGTTGTTAACACGTGCTATGCGTACACATATTACCCTAGAAAGTTTGAGAACGTTTAAGATGACGTGTTGGAGTTCTAAAATTTTTGTGTCTGTTAGTTTTATCTATCTCTGTCTATCTATCTATATCATTACACCAGTAAGTACAGAGTTTCAACAGGCCCTTTCCTTACAGACTTCTCTGGCTTCCTCCACTCTCATAGTTCGTCTCACACACGCTCGCCGGTTACGGAGACTCTTAACTTGCCCTTCAGATCTTCTTCGTCCGGTATTTATATCCTTCTACTTTCACATTGTATTTCTGTTTTGTCATTCTTTTTCTATGCCCGAACCAGCGGAGCATACCTAACCTTTTTCATCTTTACACCTATACTATTAGTTTTATGAAGAAGTGAAATTTGTTTTAAATTGATCGCGTTGTATGCCACAGCAAGGAACATATGAACATAATTTTGTTAAACACCAGCTGTACCCGCGACTTTATTCGCGTAATTTCAAGGCATGTTTAGGCATTTTGTAGACCATGTCACTTTTTGTGCAAGAAACACAATGAAAGCAGGATAAAGTCAGTCAAACTGCGAGATTTGCAGAAGGTGCGGTTTCAAACTGACCGACCGCAGTCGCAACAGCATAGTAACAAAGCGTGTAGGTATATAAGAAAGTATTACAGTAAACAATTAAGAAATTGGCTTCAAATACCTCTGGGTTATTATTTGTTAAAAATATTCCATGTCCAGACACAACATCGTTACATTACAGAAGCAGGTTTGGCAAAGGTATTTTACACGCTCACATTTGACGGACAACATTAGGTCCCAGTATACATAGGTGGCAAGGCTATTGACACTATATTAGATACAATTCTATACTCTAGACAACTAGTGAAATTTTTTTAAACCTCACCAAATGTGGCTTTTCTGAAATCATTATAAATAAACTTTGTAAGTTTCCTAATATCTTTGATTTCATGGTTTCAAAATAATATATGGTTGTGGTTATGAATGCTTTTCCTTAAAATATTCTTTGAAATGATGATAAAAACACCCCCATTAAAAAACTTTCATCAAAGGGCTTTTCTTCATAGCAAAATGACTCACCAGGATTATTATTCGAGATCATTCTAGCTTAGTGGACGTTTCGAGACGACAGTAGATAAGAAATGCGCCGCCGACACGAACGGTCCGGCTAGTTATCTCAATAATTACTTTGTTGTTGTGGTATATTTAAGTTTTTTATAAACAGGACCCTTATTCCAAACGACCATAGATGGACTAAACGCAGCCAGTTATAGTAACTACATGAAATATCGTTTAAGGGTATTTTGTATGCCGTTGGAGTACCATTTAATGAAGTTCATCATTTCATGAAGTTATCGTAACACGTCGCGTTACGTTTCTATTGGTATCAGCAATAATAAATGCGCTCTTTGTGTGTTAGTCTAAATGGCTGATGTTAAAAATAACATATTCAGATAACATTGAAGTTATCATTCTTTAGGAAGAAAACATATATAGCCAATAATCGACTCGTAAACACACCAGCGGGGATGGCAGAGATGTACTGTGTACACCCATTTTTCGTTGATGTTGGGTCTCATGTAATAGGGGGCGAGTCTATTGTCATTTTGCCGGGTATAATACAGACTCTGGTCTGATACTGGAGAATTTTCTATAGAAAAATTACATTACAATACTAGGTATTTGAACTCAGAACCAACGAGGTAGTCACTAGACTAACGAGGCAATCACTAGATCTATAACAAGCTTTTTATTTCGTTATCAAATTTCACAGAAATGGTGTTGTTATGAATGAGTACAGACGTGGAGCTTACATGAGCATGTCACATCCCCTGGTTTGGAAGTACCTACAAGGCTGCGTGTAGCCGGGCATACTAATTAGAACGAAACGTAAATGCACATAAGTCGATCTTTCAAACTCGACGCTTATATACAAAGTGTAACATAAAAGACGCAAGACCTCAGACAACCTAATTAAAATATAGCTTTACAAAGCCAACGAGAAAATGAAACTTACAATTTTAAAGAGTTAAGTACCTACAATTTAAGTACTTAAATATAACAACCACTAGAAGTTTTCCGCGACTTCGCACCCGCGCCACCTACTGGTTCTATGCTACTTCTAGATAACGTATCTATCATCATTAGGTGAATTATTAAAATTGGTTTAGAAGTTTCAAAGTTTATCGATTACAAACAAACGAATCATTCCCATTACAATATTAGTATAGACTAAACTTATGCTCATGGGCTTTAAGGAATATGTTTTAGAAATGCATTTGACATCGCCATATTACAGTTAACATATGTAAACAGCTGAGCATATAAAGATAGCATCCTAATACTAGCGGTCCGGATCAAGCCGGGCTTCCACTGCAAAAGGGTAATGGGCGGGAAATAGTACAGTGGGGCAGACTAGTTAAAAAAGGTTTTAACTTCCATTAAGAAAGAGTTTTCGCTATTTCAATTATTGGTATTCCACTGCAAAAGGGAAATGACAACAAGAAATGAGAAAGCGAAGGTCACACAGAAAGTGACACATAGGTCTGACTTCCATTGCGAGCTTACGGTACAAAGGCTGCAGCAGGCGTCAGGAGCCGCGAGAGGGGCACCGCCAGGTGGTGCGTACTGCGGAATCAGTTACAGACTCATCGGCGACATCGTGTCGCAGCGAACTCGTTTTTACCTATTTTTTCTCGTTTAGTCCGTTCCGCCTACCTCATTGACGGTGGAACCCCTTTATGAAATTTACCGTAACGAGTAAAGCGGAGTCCGTACGGAGTCCGCTTTATTTGCATAAGCGGGGGAGTCCATTTTCAACTATTTTAATTTGCTCAGTACTTTCTGCTTAACTCTTTGTTGGTGAAAGAACTTCCATTAAATTTACTGTTGCAAGTTAAATGGACTCCGTACGGGGTCGGTTTCGCTCGCAGTGAAAGTCCGGCTTATGAATCACACACATAGACGCGCGCTATTCGCGGCTTCACGGCAAGGTACCTGCTGAACACTGCCGAGAAGACGCGTTGAGCGCACGTGTATGTGCGGGATTCTCATTCGGACGTCTAGTACTAAGATGATCCATTGTTTAGATTTGTGAACTGCTGTATTGGTTTAAATTATAATTTAACTTCCTTTAATACAAGGGGTTAAATGAGTTACAACAACATTTGCTTATTTAAAAAATGTAACATTCATTATTATTTATTGGAATCGGTTCAGTTGTCGAAACTACTGTCAGTACTGTACAAACTACTCTCAGGTCCTGCTTTAATTATGTTACACCTTGTATAACTAATAGGGCAGCACGAACAGATTGACGATAACACAATGCTAAGGAATTGATGTGCCATCCTGTTCACGCTACTGATTTACTAAATAACTATAAACGTGACAGTACACATTCTCCACAACGTTACTCTAACGTTAATCACTCTTCGTGTTAAGCCCTCTGCACTCTCTATTCGGTTATAGTTAAGGTAAACTGTACCTGTAGTGAGTGTAATTAAAACACAATTTTCATTATTTTTGCAGACTACCCGGTCATAATTATTAGCATATATCTTCAATTATCGGTACGATAGGTACGAAGCTCATTGCCGCGATCCAAGATTTCCTTTAGGGATGTTTGTGCTGTGTTTTTTAATACAACATACTGGTGGTAGTATTAGATCTCCGCTAACTACCCAGGTAGCCGTATTGAATTTATAAATCAATGCGAAGTTTTTAAGAATTGAGAGTCGAGTCATAAACTTGAGTTATCAGATATTTCTCGAAAGTAATAGATATTCAATCCTGTTAAGATGAAAATAGCTTAGTAGCTTCAAGAATCTATTGAAATAACTCATTTCAATCAATATCTTGTTTCTAGAAGGCCCCATTAAAGTCCATTCAGCTTTAACAACATGAGAACAAATTTGCTCTCATGTTCATAAAAGAAACTCAAGAGTAAGTTCGAGGTAGCTCTTGAGAAACCTTTTAATAGAATCTACTTCTCAACCTTCTTGGTGAAGTGGAATTGCACCGATAAGAAGTAATTTAAATGAAAAATAACAAAGATTTTTTCAATATTTTTTTGTTTTGTTCGTATGCCATATGTCTTTCCGAATCAAATTTTGTCATCTATTTTCAAAGCTCTTGTTAACATCCGATTGAGTTGCAATTTCGCATACGTATGTAACTTTGATGACGATGTAATAATTTTATGATACCATGGAGCTGTTCTGATGATGGAGCCGGCTGGTCAGCAACACAACATAACCTTGTTATATTTAGGGTCGCTGGGTGCTAAGAAGATTTATACACAAAAATGGAGTTCAAATTCTGATGATGGATCGGGAAAGTAAACACAGGAACTCCTCAACTTAATGTTTCCATAGTCTTAGACGTAAAAGCTTGTCTTACAAAAAACATTTTTAATTTATTATCATCTGTCTACCTATACCACCACGCCAGATCCCTTGCGGGGTACGCAGAGAGTACAGAGATCCAACAGCTTCTTTCCTTACATACCTCTCTGGCTTCCTTCACTCTCATCAATCATCAATTTATAATTATACCCCTATAATTGAACGGTCGACGGGTTGGTCCAGTGGTAAAGAGCTTGAGTTGCTCCGCCCACTGGTTTGAGTAGCTGCAGGTTCGACTCCCGCACGGGACAAATCTTTGTGTCACCCACAAATATTTGTTTCGGTCTAGATGTTTGTGCATGCGAAATTCATGTTTTTAAACGCGCCCACAACATAGGAATAATTCCTAGCTACGTTTTAAATAATAACAATCGAGGAACGGAAAAGATTTTTATAAGTGTAATGGGCACTAGCTTAGTACTAAAATTTACCTTAGCTCCATTCACGTGAATCATTTGATTTTAAACCTAGACCTTGCATTACGAAACTAATTGATCTTACAATCTAGATGAATCCAGATGGCCTGATGTCTTCCTAGTGCCTTCCCGCGTACCAGGGGAAGGTCAAACTGTATACTTTTTTCTACCCAACCGATGTTGATCATTTATATCGCACAATTTAAGAAACGCTATATGCTATGTTCGAAAGAGCTATGCTCGGCGTCTTTCTACGTGATCGAATCAAGAATGAGGAGATTCGTAGAAGAATCAAATTCACCGACATAGCCCATAGAATTAGTAAGCTAAAGTGGCAATAGAGGGGCCACATAGGGCAAAGATGGAACGGGCGTTGGGGCAGAAAGATTCTAGAGCGGAGACCACGTATTCGCAAGCGTTGCATGGGACGGTCGCCTACCAGATGGACCGACGATCTTGTAAGGATCGCGAGAAGTTGTTGGATGCCGATCCAATTCCACCTGGGTATTGGATCAGCTGCGCTGGGGAGCGATTGGGCAGGTCTATATTCAGCAGTGGGCAAATATAGGCCGAGATGATGTTAATGATATGCTATTTAAGAACATATGGTACTAAATTGAGACTTTATTCGTACTCCCTAGAAACGTAAACCAGTGCGTAGTACGTATCAAAGCTGGGTTGCGATCTCTATGTCGACAAAGAGTGCTGGATCTGTCATTAGGCCATGAATACCACGGTCTAGGGGCAGAGATGTAGGCGTGACAGTAGTCTAGGTTCGGCAGATTTTCAGCTTACCGGCGAAAGCTAATGGCCGGGGGATTTAGATTTTAGAGGGCGCTATTTCGTTTTAGTTCACTGAGTGACGGCATGATTTTCAATACCTATCTATTCTGCCCACGTATAATAGTTTTTTAACAAAGATACAAGTAACTAAAATATTCTATATCCCGCTGTGGATGTTTTTTTGATTAATATAGTCAAAAAATTAGTAGTAAATTAGATAGGAGTGTAGGACACCACCTCTATCTATCTATCTATAACCTCACGCTAGATCCCTTGCGGGGTAGGCAGAGAGTACAGAGTTCCAAAAGGTTCTTTCCTTACATACCTCTCTGGCTTCCTCGACTCTCATAGTTCGTCTCATACACGCTCGCCGGTTACGGAGACTCTTGACTTTTCCATCAGACAAGACTCGGTTTATCTTATCGTATTATCTTTCTATATGCCCGAACCAACGGAGCATGCCCTTTCTCATCTTTACACCGATACTATCTTTCATAGCTACTCGCTGTCTTACTATGCTGTTGCTAATGCGGTCGGTCAGCTTCACTCCGCACATCTTCCGCAGAGCTCGCATTTCTACCGCATTTATCCTACTTTCATCCTCCCTTCTTACATACCCAGCTCTCGCTACCATATAACAGCGTTGGGACAAGAACTCCGTTATGTATGGCCAGCTGCGCCTTATGGCTTAAGTGCCGGCTCCCGAGTAGCTTTCCCATCGCACCATTCACTCTGTTCCCTGCACTCACTCTTCTCTCTATGTCAGCGGTGTATTTCCCATCCTTACTGAAGGCGCATCCAAGATATACAAACTCATTCACTTGCTCCAGCACATCGTTACTAACCACAATCCTTACATTCGTTCTGGTTTCTTCCCTTTCAAAAACCATAATCTTGGTTTTCTTCACATTCAAGTGTAAGCCATTGATCATGCAGTCGTCTTTCATAACTGTGACTAGTGTTTGCAGATCAGTGGCTGTTGGCGCTATTAAAACCGCGTCATCTGCATAAAGTAGATGGTTGGACATATTATGATGGAAGTAGGACACCACCTACGCTTAAGAAAAGTATAAATCCATTAGTTATCACAATATTATAGTAACGAAGACGTATTTAGTTTGGATCAATTCAACATATTCATTTGATTACATAGTAACATGTAAACCGTCTGAATATAAAAATATTAAGAAGAACAGTACAAGTATAATTTTTATCTCAACGACTTTTTGTTATGTTTACTTCTTAGTTCTAGTCAAACAGATACATGAACATTATTTTCCTTTGATCTAACACGACTAAGTAAAGTTTATCATAATTACTCTGCATCGTCACACCAAGGGCACCACCCACACCAAACATTAGAGAAAAGATTACATAAATAAGACAAATTATTAAAAACATAGTAAAACCCGACTGAGTAAAAAACGTAAAATTTAAATCTATATATTAATACGTGAAGCAAAACCTTTGTACACATTTTTACGAAAATTGCACGGACGGATGAGTATGAAATTTCCCACTACTTAGTTTATATAGAGAAGGAGTTCAGAATGCTAATATTTTTTTTAAATTATGCATAAAACATACATTAAGTCAATGAAAAAAACATTACACACACTACCATGTATTTGACACAATACACGTCAAATTGATGTTTGTCTTTAATATTCTTTGTCTATAGTCTTACTGAATGTCAAACATAACCAGCAAACGATGAAAGAGTAGGTCGAATATCGACCTATGGGCGACCACTAGTTTTTATTATTCGTTATATGGCCGGTAGCGATTGGACTATGGCCTAAACCCTATCAGTTTGAAAGGAGGTCCGGTCCAAACAGTGGGATAGTTTCTTAGTAGGGCTAATATTTTTATTATTATTGGTTATATTAATAATTAATAGCGCCATAATGTATATATTTGGAATTATCTATATTCTAGCTCTAGAACAATGTATTTTTTAAATTCCTTCTCTTAAAGGTTACGCCACATAGCCGACGCAGCGCGACGGTAGCGCGGTTTGGAAAGTTAACATGACGGACGAATTAGCGCAGTGGTGAAGAGCTTAAGCCACTCCACCCACTGTCTAATAGTCGCGGGCTCGATTCTCGCACGAGACAAATCTTTGTGTGACCCACAATTATTTTTTTCGGTCTGGGTATTTGTGTATGTGAATTTTCATGTTTGTAAACGCAGCCACGTCACAGGAATAAATCCTAGTGTGGAGCAACGTTTTATTTAAAAAAAAAGAAGAAATGTACGTGTAACCGTGACATAGCGCAGCCGCGCTCGGCGCGACGACAAACGTCACGATCGAACGAAGCCGAGCGCTTGCGTCACGCTCCCGTCGCGCTTTGTCGGCTATTTGACCAAACCTTTATGATTCTCGTGCGCCATCTTATGCTGTTATACCCTTACTTAATGCAAAATCTAATTACGCCTCATCATATTTATATTAAAAAACATCAAGCCAAGAGCAATGATTTAATGTTTTTAATTTTTATTGCATGTGCCTAGATAGCTGATTTTTGGCTTGTACAAAAATAATAAAAGGATCTACCAATGGTCCTTCGAGCTGGATAATAAGCTATATATAGAGCGTGCTAAACAAAAACGCATAAATACTCATAAAATGAGCAGTTGAGTCAAAATCGATCATATTTGTAAGTTCTCAACGTTATGAATTAATTATGAAGCATATTACGTGTGTACACTACACAATAAACATTATGTATATATCTACACTTAGGGGATGTAAGGTAAAGAAAGCACTTACCGATATCGTCCCCTTGAACCGGGGGTCCATTCGCCGCAAACCGTCCATGAAATCGCGCACAATCTTGCGCGAGTGGTCAACGATGCGGAACCCAGTTATATTGACTGCGCCGTATTCTGTTACTTCGTTCTCCCAATGATCGTCCATAACCTGTTAATGGCAGCACTTTAAGTTGGATCAAATAATGAACAGTGGAGCCGAGGGAATAATTTAAGTGTTTGTATTGAGTAGCGATTGTGCTTGCGATTGTCCTATATTAGAAATACCACGTATGTTTTTATAACTTTTGTAGCAGAGAATTTTAAATTTACCTGCGCAGTATAAATTATATTGAGAAGAAATAAGCAGAATATATTTTTTTATAACTGTAGGCACTAAGGGTTTAGCAAGAACAGATTAACGTTAGCGTAACGCTATCGAATTGATACGCCATCCTTTTCACATTACAAATTTATTAAGTTAAGATGAACGTAACACTAGTCTTTCTCGACATGGTTATGCTAACTTGAATTTGTTTGTGCTAAACCCTCAGTTATTTGAAGTTCTTTTTCTCTATGGTTTGATGTTATTGACAGAATTCTGCTGAGGAGCGTAGATATTCCACTCAATATCTTTCTTCATTGTGCATAGTGTAAAATAAGCTAACGTCATAGAATTAAGTATAAACATTCATTTTGCCTTCTTTTACTTTCCTAATTGAAATTGAAAATATTTACATTGAACAAAAATATTTCTAAGTGAATTACCAGCCTCACTAATGTAAAATTATGGATTTCTCTATTGAAGTATTTAAAGTTTAAACATGTTCGAGTCAGAACTTATATTATTTAATTGCATCGTATACATCGAATTAAGCCACCTGATTTACACACCATGAATTAAATCTGCAAAATAGTTTCTTAATTCCTCGTGCGTTAAATAATTGCTCTGTTTCAGCACGTATATAAAATCCAACTCTTCCTTCATAGTGGCTAAGTCAATATGATAGATATGTTAATAATACACTGATGTCGGATCTCGTTAATGACAAATGGTATTGTTCATTAGGCATTCCCTATTTGCTTACCAACAATAGTCTGATTAATCATACATAAACATTGTGGATGGATAATAAGATGGGTTTGTGATACAACACTTTTCGTATTTTTTTTGCGTTGTTAGTACTCTTTAATGCTATTATTCCCGTGTTTTCTTTTATAATATCTTATATAGTGATGCATGAGTCTCTTATAGGTAACATTGCTATATATTCATGGAATATATTAAAGCAACACTGGATTTTGAAAAAAAATCCACTTAACGTTGCTCTAAAAAATCGAGTCTCGAAAGTAAACATCAAGATTAAACGTTCAACAAATCTGGTACCTGCAAAGTTATCGAAACAACCTAACAAATTTCATTAAAATAAATGGATACTTCATAACCCACAGCTACTTGTAATTCTTATATTCAAAAAACTGATACAATTTGAAACTAACAAAAACCGGGATAAACTTATATGACTGAAGGCAATCCCAATAAACCGCATACCGGTCGGAAACGACCGGGGCAACAATAATTTGTCAAACTTGAATCTACACTCCTGGGCATCGGTGAAATTGAAACTGGATCTGTAATTTAAACGAATGCGAGCAATACTCACCAGTCCACTGAGCATGTAGTGGTATGTTCTGCGTCCCAATTGGACTTTTCGGACATGTTCAACCAATATGCTTTTGGCGTTTTTCGCGTTGCAATCTAGGACTATGCGCTTGTTTCCCCAGCGATCGTATTGTTCTAAAGCCAACAAGAATTCCATTGCGTCAGTGACGTTATTAATTCGCTTGACGAGTGCGATTCTGAACGCTGTCCGGCCCGGTTGCATGTTTTGGTACAGTTGCTGCAGCCTCAGTAATCCTGTGGGAAGAAACGAAGTTACATACATAAGCACAAGGCCTGTCGTCATATATGTACGTCATGGCGATCTATGGATAGACCTTTATCCTGCAATGGACGTCTTTCGGCCGAAAATGATGATGAGGAGTAGCTTTACTAAAAACCTTATTTCTTACTTTGGAAAAAAGTTTAAATGCCATTCTTTCTTTTTAAAACGTAGCTGATTTTTCTTCGTGTTACCTATCAGAGAGTCGATGTTAATGCATTTATTTGCGGTTATTCAATTTGTTTCAATTATTGCCTACTTATTGAATATATATGAAAGATAGAGTTTTGAGAAAATAGTTTAGAAGCATTTGAACAAAAATATATACTTTAAATAATGATTTATTTTCTTTAACAATAATTTGTGTTTCAATATAAGTGACTGAAGCTTAAGAGTTTTATTCCTTCATTCCAAATAGAACTTAGTTGGCTAGAACAACCTTTGAGACTTAGAGTAGAGTTTTATTACTTTACAAATAATAATGCTTAGGTTACGACCAAATTCCAAATAGAAATAATCGCCAATGATTAAGTACCATAAAAATATAAGTAAACAGACATGTAAAAAATAATTAGGTACAGTTACTTTGGTAGCAGAATTAATCCAAAGGTCTATTTTTCAGCTCTCCGTAACCAATTCAAGTCCACACGAATTTTATCGAATTAAGCGCCCCATATAAAACAAACGAAACGAAAAAGGGACAAAGCGTGCTCGGAAGAGGCAAAAAAAAACTCTTTGGCTCTGCGTGAGTGGGTGGCCCAGAAAGTACGTACACTTATAATAATATATCTATCTAATGAAACGGATGAAAATTCGATATACGTCTTTGTCCGCAAACGCTTTTCCTTTTTTTTTATTAATGCTTCGTCTGCGTACGTTTTTATTTAGGGACTAAAATTAGTGGTTTAATTCACAGGAAAAAAAGACTTTTCGGTGGTTTAGCCCATATATAAAGAATACGCATGAATTCTTATACGTTAATGGCATGTGATTCGTTGTGGAGGTTTATGGGGATACCTTAGTCTTACAGTGGATGTCTTTTGGCTGAATATAGATTGGTATAACGCATGACAAGTGTCAGTCAAGCTTGAGGGTTTAATCGGTTATTTGGTTAATATCTTTGTCTGTTTAAAAGTTTTTGAGCTTTAATATATAAAGCTCAAGATTCTAAAAATCATATCGAGCATTGTAACAGTTTTCAAAAATCTAAGTTAGTCTATAAGCTTTGTTAGTTAGCTTATTCTCTAGTTAATATCATTATCGCCTAGTTACAGAGTCACCGTCACGCCTATATTCCCCAAGCGGGGGTGAAAGAGGTGTACGGAATACACCCACGTTTCGCTGACGATGTTAGGTTCCATTTTATAGGGGGCGAGCCTATTGTCATATACCGGGCACGATTCCAGACTCCGGACTCATACTGGGACTTTTTTGTTAGAAAAACTACATTTGTCCGCCCTAGGATTTGAACCCAGGACCTCGTGTTCACAAAGCGATGTGCTTTGCCACCAGACCAACGAGGCAGTCACGATCATTAAATTCTTATATGAGATTAACGGCTAATCATCTTTATGATAAATAATTTAAAATGAGATAAGCTATAATGTGATTTTTTTAAATGTAAAGGACGTCTCTGTATCAAGGCGATGTAATCATACTAACATTATTAAAAAAACTTTCTTAATTTAGTAAAAGATATACAACATTTTCACGGATCAAACTTCAATACTTTTTCATTTGTAATAGAATAAGCAGTATTGAATTGCGTGACCTATTTTGGCTGTGCCACGGAGAATCCGTGGAAGGATATCCAAAACGGTTTCTCTGTTAAGAGATAAATGTGCGGGTAGAAATGTGGTGAAAGTTTCGTCCACACCCGGACTATTCTCACCATGTGTCGCGTCTGAACTCGTGACCCTTGAGGTTTTCCACTGTCGTCAAGCGACTAATGGCTTCTGACGTCAGCTGCGTGAATCGGCCCAAATCTATTATAAACTTGTCGAACGCAATATCAGCCGTCTCAAACATTCTTCACTCACTTGATCATTTAATGCGTCCAACAAAAAATACTTCAATATTTTCAGATTGAAACGTGTCGTCGAAATATAAACTGGGGGCTTAACACGAAAATATTGACGTTGATGATGCTAGTGTGAGCTTTAGTAAATTTTTAATGTGACAAGGATGGCATATCATCTCGTTAGCGTCCGGCTAACGTTATTTTTTTTGTTCTAAGCCATCTCACTTCTAGTACTTATGATTGATGGAAAATATATTATTTCTAAGCTTATGGTAACTGCAGTTGAGTTTAGTATCTGATATAATCATTGCAGTTTAAAATGGTAGAATTAAAAACTTCTCGATTACCACCCCGCTAACGGCTTTGTGGCTTAGTTAACCTTTTGCGAGAATTGTTACGAAACTCCCTCGAGTTCCCCGAACGCGACGATTATGAGCAATGTTAATAGTTAGCTAAAGTTAACTCGGTGTAGAACTTTAACTTACCACTCAGGTATTGTAAAGATAACTCGTTTCAAATTATTCGTTTTGGATTCACTGTTGTTTTGAAAATTTCTATTCTTTTGTGAGAGCTTAGTATGAAAAGAGGGCCTACAACAAAAAAGTGAGTAAAAGTCAGCACTTTCACTCACTTTTAAGGTGGCAGCCCACCTCCATGTTCATTTAATTAATTTTTATTGCGACAAGGATTGCACATCAACACGCCAGAGTCACGCTAACGGCAATATTTTTATGCTAAGCTTTCAGATAAACTTTAGTGTGACGCTATCGAGTTGATATGCCATTCTTTTAACACTTCAAATATACTAAATAAATATGAAAGTAAAATGACGCTTTCTCGATGACTTTACGATAGTATTAAATGCATTGTACAGTCATACAAGAATATTTTGGCCCGCGGCTAGTAACTTACGCTGTCATTCAGAGAAATGTCATTTCAGGACAGTCGCAGAGTTGTGGGTTTGCTATAAAATTAACCCAAGTTCTTTTTTAATTAGTCACCAAGCGGAAAATTTTACTATATGATAACCCCAACACCCCTCCGTCAATGTCATCTACTGGCCAAATGATCCTTGAAGGACTATACTTAGCCCTCAGTTTTTATTGCGCAAAATCTCTTTTAGTAAATGTAACTGTCAATAAAATTCCCAATCGTGTTATTGTCACAATATTAGTGAAAGAAAACCTTTTTGTCGGTCTTGATGGGTCATATAGACCTCTACTGTGGGGTTTTACTCGCGGTTTGCGTAACGCCACCCCTCTATCTACACCAATTTTATTTGATGGGATCTTTTTGTTCTATTTCAGCCCTATATTCCAATACCCTTGGTTATAGGTTACAAATTGGATTAGAAAGACGCGGTCTGGTGTCTCAACAAAATTGATTTTGCGAAAAACGTTTCTTTTCTTGACAGAACTACGGAATACAGTTTTGTTGTTATTGTACTATTACGTTGGTGTATTCGTTGATTTCAGATACTCTTTAATAATCTTGATTAAAATAGTAACCAGACTTTCAGCCTTTAACGAGATCCCAGATCCATGTTCCGGGCTCCTTAGTAAGGCGTTACAGAAGGGGCTATCACATTTTTTGAATATTTTTTTTAGATAGGCCTTGTATTTGTTTTCTTATATTTTAGAAAATGTAACTCCCGCTAGGAATTATTCCTGCATCGCGGATGCGGCTCGATTACAAACATAAAATTTACAAACAAAAACCCTGACCAGTACTTCGTCACCCATACCGAAACAAATATTTGTGATACACAAAAATTTATCCCTTGCGGGAATCGAACCCGCGACCACTCGATTCAGTTGGTGGTGCGGCTTAAGCTCTTAACGACTGGGCCAAGCCGTCCGCCTTAAAATAGGATATATGATTTTAATCTATAATTTTTGTTCTTTTTTTTCAAGAAATGTATAATAATATATATAAGTTGTATCGTAAATAACGCAAGACCTCAGAAACCTCAATTAGATAATTGCTTTACAAATTCAATACGAAAACCGAATGTCCAAATTTAAAGTTTTTTACCCTTTTTAAGTACTTTTATACCCCACTTAACAATGAAACTTATATGTGAATGTGTGGCTATTGAGAAATACGTTTAACAAATGGATTTAAGATCTCCGTATTGTTTTGAATCAAGAATTAAATTAGTTTGTTATAGCGTACTGAACGAGTAACAGAATTGTTTGCAAATTAAAAAAAATGTAAGTTACATACAACATAGTTGGAATCAATTCAGTTACCGATTTAGAACAAACTACTATTAGATCTTGCATAATTATGTTACAGCTTGTATATATCTTGAAAAGAAAGAGCAAAAGAGATAAACAAAACACAACGGAAAATTGCAATTAAAAAAGCAAATGTCTGAAGTGGGTAGCCGGGAAGGTCTGCGGAGCTGCGACGCATCGGAATTCAATTTATTCAATATCGCTACGATAAGACGTGCAGCTAGCGAAACGCGTGCTTCAGACACATTTTTAAAAACAGTTCATTTTAAGCTTACAAGTCTACTTGGTCACTTTATATTTCGGAGGGCTTAACACTAGCAGACTATTGACATTGCATGACGCTATCAAGTTGATACGCCCCTTTGTTACACTACAAATTTCATAATTAAAGATGAACGTGATAACACGTTTTCTGGACAAAGTTACATTTTACGACGAGTACAGTTTCTAAAACCAGTAAATGTGTATGACTGCCTCGTTGGTGTAGTGGCAAAGCGCATCGCTTTGTGATCACGAGGTCCTGGGTTTAAATCCTAGGTCGGACAGATGTAGTTTTTCTAAGGAAAACTTTACAGTATGAGTACGGAGTCTGGAATTGTGCCCGGTATATGGCAATAGGCTCGCCCCTGTTACATGGGATCTAACATCGTCGGCGGAAAGTGGGTGTACTTAATATAGCTCTGCCACCCCCATTTGGGGAATATAGGCGTGACAGTGTGTATACATAGTAAATGTGTATGAAAATGGAGGAGGCAAGAGAGATTATAAATATGTAAACACAGAACCTATTTGTACTCTATCATTTATGTGGTTCAGGGAGTTCATGAATTGGTTGTTCCCAGACTTAATTATTCCTGTTTGGATATTTTACCACATGAACTTGCGTTGACTACCTTTTATCGAACCTTCATTAAAATAAAAAACTCGATCAAATAGTCGTCAGACATTTTTTTACTGTAACTTGACATGTAATATAATATAGTCGTATGGATATCTCGGATAACGGGAAGAAACCAGAACGAATGCAAGGGTTGTGGTTGGTAACAATGTGCTGGAGCAAGTGAATAAGTTTGCATATCTTGGATGCGCATTCAGTAAGGATGGGAAATACACCGCTGACATAGAGAGAAGAGTGAGTGCAGGAAATGGAGTGAATGGTGCGATGGGAAAGCAACTTGGGAGCCGACACTTAAGCCAAAAGGCGCAGCTGGCCATACATGATGGAGTGCTTGTCCCAACGCTGTTATATGGTAGCGAGAGCTGGGTATGTAAGAAGGAGAATTAAAGTAGGATAAATGCGGTGGAAATGCGAGCTCTGCGGAAGATGTGCAGCGTGAAGCTGACCGACCGTATTCGCAACAGCGTAGTAAGAAAGCGAGTAGGTATAAAAGATAGTATCGGTGTAAAAACGAGAAAGGGTATGCTCCGTTGGTTCGGGCATATAGAGAGAATGTCCGAAGAAAGAATGACAAAACTGATGTACAATGCGAAAGTGGGAGGATGTAGGAATTGGGGAAGACCTAGAATATCTTACCATGACCAAATAGACCGGGTCTTATCTGAAGGACAAGTCAGGAGTCTCCGTAACCGGCGAGCGTGTATGAGACGAACTATGAGAGTGGAGGAAGCCAGAGAGGTATGTAAGGAAAGAACCTTTTGAACTCTGTACTCTCTGCCTACCCCGCAAGGGAACCGGCGTAATGATATAGATAGATAAATAGATAGGGTATCTCGTAAATTATTCCTCAAAATATTATATTACAAATAGCATTCGAAGTTGTATGCAGCTTACAACTTTCCATACTCAAGCTAATAAAGCCGGGCTAATTAAGTTCGAACCTCATCAAAGTAATTGTCACGATCAGAGGAACTAGCACAAACAGATTGAGTTTAACGTAACGCCATCGAGGTGATATGCCATCCTTTTCGGACTTCAAATTAACTATATAAAGATGAACGTGACAGCAATATTTATCAACAACGTTACTATAACGTAAATTGATTTATGCTCTCCACGCAACAGGCATATATCCCCGCAAACATTAATACTATTACCCAGAAGCACGTACCTATCCCAAAGTTCTATAACGCGTTGATTGATTTCAATCCAATTTCACGCTGACTGCAGTTGTGACGTGCTTAGGTTAGATAGAAAATTTCATATGTTATTTTTTTCATTGGATTTTTTCTTTTATTCGTTTCGAATTGTGAAACTGTTCATTTCTGTATAAAGTTTTGAAACAATGCAATCGTACGCACATTTACAATTAAGTGTTGATTTCCGCCCTTCATTTGCTGTCACCTAACTAATCACAAGATAGGACTGAATAACAATCGAATTTGATTCAAGCAGGTACTTTCAGCCTGATGGATTAATCGTATTCCCTTTGGATAAAATTCTCAAGTACAGACTCAAGAATAGATTTTAGCGAACTTTTCTCAAACAAAAGTGGAGTTCTATGATATCAGTTATAGAAATAATTAATAAAATTGCTGCAAATCGATGACGGAGCGGGGACTTATTTCAATTTTATTATAATTAATTCAACTAAAGTTCATGATTCACTTATGAAGACATCAAAAGGCAAAGGAATTGCTCGCTAGATGGCGCACTTTCCCAGTTTCTGAGAGAGAGCCCGCTTTAAAGTCAACGTGGCAACTTGGAGACGTTCCAATTAAATATTAACTTATACCATTATATGCTCCCACTAATTATATTTTAACTATAAACATTCAGGGGTTTAAATGAAAGCTGGACTCCTTTACTGCGCCATTGCCACAGTAATATTTATTTTTCCCTTAAATAAATTATTCATTTAAAATTCAATGACAGTCCGCAAAGAGGAAACCTAAATTGATTTTGTAAAATAAAAATGATTCCCCACAAATTATTTTTATGACGTGTACTTATGTAAAAACAAACATGCAGCCTTAAATAAATACCTATGGGATTCCAAATATTTGTCTTGTGCTTGACTAAACTAGTGACGACTCAATATTGTCTCAGACCACTACACAAATCCGCCTTCAAATTAAAAATGTAACGGCGAAATTAGTGTTACGATATGACCTGTTCAAGACATTTATGCTTATTCATATCGACCTACTTTTCCGTGCCCTATTTCTTATCAATGAAACACTAAGAGAATATTAATCTTCCCGTAACTGATCAGGAAAAAAGATGGAAACTGACCCATCTCGGGCCGACGCCGCTAATGAGCGGAATAAAAGCTTGAAAAGAATCGTTGCAACTACTATCTACACAAGTCTAATGCCTAATTACTTGGTAAGTGTGACATTAAGACTCTTTAATGTACCCTCAATTAGGAGTTTATAACTTCCTGCTAACTGTTTAAGCAAGCCGTTTGTTAAACAAACTGCTCTCATTCCAAATTGTGTTGGGCTTGGAAAGCTTTTTTAGACATTACGTAATTGAATAAGGATGCTGGTCACATAATAGTAGAAGAAATAATTAGCGTTTATTTGAGCATATTATAATTATAATTTTTAGGCTTAGATATCGATACGCACTAATATAACTTGCACGAATCATGCAAATCGACACCTTTATATGTAAGTGGCTATTTGAATGGTTTATGTTTGGGCAAAAACAAATATTAAAAAAACTACGGTGTACAAAAGAAATATTAAGAAAAATATACAAAACTACAGTGTGTACATACGAAAGTGGCAGAAGTAAGGAATAAGGAAGAGTACATAAAATTCCTTATATTTAAAATTATTTGTGACTTTGCTAGATTCGGTACACTTAACTGATAAAGTTTAAATCACAATTTTAACAGTAAATAATTAGCGAAGGTAAGATTTTATTTATCTACTAGAAAACCAATCAGTAAACGAAACCAATATAGCATCTCTTTCACTGTGATGATCCAACTGTTTGATCAAATATAATCCAATTAATATACTAGCTCGTTGAAGAAGATGGTAATGCAGCTTTTTTTCTACATAGAACTGCAGGCTATTTATATTTTTTGTAAGTCACCAGAGTTAAATCCTTTAAACCCCCTCCCCCCTCCCTGTTCATAAGGGTCCATTTATAAATAGATACATGAATACAATTGCCATTCGAAGGAATTCAGGGAATGCGAAGGCCTATTTAAGGAATTAGAACAAACATTTTGTGTCTTTTATATATTTTTTGGCATTAAAAATTTTATCAAACTACGGTAACAAAGATTTGGGTTACAATTTTATTAAAGACATTTTGTTTAAGCATTATGGTCGTCACCTGTTTTATGTGTAAATAAATAAATGTAGCCACACACCAGGTTGATTTTTCCAAAAATTTTATATTCTTTCTTTCATCTTAATCCTCATTCACATTTTACTAGGAATACAACACAGATTGGATACGAACATTTGAACACAGATTTTTTACCTAGAAAATAGTAATGCAGGCTTTGATCGAAAATGTTTTATATTGTGACTTTTCCTATATTATTGACTTTGATATTTATTTACGTCACTACGAGTACGCGGATTCGAGCAAAAAATTTAAATAATCACACCAATATCCAAATGTACCACGACCGTTTTTACGAGTAAACCGAACCAGCCAACAAAAAATCTCGATACGTAATATAAGTACAACGGAAATAAATAAATACCTACCTTATTGTTTACCGTCGAATTACTTTGTGAAAGTTGATCACTCACAATACTCGTACGTTATTTATTACGTGTTCCTTTTGAAACCGGATGTTTTGATAGAATAACAAGAATAAAGGTTTCTTACTGGGATCAGAAGATTTGGAGGGCAAAGTAAAGACTTCGGTTGGCCATTTTATTTTGCTATTTGTCATCCACCATAAGCCTCGCACTGGCGTCAGTATTGGTCTTAATATCTATCTATCTATCTATATCATCACGCCAGCTCCCTCGCGGGGTAGGCAGAGAGTACAGAGTTCCAACAGGTTCTTTCCTTACATACCTCTCTGGCTTCCTCCACTCTCATAGTTCGTCTCATACACACTCGCCGGTTACGGAGACTCTTGACTTGCCCTTCAGCTAAGACACGGTCTATTTGGTCATGGTAAGATAGTCTAGGTCTTCCCCGGCACCTACATCCTTCCACTTTCGCATTGTATATCTGTTTTGTCATTCTTTCTTCTGGCATCCTTTCTATATGCCCTAACCAACGGAGCATACCCTTTCTCATCTTTACACCGATACTATCTTTCATACCTACTCGCTTTCTTACTACGCTGTTGCGAATACGGTCGGTCAGCGTGACTCCGCACATCTTCCGCAGAGATCGCATTTCGACCGCATTTATCCTGCTTTCATTCTCCTTCTTACATACCCAACTCTCACTGCCATATAACAGCGTTGGGACAAGCACTCCGTTATGCATGGCCAGCTGCGCCTTTTGGCTTAAGTGCCGGCTCCCAAGTAGCCTTCCCATCGCACCATTCACTCTATAACCTGCATTCACTCTTCTCTCTATATCAGCGGTGTATTTCCCATTCTTACTGAAGGCGCATCCAAGATATACAAACTCATTCACTTGCTCCAGCACATCGTTACCAACCACAATCCTTGCATTCGTTCTGGTTTCTTCCCGTTCAAAAACCATAATTTTGGTTTTCTTCACATTCAAATGTAAGCCATTGTTCATGCAGTCGTCTCTCATAACTGTGACTAGTGTTTGCAGATCAGTGGCTGTTGGCGCTATCAAAACCGCGTCATCTGCATACAATAGGTGGTTTATCACTAGATCACCCATTTTTACCTCTTCAGTCATCGCATTCAGTCTTTGAAGACTTTTATCCAGATACACTATAAACAGTCTAGCGGACAACACGCAACCCTGCTTGACGCCGATTTTAACGTCAAACCAAGGTGACATGTTACCACCCACCCGTACGCATGCCTTGCTGTCCACGTAGGTGGACTGGACGGCTCGCAACAGGGTGCCGTTTATACCATACTCTGGCAAAATGTCCCAAAGTCTCTTTCGCACGACTCTATCAAACGCCTTCTCCAGGTCTACAAAACCGCAGAAAACCTTCCGGCCTACTACCAGATGCTTTTTTACGATGTTGCGGAGGGAGAAAACTTGATCCGAACATCCTCTTCCAGACCTGAAACCTCCCTGTGCCTCACACAACACTCCATCGGACTTCTCGCGCATTCTCCGTTCAATAATTTTACCATACACCTTAGCTGCCAAGCTGATCAAACTGATGGCCCTGTAATTGGCGCAGTCATATTGTGAGCCCTTGCCTTTATACAAGGGTACCATGACTGCGCGGCGCCAATCTGTAGCGACTCTACCGGTCTTCCAGCAAAGATTTGCGAGGACCCAAAAAGCGTCCCGGACGCAAGTTCCACCATATTTAATCATCTCGGCAGATATCATGTCTATTCCCGCAGCTTTACCATTTTTCATACTTCGTATCGCCCATTCAACTTCTTCCATAGTGATGTCCTCTGTGGATTCTGGTGCCGCAAACTCGCCTCTGGGCTCGTCTGTGGCACCAGCATCCGGGGCATTCTTATACATTTCTCCAAAGTATTCACTCCACCGGTTTAATAAATTTCTTAATAAATTTACATTATTTATTAAAGCAACGAAGTGGTATTGATTGACACAGACGTGTCTTGTCTATTTAGGTTTTAAACCAATCAATAGTGTTTTTTAATGTGTATGAAAGGAAACTAACAGTTCAATGCTATACTAGTAGAGTATAAAGGATTCAGTATAAGGAGACGAAGGCAGCTTATGGGCTTTGAACGTATACAATTTTGTGACTAAATTCTATATTATTCATAAACGGATGATTTTTAGTTTTTTTTTATTTTAAGTTGCTTCGTTAGTATGCCTTTCTTAACCGGAATTTTTTAAACCATTTTGAAGCACCAGGCATCCGACTAGACTGAAATTTAGGTTAAATTGATTCTAATGTAATTTCGGTGTCAATGGAAAAATAGAGCTGATTTTATGATGAGTTTGAAATGAAGGCACAGTAACTACTTAACTAAGAAGATAGAATAAGATATTTTCAAACAATTTTTTGAGTTAATTACGTTAATACGATGCATAATACCTACAGAATACGAAAATAAGTTACAGAACTTAAAACTTTATGTAGTGATTGAACTGATTTCATTGGAGGGGTCTGAATCTAGAATTTTAAAATAATATAAATGTTCCACTTTCCTAAATAGTAGCGCTTTTGTTTAAACCCCCTCTGAAATTTTATTTACATTTCTCTTAGCTAATAATTTTACTTCATTATTAAAAACTGAGGAGTACGTTATTTTGTGTTGTTAAACATGCCTAGTACACGAATGATATTGAAAGTGTTCAAATAGGTACATAGGTGCTCTGAAGAGGTAACGAGCCATTATAATTAAATTATGTCTAGTAATTGACAAGTGAAGCGTACAAGCATGTATTTTATAATAGATAGTAGATGAATATATATGATTCATAAGACTTGTGACGTAGAAAGTTGGTGGAAGCGATGAGTTATAAATATTTAATCGGCCTATCGTCGTGGCGATTTTTTGGGTGGTCTTTGTTTTTTGTGCACGTCTTTTGGCTGTTAATGATGATGAATCTATCGGTTTCTTTGATTCTAGTCCAACTACCTATTAGTCTGATTAGATTCTTGTATAAATAAGCGCTGAAGTCGAGCGTTAACCGCTGAGTCGACGTTCACGAGCGTTGAAACACGTTGAAGACGCGAGCGTTTTAAGCGCCGACTCGAGCGTTTTTACAACACTATCTGACTGTCACGTGGTCAATCATGAGTTATGGATTGCAAATACTAGTTGTAACAAAGTAATCCTCCACCGAGTTAGGAATTACGCTCAGTGTAATGTCATTAGCCTTACTCCCTATTACATCGAGACTTAACATTATCTCTAGGCGTACACACTACACCTCTGGGGAATGACTTCAACCGGGTTAGCAGAAGCGTACTCTGTATCTGTATGCA
Source organism: Phalera bucephala (assembly GCA_905147815.2). Lineage (NCBI taxonomy): Eukaryota > Metazoa > Arthropoda > Insecta > Lepidoptera > Notodontidae > Phalera > Phalera bucephala. The sequence continues at coordinate 17,757,543 of LR990609.1, read as the reverse complement.
AAAAAACAATGCCATCCCAGGCTGAGCTGGGCCGGTGTTATATTTATATATTTACTGAAGATTGTATGAATATATTAAATGAAGATTATATCAATTAATTTACATAAAGTAGGTGTAAATTTACATCAAAAAAGGTGTCGGTAAGTTAGTGTAAATTTTAATACATTAATTAGTACAAGGACGCTCGACCACCGGCGCTCATCACTTAATGATTTAAAGTTGGTAAGTAAGTACTTGTTTTTCAAAGTTCACTGAAGTAAATTTTGTTGAAGTTCATTTTCCATGCTAACAGTGAACGCCATTAATATTCATTATTGTTTATGAGTTAAAATTAATACAACTTCTTCAATAGACTTCCAGTTAAGACGAACTTTTGAAATGCTTTTGGGGTCACTATTTTGGACCTCAATATTTCAGAGTACGGAATGTACTTCATTACTAATTATTTATTTATGATTACAAACAATTTACTTTAAAATAATTTTAAAAGGATGACAAGAATGGACAATAGAAATAAATATAAATAAAAAATCATTGTGCAGTTCCTCGTATCTTGCAATTTAAATATCAAATTCTATATACATATATTTATGCAATTATGTTTTGATATACAATGCAAAAATGGAAGGATGCAGGTACCGGGGAAGACCTAGACTATCTTACCACGACCAAATAAACCGAGTCTTATCTGATGGAAAATTCAAGAGTCTCCGTAACCGGCGAGCGTGTATGAGACGAACTATGAGAGTCGAGGAAGCCAGAGAGGTATGTAAGGAAAGAACCTGTTGGAACTCTGTACTCTCTGCCTATCCCGCAAGGGATCTGGCGTGAGGTTATAGATAGATAGATAGATAGAAGTACACCTGTTCCTAGTCTGCATAAATACCTAATCCAAATACCTAATCCACCTAATCTCAATGATCTCATACACATACCGTTCCTTAGTGATCTTAATCCGAGATACATAGTCCTGCCACGCTTTCTTCTTACTTTCTACGGAGCTTTGCAACTCCGCATCCCACCATGCATCACCTTTTGCTGTAATATGCTTCTTTGAGCAACCACATACTTCTTTCGCGGATTCCACCAAACTCTCTTTCAGGCTATTCCAGCATTCATCTACATTTGAGTCCGAAGAGCCTGCTGTCAAAAGCTTGTCCCGGACTCTGTCTTCATACATTCTCCTCACGCTCTCATCTTGCAACTTTTCAACCTTTATTCTTTCAATTTCTCCGAAGGGGATACGCTCTCGCCAGTGCCTCCACTTCCTGAACAGACCACTAAACCGCGCAACTACGAGATAGTGGTCTGATTTCAGAGTGGGGCCTCTATACGCACGCGTATCTTGTAGTTTGCTTCGGAGACGGTTATCAACCAGGATCAGATCTATCATGCTTTTTTGTTCATTCCTTCTCCACGTATACATATGTATGTCCTTATGCTATCGTATTAGACACAAGGAGACCCCTTTCCAAACAAACAACAGGTGTACTTAGTACCTGATTTACCTAATACGACCCATCTCTATCTCTAGCTAACTTCTTGCATATCACCGTAAAACAATGAAGTTCCCTTATTCGCTTTGGCCTTGTAATGATCATGCTATCGTGTATAGTACTATTAAATGATCATTTCACGAAATTATCGTTACATTTTTAATTTCTAATAGTGAATAAGGGTCTAAAATAACTGTTGCACCGCGGCTACCAGGCGCCCATAAAGTAATCAGAGGCTTTAAAACCAGTTAACATAGCGAATACCCGCCTCTTATTTATTTTAGGGGTGGGGTGGGAAACACTCGAGTGAAGTCTTTCCCTCGGAACAATTTACGACGGTGCATAAATATCAATTTCTCGGTTATTTGCAATAAATTCACATTTTGATATTACCGCGTGGTCGAGTGTACGGCGCGACATAATATTATTTTTTACCTTCACTCGCTGAAATTATGAGAACTCAAGAGCGGAGTGGTACTTATGAGATGAAATGTAATTGTGTGTAAAATTCTTGTTTTGTTTAAACGTGTTTATTTTCTTGCTTCTGAATATTAAGGGGAGATGTTTGAGCAGTTGTTGGAACTCCTATTGTGATGGAAGTCGTAAATATTTCTTTTTTATGCTTTTGCCAAGAAGAATTAACGTTTGAACTAATTACATAATTATTTTCAAGATAATAATTATGTAATTAGTTTCGTCTCTTTCAGAAAGTTCTATCTTTAACGATTAATTTGGGGCTTAACACGAAAAGACTGACGTAAGCGTGTCACAAGTGAGTATGTTTGCTGTCCCGTTCATGTTTATTTAGCAAATCCGTAGTATGATAAGGATGGCATATAAACTTGCGAGCGTCACATTGTCATCAATCTTTTTGGGCTGAGCACTGTAGTGATTTAGTCCGTTAAAAAATTCTCTATAACTGTCTAGAGTCTAAAATTGTGCTGGTAAAATACCGAAAAACTCGCTCCCTTTTACACTGGAAACTAATATCGTAAGCGATATTTTGGCTTACTCGGAACAACTCTAGCACTTCTATTGGAAGTCTAGTAAGTAAGTACGAGTTGGTGTAAATAGATAACACTTAATTGTGCACCAATTACATACATATCATAATAGAAAAAAATAACTTCTACAAGTAACACAGCGGCGCCCTTATCGCTAAAAAGCAATCTCTTCTAGGCAACAAGTAATGTATGTATATTACGTCGTATTAAGAGATCAAAAGTTAACCGTGTAAGGGTTGGATATAATGGATATGCATTTTCGATAAGCTCTAGCGCAAGATTCACAATACACAAATAACCAGTAAGTAATTACCATGAAAAGGTGCACGTCGACACACGTAAATCGCTAAGTAATCTCCGATACTTTAATGAGGATTGTTTAGAACTATTTTCTATTAAGCAACCAGCCGCGTGCGCGCATTTGCAGCTTAGAGGAATATAGATCTTATTATTACTCCAGTTGCGCTCTTTGTGCGGGACATGGGACAATCAATCCCTTTCATGAAGTTCATTTTCAGTTTACATATCGGTTATATGAGAGTAGAAGAAGCCAGAGAGGTGTGTAAGGAAAGAACCTGTTGGAAATCTGTACGCTCTACCTACCCCGCAAGGGATCTGGTCCGATGATAGAGATAGTGATTTTATCGGTTAGCGAATAAATTTATCGATTAAATGATATCTGGGGGCACGGCAGTGCTCCCACCAAGACGAGCCAAGCAAAGCGCAAGGGCACTACTACCTTTTCTCGAAGCGCTTCGTCGTTCTTTTGAACCCAGATAACGTGGGTTCTGATTATACCAGATAAACAAAATTCTCAAGATATAATATCAATAGCAGAATTATTAAACATATAAAGTTTCCATTGCATAGCTCTTATACGATTTCGTCACTGACTCACTGACCTTTTAACCGATTGAGGTACGAAATCCTAAAAATAATCCAACGGGAATATTTCATAAACATAAAGAGGAAAACACAGAACGTTGCCTGATGTTCTTCGTTCGCGGGTCGAATACGAAGTGACTATGAACTGGCAATATAGTCCTCGACGTTGTCACGAAACTACTTTATGCTCCATGTGGGAAGTGATAGCAGTGGCATAATATAAATTCGGTAATATTATTACGAACTGAGAGCTTAGCATGAAAAGATTAACGTTAGCGTGACGCTAGTTAATATGCTATCATTGTCACACTAAAAATTTACTAAATAAAAATAAATGTGACAGGACGCTTACTCGCTAACGTTAAATTTTCTTAAGCCCTCTGGGTACATATAGTCGACGTTGTTACCAAACTACTTTATGCTACAGGTGAGAATAGCAGTGGCATAATATAAATCCGGTAATATTTACTATAAACTGAGCGATTAACAAGAAAAAAATTATAGAATCCCCAGAAAAGTCCCATTTAAATGTCGTTGGTATTGGACCTTGGACTTTAGAGATACACCATCACATACAATTGTAAAATAATTCACTTTTAAAAAAAGGGAAACCAAGTTCAATGAAAGCAGAAATTATGTAGCTAAAAATAAATAAAATATAAATAATTTTTGAAGTCGATGCCAAGTAACCGACTGCACCGACTGACTTGCACCGAATTCAAAAAAAAGATTTTTGCTTAAAATACTCGTAAATAGCAAAAAATATTTATGCGCTCTTTGAACTCAACTTCCCTATTTTTTAAAGTTAATTGAAATAAAGAAATAAACTGATGCACAGAACAATTTTATTGACCCTCGATAAAACTTAAGGAACAGTTGTCCTATTTTGAGAAAAAAATAACATAGCAGTACATAAGTTATTTGTTGCAGAAGTTCCCTAAACTAATGACCAGTAACCCCGTATGTGAGCATTATGGTCTAATTCTACGTGATTCGCCAATCGTTAATTTGATGATTCATTCTTATTTCGTGAAAAGAACTACGAAAAACTAATTTAACTTATGAAGACTTTAATTACTCTACTCGACTCGACTCTACATTAGTTAGATAACTGTATTATTGGCCTAGAGGTTAATAATGCGTGTAGCGATCACGAGGCGTCGCTTACGAATCCTAGGCCGGATAAAGTGTAATATATAGAAAGTCTCGATATATAGAAAGTTTCAGTAATAGTCTAGAGTCTGGTATTCTGACCATAGTAATGTCAATAGTTTCACCTCCTATTACGTTACGATTTAACACTGTCGACAAAAAGTTGGTGAACATAGTACACCTCTGCCACCCTTGGGGAATACAGGCGTGTCAGCGTGTGTATTTACAATAACGTTACTATAACTACTTTCGCATATTTTTCAATATTTTTAGGTGAATATTTTAGATGACAGCGCTTAGTACGAAAAGATTGATGTTAGCGAGACGCTAGCGAGTAATCGTGTTGGTAAGTTCATACGTATTTAAATACGGCCAGTTTCTACTACGGCCTACTACGGATAGAAATTTGACATATTTTTTATGGAAAATCTGTCAAAATTCTACTGAAAGTAAGCAAATCTATCCTTGGGTTGAATATTGAAACCGGTTATTAGTAAATTTGCAGAGTAACAAGGATGGTATGCAGTGTAACAAGATGGCGCCGAGAGCTTCTCTTAAGGAAAAATTTAGAGACATTGATATTCTAATTGTTGCCTCACAATTTATTTATGAAAATCTCCTCTTTTTAACATAAGAATATCAGTAACTTTGAAAAATATAGCGACATTTATCATGTTAACACACTGAACTAAGATGATCTTATTGTACATTCTACTCATTTCTACAGAATTAATAATTGTTTCTTGGGGCAATGTATACGCTTCTACAACAAATTACCTAATTAATTAGATATCTGAAACCGCCTATCATATTTAATAAGTTAAAAGGCAACCAAAACTAGACTGTGTAAGGAAGGGTATTACAGAGTTTCGGGTTATCTTGACGATAAAACAAATTGGGTTCAGCTCCTCAATCAGCACCATTAAACAATGATGTATAATAAAATTTTAAAAAAGAAAATATGTTTATTAGAATAGCCAAACATATTAAGTTAAAAGACTACTCCGCTGAGTTTCTCGCCGGATTTTCTCAGTGGAGGCCGCATTCCGATCCGGTGGTAGGTGTAAAAAATGTACTAATTTTGATGTTTGTAAGAGCTATTGTATTGACCTATACAAATAAATGATTTGTTACTTTCACTTTGTATATCAACTCTCTAACGTCACGGTAACGTCTTCATTTTCGCTATAATCCCTCAGCGCTTAGTCCGTCTGAAATTATTTCAAATTTTCTTTTGTATGACAATACGTAAATACTTTTCCATTTTACCACGATCTATCATATATCTTCAGATATAAATGGATTCAGTTACTAATCTCCCCAGGTGCTCCAGTAGGAGGTGACCCTCACTCCAGCCCTATGCGGGCGACCACGGACCCGTCTTGAATAAATTGAATACCGATATGATCTCAATGCTCAATTCACCCGGTATGTGTGGATTTTTATCTGCGACGTTTGAATACCAAACATTTTGTTATATTTTCGTTTGCCATATGTTGGGGTACGCCGTTTGATGTTTTTGATAATTTTTTTTCGTATATGTATACACGAAAGACAATTCTTTTAAAAGGCATTAAACATTGGTTTATAATGATTTTTGGTTGTACTAGGCCTGCCTTTTAAGTTCTGTCGTTTCCATATTACCCGGCAATTTTGAATTTGGAACTGTTCTATATTCGAATGTGTTTAAATTTTTAATCTGAAAACAGTTGAAAGTATTGGAATTAATGCTATTGTTTAGTCACAGCATCGATTGGAATCTGTCAGGTTACGTACGAAAATGAATCTTTCGAAGGAAAATGTTCGTGCAATAATTTTCTTTAGAAGAGGCCTGACACGGCTTCAGTGTTTTGAAGAGCTAACATCTGTGTTCAGTGATGAAGCCCCATGTCTGCGGACTGCCGAACGCTGGTATTTAGAATTCCAGCGTGGACATACTAGTGTTAGTGACAAATCTCGCGAAGGACGCCCAAAATCCGCTTTCACTGAAGATAACATCATTGCTGTGGGACAACTAATTCTCGAAGATCGTCATGTGACTATCGAGAGATAGAGGCTCTATTAGGCATCTCAGGGACAATCATTCAAAAGATCTTGCATGAAGCGCTTGGCGTGAGAAAGCTATTTTGCCGTTGGATACCGCATCTGCTTTCCGACGATCACAAGGCGGCCCGCGTCAGATGGTATAAGAAAACTCTGCAAAGGTTCAACCGAGGAGAGTCAAATCACGTCTACGACATCATCAGTGGTGACGAATCTTGGACCTATGCCTACGATCCTGATTCCAGACAACAATCTACAATCTGGGTCTTTCAAGACGAGCCAAAGCCGACTAAAGTTGTTCGTTCTCGAAGCACTTCAAAGAAGATGGTGGCCACTTTCGTTGGAAAAACCGGCTATGTTGCGACTATTGCACTTGAAGATCGTAGAACAGTTAACGCAGAGTGGTATACCACAGTGTGTTTACCACAAGTCATCGCCGAACGTCGAAAATCTAACTCAAAGGGACGCATCATCCTGCACCACGACAACGCAAGCTCACACAGCGCTCGTCAAACGATTGAGTATTTGAAGCAGGAAAAGGTAGAAATTCTTGACCATCCTCCATACAGTCCTGACCTAAGCCCTAACGATTTCTTTACATTTCCTAAAATTAAGAAAAGTCTTCGTGGTCAAATGTTCCAGTCCGGTGAAGAAGCAGTCGACGCTTTCAAGTCAGCCATTTTGAACACCCCCACTTTAGAGTGGAATAAATGTTATAATAACTGGTTTGAGCGAATGGAAAAGTGTATTAAGCTACGTGGTGAATACTTTGAAAAACAATAAAAAGTACTATAAGGTTCTAGTTGTGTTTTTTTCTTCAAACGACAAAACTTAAAAGGCATGCCTCGTACAATGCTATACTAGCTAACATCGAGACTTATTACAAAAAATAATTACATTAATACTAAGCTTGACATGTAAAGAAGTTAGATAATATATTATAATATATAGCAAGTCAGGAAAAAAGAAAAAAAAAATGCATTGGTATCGGAATTGAACCAACATGTCAAATTTTAACTCCGTAGTATAAGAGGAAGGAAAAAGCAGTGATACTAGTGGTTAGACCGTTGGACTGCAAAGTCAGAGGTCTCGGGTTCAAACCCAAGCACGCACCTCTGTCTTTTAGAAAGCATGTGCGTCATAAAAATTAATTATCACTTGCTTTAACGGTGATGGATAACATCGTGAGGAAACCTGCATGCCTAAGAGTTTCTCGAAGGTGTGTGAAGTTCACCAACCCGTACTGGGCCAGCGTGGTGGACTATGGCCTAAACCGTCTCAGTTTGAGAGGAGGCCCGTGCCCAGCGGTGGGACAGTTTCTTAACAGGGCTAATATTATATTATATAGTATAAGAGGAAGGGATTTTAATTCACATTGCAAAATTGGACCTAAATAAATTAACAAATATTGCAAGTTAAATAAGAGCTTGTAAAAATACTAATACTCTTCGAGATATGGAGGAATTCAATATGCAACGGTTGCGTCAATAGTAATTGGCGCAGTGATTAAGAGCTTAAGCCGCTCCGCCCACTGTGTCTAATAGTCGCGGGTTCGATTCGCGCACGGGACAAATCTTTGTGTGATCTACGATTATTTGTTCAGGTCTGGGTATTTGTGTATGTGATTTTTTATGTTTGTAAACGCACCCACGACACAGGAATAAATCCTAGTGTGGGGCTGCGTTAAAAAGAAATTGGGTTATACATAGTAAGTATGACATTTCCTGCATAATTATTATGCCAGAAGGCTTGGAAGAAGAAATCTAACAGATATGGAAAGCACTTGATAAATTATAAAAGAAGTCACAGCGTCTTTTCTTATATCCAGAAAAGACGAAGCATCATTTTATTTAACCAATTTGTTTACGAAATGGTTGGCCCTTTCATAACCGCCGAAAGTAATGAAAAAATCCAGTTTCACTGTCTCGCTATAATAGGCACCGCCTAAATACATAAAGATGTCACGAAAAATAAACTGCCACTTTCCCTGTAAAAGTTAAAGGTTTTGTTTATTTTGAAATCGCAACCGTAGAGCACATTTTATCCAAAAATGGCGGAGAAAAACTTCTTATATTTTTCCTTTAGTCCGGAACGACAGGTTAGTTCAGTGTTGTGATTGATTTTATGCAATTTTTCTTGGACATGTCACGATCTGTAGGTAGCGGCAAAGTAAATTCGATTTAAGCAAAAGGCCAGGCGGTCTTCGGTGACCCACCCTTACCCCCACAACCAACAACGTACTCCCATAAAAGGATTACTGTACCTAAATTATACCCATCCAAACTACTTTCTTCTTGCTTAACTCACTTACTTAGGCTTCTCTTCGCCGTACCTTTATATTACTATACCTAATCCAAAATTTGGAATCCACTTCAAAGCGTCCCTAGGAAAAGCAAAGCTATAAACTTAATCTTTAATTCAAAACAACCTTGAAGTTTTAAACAAGTTATATCTTATAAATAAATCAAATTAGAATTCTCGGTTCAAGCGAACGATTTCTCTCGAGTCATTGAAATAAAGCGAGGCATATAATACGGCGTCAATTTTGATTAAACGCCCGCGGTTTCCTTTTGTGATTCCGATTAACTGGTAACTAGGAAAGCAAACCAGTGCAATGAGAAAGAAATACTAGGTAATATCATTAGGTACAGCTCTAGTGGCTCGGTTCCGCAATCCCACCAGGGGACGTAAAACTTTACGGTCAACTAGACAAACGCGCTGTGATAATCGAACGGAATTCCACCATACGTACTCGCACCATCCGCTCCCACAAAAAACTGTGACGGATATTTTAAAACCGCCCACGTACATAAATGGCAGTTATAGATTTTCGTTTAAAATTGTTTCGGCACGCTTTTTGTTGCCGACGCTTTTATTTGCGGTAATAGAGTTTTATCACATTTATATAATACCTACCGGAGAATCATAATCGAGATAATCTTTTCTTAACTTAGGTAGTGTTTTATGAAATTATAATCCTATAAACTACGATACGAGGCACCAAATCATTGATATTGAAAGGACAAGGCCGCATAGTTCGCTTCCTTTTTACATGCGATATAAGTTGCCTCATCCTCGACCGGATACAATAATGTGTAATCTGTTTCTTTATGTACACTACCAATAGGGGGAGTATGCCATAACACCGCAATTTTGGGGTCGATAAAATGAAAATTCTTCGAGAGGAAAATTTCTGTGAGTATGCCCTCGGCAAAGTTGATCGCTCCGTGATACATGTTTAGTTGTTAGCTAACTCTTTGCGTATAAAACCGGAAAACTTTCATAACTCGAACCTACAGCGGCTGGGCGGTCCCGAATGAGGTGTTCGGCTCCTATTCTATAAATAATATTTATTGCCTCCTGCGAAAGCTTTGGGAATTCGAAATAGGACGAAAACATCCGAATAGGAGGTTCGGCGTCGCTACGAATATGTCACAATTCAAATACCCTTTTGTTCGCTCGTAAATTTAGTGGGAAAGAAATATGTGATCTGTATAATATTTACAGGATAGTAATATACGGATACGTCAAAAAGGACTAAGTAAATATATAAAAATAATATTAACTAGCTACAAGAGCAGCTCTTTGGTAATGTTTTCAACGGTATTAACTAAGGAAAGTTTACCAAATTTCAGCAACGACGATTATCTTATCCTAAAACATACTAAAGACAAAAAAAAAGAAATAAATACGGTCACGTCTGTATTCCCCAATCGGGGGTGGCAGAGGTGTACTGTGTACACCCACTTTTCACCAACGATTTTAGGTCCCATGTAATAGGGGCCGAGCCTATTGTCAGATGCCGGGACACAATTCCATACTCGGGACTGATACTGGAATATTTTCGATAGAAAAACATTTGTCCGACCTAGGATTTGAACCCAGAACCTCGTTATCGAAAAACGCATTGTTCAAGACTAGACCAACGAGACAGATATCAATTCAGACTTATAGAAAATGGAGTATACGACTGTATAAAAGCGTGATCATAAACCCCTAATCCAGTCATCATCATCAGCAGCCGAAACGTTCACTGCAGGATAAAGGCCCTAAAGATCTGAGCGATTGGTACGAAAATCTTGTTATTAGCGTGATACTAGCGAATAAGCATACTCTCACGTTCATGTTTATTAGGTAAATTTGTAGTGTGATAAGGATAGCATGTCAACTCGCTAGTTGGCGTATCCAAGTTAACATCAAACTTTTCGTGTTTGGTTGCCCTTTGCATAGATACAGTTACACTGGCCAAAACTCAGTCAAATTAAAAGAAAAGTTAGCATTTTATCATCGGTGGCGTCAGCTTTGTTGTAAACCCGGCGCGCGGAGCAATTTACGATTTATAAAACCGCCATTCTCTGTTGTAAAGAAAAACGATAAAGAGAATAGTACAAGCCGAGGCTACCGCGAGGAGCCCACCTAGTTGCGTGCCCCCCTTTTAGATATCTTAAAATTCACTTTTAACATTAAAAAAATAATCCTAAAACTTGACTGGGATACAGTTTTCTCTTGGCAACATAATTGCATCTTACCTAAGCTACACAAGTGTGCCAAATATTAACTCAATCGGACTCCAGCGAGTGAGTGCTTCAAAATGAAAAATTTTGAACTGCAAAGATGTGCAGACAAAGCGAACTTAAATAGAAGCTTGAAATCACTCATCCTAAACCATACAGTTTAATTCAAACTTTAAGAAAACTGAGCCTTAAGCAGCACTCTCGTCTAGATTGATCATAAACACCAAATCCAGATACAGTTTTATCGGCTAAAATTCAGTGAGAGTCAAGGAGAAGTTAGCGCTCTTCCTTGAGGTGATAGGCACACTATTAAAGCGACTGCAGGGGCTATTAGCCCGGCCACAGTTTGCACTGCAATCTCTTTCGTGTCGACATTTTATTATCGGTGGAGTCAGCTTTGTAGTAATCCCGGCGCGCGGAGCAATTTACGATTTATAAAACCGCCATTCCCTGTTGTAAAGCAAAACGATAAAGAGAATAGTATAAGCCGAGGCTACCCCGAGGAGCTCACCTCGTTGCTTGTCCCCCTTTTATCTTAATATTCACTGATATTAAAAAGTTAATCCTCAAACAACTGGGATACCGTTGCCTACTCAGTAACCAGCCGAGGAAGTTCCTGTTGATTGCATTGAATTTAGATATTGTAATTTTGAATTACTGTTTTAATTTAGGATTTTGTTTATTTTATTTTACTTTGATACATTTTTTTATAATTAGTAGCGGCCCTACACTTATAATTGTTTATTTGTCATAGTCGCGCTTGTAATATACGAAGTACACTCGGATAGACACTCGTCCCGGAATAATTATATGTTGGTCATACAAAAATTAGTTCCGTGATGTGATCAAACACAGGGCTACTCAATATAGTAAGGCGTGAGGTTCACAATCTACTTCTGTCAGCCAAATAAACTTTCTATAGGAGTTAATGCTAATAGAAAACGGAAAAATATATACTAGAACAAAAGCTTATCGACCTATAACTTAGCTAGACTCAGAGAGTCTACCCTAGAGCCTAGAGAGTCACTAGGACAAGTAATATCATCCAATTTTGTTCATACTGCCTCATGTATGTAAAACATTTCAAAATGTGTGTCTCCTTTCTCGATACATTAAGCCGCTATTAAGTTTGATAGGAATGCACGGAGTCGCTACAAGATTGAGTGTAGTGACTGAGCCAAATAGGCGCATGAGAAATGACACGTCACAGTAGGAATGAATGGGTAATGAATGATAACACGAGCCGAGTGCCAAGGAAGTGGGAGCTAGCAAAATTTGAAGCCACGGTTTAGCTCAAATTGAAATAAGTAGTGTAAGTTGCCTCCCTGCCTTGTAGTGTTATAATTTGGTGTTGAATTCTAGCTTGGACAAAATTTATTATTTTTATCGAAATATTTCATCGGTCCGGAGTCCAAAATTGTGTCCGATAATAATGACATTAATATAATAATTACGGTACAGCGATATATACGCAGAACATCTCTGCCACTCTTCTAACTAAATCATCACGCCAGATCACTTGGGGGTAGGCGGAGAGTACAGAGCCACTTTTGCTTGAAGAATACAGGCGTGACGTTGTATATTTTTATTTTGTACGTTATTTTATTCCCAGACTTCCAAAATTTTATTCCCACCATTTCCATGACTTATATTTTAATTCCCACGACATCGAAGACGTATAGACTGTCAACATGAACAGAGAGAGAAGGTGCGTTGTCGATAACTAGATATACTATATTTGGATTAAGTAGCCGTTTTTCCTACTATTCTCAATTCATCTCTTTATGATAATCGCCAGTAGTACCCGTAGATTGTTACTTTAAAAATTAATATCGTTATTTTTTCCATGGCTGGGTGCTTGTTTTAATTAATATACATGAACTAGATTATTAAAAATATTCTTCCTGGAAGATTGCTCATCATTGACGATAGCTGCTTCATAAGACAATTTTTTCTTCTAGCTGACCATACTTTAAAGCCTATTCATGGATCTTGTGGGGGAAAAAATATACTGACGTGGAAACCGCGGGAACTAATGTATTAAAGCTATGTGGTTCCCAGCTTAGAATTAGACCAACCCATCTCATCCCATCGGGTGTCATACAAGGCGACTAAGGGACAACTAGGGAATGGGCAGTAGCATTGTCCTAGATATCTCCACGACCATTGAACTGCGCTCGCCAACCCGCCTGCCAGGCGTAGCGAGTATGGCAAAACCCCCCAATTATTATTATGGAAGAAAAGCATAAAACCAGGCCCTTAGTTCCTGGTGGTTTGCTCGTCCTGGCCACAGTAGCAGTCATGGTAACGACAGGACAGGGGGTGCTAAGAATCTCTGGCAGAGATTCGGATACCATCAACAACGACGAAAATTGGCCCTGGTTACATATGCTAATTGAGTTGGAAGAAGAGATAGGCAAGTTGCACTGGAGTAGTTTATCAGGGGTCCGAAGAGAGGGTGAGGACAAGATAACCTTAAAACCCGGCAACTAGTTTTACTACCAGGAGGGCGAACAGCAGTCCCAAGGTGGTGTCAGATTTATCGTCCACAAGCCACTCATAAACAAAGTTGTGTTCATCACTAGTGTGTCGAGCAGGGTAGCGAACCTGACACTCAGAATATCCAAAAGATATTCGCTGAAGGTCTTACAAGTGTACGCACCGACCCCGGCATACTCGGATGAGGTCGAAGTTATGTATGAGGACATTAGCAGAGCCATACATACTTCCAAAACACACTTTACAGTTGTTATGGGTGACTTTAATGCGTGGCTGGGCAAACGGGATGATGAGTTGAGAATGGAGCATTTTGGATATGGGCAGCGCAACCAACAAGGGGTCAGAGGCTGGCCGAATTTCTGGAGAAATAGGGACTCTTTATAATGAACTCTTTCTTCCAGAAGCCGCCTTATAGGAAATGGACCTGGATGAGACCTGATGGTTCCACAAAAAATGAGATAGATTTTATCATGAGCACCAAGCGATAAATATTTAATGATGGCTCCGTGATCCACAGGGTACAAACCGGCAGTGATCACCGAATGGTCAGAGGCACACTAAATATTTAGGCAGCTCAATGAACAGATATTGAAGTCCTTGCGACACGATTTACGGTCCTTCAATACAAGGCGTATTGAGAAGACCATAGAGTAGAACAAGGGCTCCAAAGTGTTTGCAAGACACGCATTGATTGGGCAAAGCCAGTTGACCAAGCTGAAGACGAAGGATGGAAACGTAATGTCGAATAGGTCAGAGGTGCTTAGGGAGATAGAGAGGTTCTATGGGCAGTTATATACCTCAGTAGCTGAACCTGTTGTTGACTTGGTAAAACACCCAAGACCCAAGCTAACCCGACACAACACTCAAGATATCACGGACTGTACTAGATTAGGATGGCTCCCTAACATCTCAAAAACAACAAAGCGCCGGAAGAAGACGGCATTACCACAGAGCTTCTGAAACTGGATGGAATGCCGGCCCTTAAAGTCCTTCAGAGGCTATTTAATTCCGTGTTGCTCGAAGAGAAAACGCCGGAAGCATGGAAAAGGGGTGTGGTGGTACTGTTTTTCAAGAAAGGTGATAACACTTTACTGAAGAATTATAGGCCCATCACACTGCTGAGCCATGTTTATAAGTTGTTTCATTCGAGAGTCATCACGAATCGTCTCGAACGCAGGCTTGATGACTTCCAGCCTCCCGAACAAGCCGGTTTCCGGAAAGGCTTCAGTACCATATATCACATACATACGCTGCGGCAGATTATACAGAAAACTAAGGAGTATATTCGGCCACTATGCTTGGCGTTTGTGGACTATGAGAAAGCCTTCGATTCGATCGAGACTTAGGCGGTTCTTAGATCTCTCCAGCGATGCCGCATCGACTATCGGTACATCGAAATGTTGAAGTGCTTGTATAATAACGCCACTATATCAGACCGTGTACAGGAGCAGTGCACGAAGGTGATCCCCATAAAAAGAGGAGTAAGACAGGGAGACGTCATTTCTCCGAAACTGTTTACGGCCACCTTAGAGGACGCCTTCAAGCTCTTGGAATGGCGAGGATTTGCCATCAATATCAATGGTGAATACATCACTCACCTTCGATTTGCCGATGACATTGTTGTCATGGCGGACTCGCTGGAATATCTAGGACGAATGCTCGGCCACCTAAACAGAGTACAAGTAGGTCTTAAAATGAACATGGACAAAACGAAAATAATGTTTAATGTCCATGTCGTACCTACCGCACTCACCGTTGGGAACTCTACTTTTGAAGCTGTCGATGAATACGTTTATCTGGGACAGGCAGTCCGGTTAGGCAGGTCCAACTTTGAGAGAGAGGTCAATCGACGACTCCAACTCGGCTGGGCAGCGTTCGGGAAACTGCGTAACATCTTCTCATCCAAAATATCTCAGTGCCTCAAGACTAAAGTTTTTAGTCAATGTGTGTTACCAGTGATGACATGCGGATCTGAGACGTGGTCTCTTACAATAAAAAAGCTCAGAGTTGCTCAGCGAGCTATGGAAAGAGCTATGCTCGGCGTTTCTCTACGGGATCGAATCAGGAATGAGGAGATTCGTAGAAGAACCAAGGTCACCGACATAGCCCTCAGGATTAGCAAGCTGAAGTGGCAATGAGCGGGTCATACAGCGCGAAGATCGGACGGGTGTTGGGGCAAAAAGATTCTAGAGTGGAGGCCATGTATTGGTAAACGCACCGTAGGATGACCGCCTGCCAGATGGACCGACGATCTTGTGAAAATCACAGGAAGTCGTAGGATGCAGGTAGCATCGGACCAGTTACGCTGGAAAGCGATTGGGGAGGCCTGTGTTCAGCAGTGGACAAGAAGAGTCTGAGATGATGATGATAAGTATTAAAGAATGTTTTTTTTGAAAACTATGGGTTTTAGAACTCTTGGAACAATCCGCTTATATTAAGCATTGCTTTTTTTAAATCTTAGGAATGATTTGTAGATACGTAGTATATTAGGTGGGTATATGTATGAATGTATATAATGGACGCAACGTATATTTGTTTATATTAGTTAAACAAATGATTTGTGTTTATGTAGGGGTTCGCGTTAGCCCTTGAAATTTCCAAGTATTGAATGGTACAACAAAATCCTCCGATACGAGTACCTACAGAAGTGGATTTCCATAGTTCAAAGTCAAACATAAACGTCAACAGACTAAGTTCCTAAACTATTACGAAACTACCTGTTATTAGTTTGTACTCAATAAATATCTCAAGGTAATGGTTTGATGTGATCCTCGTAATATGTTAAGCCTGAAAACCTATTTCACAAGACTAAGTAGAATACTTATTGTTAAACCAACTTCCTATTGTATAATGTGTACACCCACTTTTCGCTAGATCCTATGTAATAGGGGGCGAGCCTTTGGACATATACCGGGCACAATTCAATACTCGGGTCTGAAACTGGGAATTATTCGATAGAAAAATTACACACTCAGAGTGGAAGAAGCCAGAGAGGTATGTAAGGAAAGAACCTGTTGCAACTCTGTACTCTCTGCCTACCCCGCAAGGGGTCTGGCGTGATGATATAGATACATAGATAGATAGAAAATTACACATAAAACATAACTATTTTTCGGATTTGCTTTGCAGCACCTATGGTCACGGGAAGGATGTCAATCATGGTCAGTCCTACCCGTGAATATAGGTGCTGCAAAGCATTCGATACGTCGGGAACTTTAAAATAAAAAATAAACGGCGATAAAATCCGAAAAATGGTTTTATTTCATATGTAATATTCGCGTTAATCTAAGAACTCAATACGAAAAATTACATTTGTCCGACCTAGGATTTGAATCTTGTGATCGCAATGCACATTATTCCCCGTTAGAGAACGAGGCAGTCTATTATTATAATACAAGAATAAAAACTATCACGCCTATTTTCGTCAATCGGGGGTGGCATAGATGTATTGTATATACCCATGCTCCAACGGCTAGATGGCGAGCCTATGCCATTATACCGGACATGATCTAGACTCCAAATTGTTATTAAAAATATCATAATTTGCTTTATAGAAATTATACTTCGAAGCATTTTTATTTATTTGTAATATTAAGTTATTTGTGATCTGTAACGCTATTTCAATTGGTGTATGTAGTGGATCAATTTTTACCAAAGCATCAGTTGCCGTCATAACTTTGGTGTTTTGAATATTACTTAAAACCAAGTCTAATATTTTTCCTCTACTATTCATAACATCATTGTATTGATACAGATTATTAAAAACTAGAAAATTACTGAGCAACTAATATAAAGATGAATTATTACTATTTACGGGCATGCAGTGATTCACATTACATTGTTCCAATGATTACAGCTCATGATAAAATCGACCAGGACACAGATGTTCTGTATACTACTAGAAATACTGTTTAAATTATCTAGGAAATGTTCTAACATAATGCTGGCTTAAGTGGGGGAGGGAGGTATACAGCACAAATTGTAATGTGTTTCTATTCTTTGATATTCACTTTTACATAAAGATCTTCACACAAGCTTTTACCATGAATTAGGCGGATCGAGCTGAGTCTATTAAACACAGCTATAAGTACACCGACCTCATCTTTTTTAGCATGAAAACCTGTACTATTGCGATGTCTTTTATAGACAGTATATCGTTTATCAAATAACTCTGAATTGTTGATTTAATATTTAACCATGTTTCTGTCAATACAACAAAATTATAATCAACACAGGCAATATTACATAGAAACTCGTGAGTCTAAGTCCTCAGACCTCTGATAATATATATTTAAGTCAGTGAATTTTGATAGAACCGTATCCACACCAAAAATATGTTATAAAAATAATGTGAAAAGATTTATTAGCAATACATAAAAAGAAATAAAATTTTAAAGTAAAAAAACCTTTTGTGAAGCTTATCTAATATGCGTAAGTTACTTACGAATATTCAGGGGTGTCAGTCTTGCGCATGAACACTCTTTCTTGCCTAACGCACACGAATTTGTAACCTTTGTCTTTAGCAACTTGACGGGCAGCGGCATGTAATTTTTTATTGATGGGTGATAGGTGTTCAGCGCCTTATATATTTTTTTTATTTTAATCGTATCCCCACACTAGGATTTATTTCTGTGTCGTGGGTGCATTTACAAACATGAAAATTCACAAACACAAATACCCAGACCGGAACAAATAATTGTGGATCACACAAACATTTGTCCCGTGCGGGAATCGAACCCACGACTATTAGACACAGTGGGCGGAGCAGCTCATGCTCTTAACCACTACGCTAAATTGGGGCCTTATTACCTTCAATTCCTATATGGCTCATGTTAATCTTATCCAGAGGGTAAGCTTTACTGAATTTGATGTAATTAGCTTGGTATCACGCAGTCTAAAAGTTGCAAGTTTTACGACAATTGTGCGTGGTATTTTATCGTCTATGTTGGTTTTGGCCACGCGAAGTTTCCCAATTATAGAAAACATCATGTACTAAGTAAGTACTTAAGTAATAGAAAACATCATGTACTATGTAAATACTAAAGTAAAAGTAACTACTTAAACAATAAATAAATAAAAAATAATAGTGTCCGACCGAAGCATCAGTTTCAGCTTCCACCACCTTCGGCCAAAAGTACGTCTTCGGTTTCGGCCTAAATGGGCCGAAGTTTTGGCAGAAGCCAAAAAATTGCAGCACGCATCGAATTAAGAATTACGAATGCTTTTAAGTAAATAAATGTTATGAAGTCCGATGGAACGGTGTGCAAGGCACAAGGGGGCTTAAGGTCCGGAAGAGGATGTTCGGATCAAGTTTTCTCCCTTCGCAACATCGTAGAGAAGCATCTGGCAGTGGGCCGGAAGGTTTTCTGCGGTTTTGTGGATCTGGAGAAGGCGTTTGATAGAGTTGTGCGAAAGAGACTTTGGGACATTTTGCCTGAGTATGGTATAAATGGCACTCTGCTGCGGGCCGTCCAGTCCACCTATCTGGACTGCAAGGCATGCGTACGGGTAGGTGGTAACATGTCACCCTGGTTTGACGTTGAAATCGGCGTCAAGCAGGGTTGCGTGTTGTCCGCTAGACTGTTTATAATATATTTGGATAAAGGTCTTCAAAGACGGAAAGCGATGAATCAAGGTGTACAAATGAGTGATCAAGTAGTAAATCATATACTATATGCAGATGACGCGATTTTGATAGCGCCAATAGCCACTGATCTGCAAACACCAGTCACAGTTATGAAAGACGACTGCATGAAAAATGGCTTACATTTGAATGTGAAGAAAACCAAAATTATGGTTATTGAACGGGAAGAAACCAGAACGAATGCAAGGATTGTGGTTGGGAACGATGTGCTGGAGCAAGTGAATGAGTTTGTCTATCTTGGATGCGCATTCAGTAAGGAAGGAAAATACACCGCTGACATAGAGAGAAGAGTATGTGCAGGGAACAGAGTGAAGTGCGCGATGGGAAAGATACTTGGGAGGCGGCACTTAAGCCGAAAGGCGCAGCTGGTCATACAGCTGGCCATAGTGCTTGTCCCAACGCTGTTATATGGCAGCGAGAGCTGGGTACGTAAGAAGGCGAATGAAAGTAGGATAAATGCGGTGGAAGTGCGAGCTCTGCGGAAGATGTGCGGACTGAAGCTGACCGACCGTATTCGCAACAGCGTAGTAAGAAAGCAAATAGGTATGAAAGAGAGTATCGGTGTAAAGATGAGAAAGGGTATGCTCCGTTGGTTCGGGCATGTAGAAAGAATTTCCGAAGAAAGAATGACAAAACTGATATACAATGCGAAAGTGGAAGGATGCAGGAACCGGGGAAGACCTAGAATATCTTATCATGACCAAATATACTGGGTCTTATCTAAAGGACAAGTCAGGAGTCTCCGTAACCGGCGAGCGTGTATGAGACGAACTATGAGAGTAGAGGAACCCAGAGATATATGTAAGGAAAGAGCCTGTTGGAACTCTGTACTCTCTGCCTACCTATCTGGCGTGATGATATAGATAGATAAAATGTTATGAATAAAATTATTTAAATGTTATTATTTTTAACCAGTTGAAGATAACTTTAATCACCTCGTTAAGTTCATACAGCCAACATAACCCTTTAAAAATTTAGCCCATCATGACCCAAATTTCTTAGAGTTAGTAAACCTTCGGCTTAAGCCTTCGCCGAAGGTTTTGGCGATGGTCTATTAAACGGTTTCGGCTTCGGCCTAAAATCGGCCCTAAATCGGCCTTCGGTCGAACACTAGTGACAAATGAGAAAGAATTTTATAAGATTTTTCATATGTTATTTGTCAAATAAATCATGCCTAGTTGTGATCCGTTGGGGAGAAACTTTAAGGCTATCGTGTACAAGTAATACCAACAAAAAGACACAACGAACCCTAGAACATTTATTTCCTTTTTGTAGTTGTTACATGTTCGCAGAAAAGGTTACAGTATGTTTTGCTATCTTACTATGATGTATTGTTTCAAGTTTTGTTTTTGAAGCGAGTAAAATAGTGATAAAAACAAAATCACTGTCGTGCTATTTCAACCGAGTGTGACAGAAGAGTACTCTTTACACTCACATTTCGATATCGCTGACGATATTAGGTTCAAATATAACAGGCTGCTATCATCATTCCGGACGAAATTCCGATCTTGAATGTTATAGAGAATCTACCTATAGAAACTCCTAATTAGTCCAACCAAGAACTGAAACCCAGAACCTGGTGAATGCCAGCACCATGAGAAATTAGACCAACGCGGCAGTGTCAGCTTAGTCTTAACCCTCAGCCCGATTCGTGCTTTTTTTCCTGGTGAAAATTCTGAATAGGACTTGCGCGAATCTCGGGGGAAGCTCGCGGCGCGTGTCGGATTCCTATCGAGTAAAACCCCTAGGGTGGCCGAAATCAACACTTTGGAGGGGCTCCAAGATCTCCGGATGCAACGCATTGGTGCTCCTCTTGTGCCGCGCTCCGAAGAGCCCGCCATCGGGGGGAAACTTGATGACACGCTCTCCCCCTCACCGACGCGGTGCTCACGTTGACGTGGGCCACACTCAAGGCCCCTGCCCCTTGCGTCCGTGACCCCGAAGGCCTCCCTGCTAATGTTGTTGCAGAGGGGTCCCTCGCCAGATATTACGGCGGGGGAGAGCCCGTTTCGTCTTGCGTATTTCCCCAATCTCCAAGAAGTAGCGTAAACATGCAAAATCGCCTTAAAATAAAATGCGACTTAAACAATAAACTTACCATCTACCTCGTTGGTTGGTTGCTAATAGTACACTTTGTGATCCCGAAATCCTGGGTTCAAATTCTAGATTAGACAAACGTAGCTTTTTAATCGAAAAATTTTCAATATCTGTCCGGAGTAAAATTATTATACCGAACAACGTCCGCATAAAGTGGGTGTACACTGTACACAGTGCGTACTGCGCTGTAACTCCCGCTTGGGGAATAAAGGCGTAACGGTGTTTATTTAAAATTTATTTTTTACTAACCATCATGAGAGTCGTACATGTAGATGATCTCTTTCCATCCGTAGTAGAGAATCGTATCAACAATTGCCATGTGGTAGTCCGGCCTCATGCTCACGGCGTGGTCAATGAGACCTGATGATGGAGGGATGACCTGGTGAAAAGAACGCACTTATATAGTAGAGTAGTATAGTTATACGGTTACTGAGAGATTATTACGAACAGATAGACGTCAGCGTGATGCTATCGAGTAAAT
The DNA here is from genome assembly GCA_905147815.2 of Phalera bucephala. Taxonomy (NCBI): domain Eukaryota; kingdom Metazoa; phylum Arthropoda; class Insecta; order Lepidoptera; family Notodontidae; genus Phalera; species Phalera bucephala. The sequence goes on along the minus strand of LR990609.1, from coordinate 17,735,728 downwards.
ATGTCATCCTGTTCACACTAAAAAAATATTGCATAAAGAATCGCCAACTTTGCGATAACGTCAGATGGTATGTGCTTAACTCGCCCAACTTCTGGATTTTTTCCATATGAATATGGAATAATTATGATTTATATATTTCAAAGTACGTATGAAATGACGTATCTTCAATTAAATAGCCATGAATACGCAAGAATAGGAAAGAAAATAACCATTTTGGTAACAGTAATCTCGAAGAAACACGGCCGTACTTAATACATGTAGTCCGACTATATCAACTTTAGCTTCATTTAAAAGGAACCAAATAAGAATACATAATAAACACCTTCTCGTCACAGAGTTGCAGAGGTGTACACACCCATAATTTATCGATTGAAGTGCATAATTTAAGGTTTCGTATTGTTACTGCTGCGAAAAAAACCAAAACTACACGTTATCCGACCTAAGATTCAAACTCTGAATCTCGTGATCTCCAGAAGTTCCATTCAACACCTCGAGATAAATAAAATAAAATAAATGACATACGACATACGAAAATATTAAAATATTTTTATTTAATCCCATTTATCACCCAAACATAAACAAGAATTTCCTAAATTAAAACGATTGGAACAATCAACAAAATAGCATTGAAAATTAAATCCGAACTGAATCCATACATCAAGTGGGATACGTTTTTTCTGTACCTACTAAAGATAAAAATTGAATCAGAGTGAGCCTGTCAGCGGAATGCTGATGGCACTCAACCCTGCCATAGCCAGACCATTTATATTCATCAAAGCTAGCGTTGGATTGAGTCAGTCAGTTTTAGTGGGCTCGTGTAAAAACTTTGACGTCTTAGCTTTAGTTATTATTTTCGCTACTGAAGAGTAGATTGCGATTCTTCGTAGTCGTGAACGTAGCCTTAATTTTTTTTTTTTTTTTTTTTTTTTTTTAATAAAAACGTAGCCCCACACTAGGATTTATTCCTGTGTCGTGGGTGCGTTTACAAACATGAAAATTCACACACAAATACCCAGACCGGAACAAATAATTGTGGATCACACAAAGATTTGTCCCGTGCGGGAATCGAACCCGCGACTATTAAACACAGTAGGTGGAGCGACCTAAGCTCTTAACCACTGCGCTAAATCGTCCGTAATCGTATTTGTTTTAATTGTATTACTAGTATCGACGATGGCTAATTTTATATTCGTCAAAGCTAGCGTTGGATTGAGTCCGTCAGTTTTAGTTGGCTTATGTAAAAACTTTGACATCTTAGCTTTAATTATCATTATTTTCACTACAGAAGACCTAGATTGCTTTGGTTCGTAGTCATTTACGTAGCCTTGGATTTGTACCTAGTTTCGAGGAGTGCTAGTTGGATTGGATCAATCAGTTTTAGTGGACTCTTGTAAAAATTTTGACATCTCAACTTTAGCAATCGTTATTTTTCGTTACCAAAAATTTGATTGCGACCCTTCATACCCGTAATGTCGTAACTCGAGTCGTAACTCGTAACAGTGGAGATTATTTTTCACTTCTACGTAAGCAGTTTCGTTATTTAATTTAATAATGTTATCATTTTTAATAACCTATTGAGTCCCACTGTTGGTCAGTCTCTCCCATGACTCTCTACACAACACGATCTTTGGTTAATTCAGACCACCTTATGGCATTTCGAAACCGGTTTCATTTCTATCTTATAATTCAGCTATAGGTAGCTTTTTCAACCAATTGGTTTATTTTTGTATTTCTTTTCAATCTTCTTGAATGAGTTTTTATAAGAAATATATATGCGTATATACCTGTGCAATTATTTTTATATTGAGAAACTCGGGAATGAATCTGAAAGCATACAAAGCTACCTTTTCATGACCATTGCAGCCAATTAGTTTCAAAAAACTGATGCTTGTAGTTCAACGGACTGCGTAGTTTGAAAACCTACTATAGAATCAGTTCTAGTCTTTGTAACAGTATTAACTGGAAAATAAGCCTTTCATAAATAAAGTAGATTATATTTAAAGAATATATTTTTTTAGGGCAAGTTGGAAGACTATTTTAAGTTCCTACAGCAGGTGGTCATAAACCTGCTTTCACCAAACCGCAAGGGGTCCGCGTGGTGGAAAATCACCTAATCTCTCTCACATCGCTTTGTAAGAGATAAGGTTTGTCCAGCAGTGGAACCCAATAGGCTGATAATATATGTGTCGGGTTAGGACTTTGACGGCTCGGTCCAACTAGTTAAGAGCTTAAGCCGCTTCGCCTACTGGGTCTAATAGTCGCGGATTCTTCGCGTACAGCACAATTCATTGTATACAAGGTGTAACATAATAAACGCAATACCTGAAAGTATTTTGTTCTAAATCGGTAACTGAATTTAATCCAATAATTTGTAATGTACCTTACATTCTTTTTTAATTTGCAAAAAAATGGTTTTACTCCTTCAGTGCGCTATAAAAAAGCAAATTTATTTTTTATTCATATTAAGGAGATTTAAAATGCATTCCCAAAACGCACACATTCACGTACAATCTTCATTGTTATTTGGGGTATAAAAATGCTTAAAAAGGGTAAAAACCATTAAATTTGGAACTTTGATTTTCGTTTTGAATTTATGAAGCAATTCTCTAATCGGTGTATCTGAGGTATTGCGTTATTTACGTTACACCTTATACCTTATACTGTTAAATAATATTTAACCGTATAAGGTACACCTTTGCCGCTACCGTTTGGGGAATATAGGCGTGACAGTGTCTTATTTTATTTATTTGTTCTTTTGGGATTTATTTATTAAACGCCTTGGTTTTAATTAACAATCGCTCTCACAACTTCACAAAAACATGTAGAAAATGTTCACAAATATATATCCAGATATTTATTAAAAACCGTGTTGTTTTTACGATGCATTACAAGAATCAAATTACTCAGGGAATATCGTAAAATATACGCAAAAGTTAATTTTAATGGTAAAATGTTTCATTCAAGAGTCATTTTCGAGTACTCATAGATAAAGTAACGAAGTAAACATTTGATCTATCAATCCTTTGCACTATAAAAACAAAATTTTGTGTTCCAAACATAAGGTGCTAAATTTGGGTTTGTTTGCGAATTGTATTTATGCAAGTTCTTGGTTTCTTGAGGAACAATTAGACGCCTTATAAACACTATATTTTATTCATTATAGAAATTAAATTATATTATACCTACAGTTACACATTTTATTATACTAGTGGTCGAAACTGACTGTCTCGTTGGTCTGGTGGCAAAGCGCATCGCTTTGTGATCACGAGGTCCTGGGTTCAAATCCTAGGTCGGACAAATGTAGTTTTTCTAACGAAAAATTCCCAGTATGAATCCGGAGTTTGGAATTGTGCCCGGTATATGGCAATAGGCTCGCCCCCTATTACATGGGACCTAACATCGTCGGCGCAACGTGGGTGTTCTCAGTACACCTTTGCCACCCCCTCTGGGGAATATAGGCGTGACGGTGTATAGTGGTCGAAACTCGACCATAATTAATTTAAATTATAAGTTTGAACATTATTAAGGTGCTATTGTTAAAGACTATACTTCTATAATCACAGATTTCGCCGAGGCTACACTGTTAAATTGCCTATTTTTTCAAACAAATTATATGAAATATAAAAAAGAAAACATTGAAAAAATGATTAAAATAAAGGATACCTTTTTTATTTTTTTCTTATTGAAACATAAAACCACGCGATAAAGAAAATGCTGTCCATTGAACTTGACATACATATTTTGATAATTTAATTAATGATACAAAACTTCTCTGTAAACGATGCTTTTTTTGTAAAAACTCTTTCTTCGTTTGCTGTTTATGTTTGACATTCATTAAGACTATAGACAATTAATATCAAAGGCAAACAATATTAATCTATGATCTATGCTTAATTTGAAGTGTATTGTGTCAAATACATGGTAGTGAGTGTTCTTTTATTGATTTAATGTATTTTTTATGCATAATTTAAATAAATATTAGCATTCTGCACTCCTTCTCTATATAAACCATAGGTGTGGGACATGTCATACTCCTCCGCCCGCGCAATTTTCGTAAAAAGGGGTACAAAGTTTTTTCTTCACGTATTAATATAATGATTTTAATATTAAGATAAAGATAAGCGAAGGCATGTGGTGGTACCACAATATGAACAAAAAATAAAATATCACAAAAACAGACTATTTCACTGCCTCGTTGGTGTAGTGGCGAAAAATGTGCTTTATAATTCTGGGTCCTGGGTTCAAATCCTAGGTCGGACAACTTTAGATTTTCTATCGAAAGACTTCCGGTATCAGTCCACAGTCTGGAATTGTGCCCTGGCAATAGGCCTATTACATAGGATCATATATCGTCAGCGAAAAGTAGTGTACACAGTACACCTCTGCCTCCCCCGCTTGAGGAATATAGGCATGACGGTGTAGACTATTTGATGTAGGAATGTACTGTATTTTACTACATCCACAATAAAAGGGTCGTTACTTTATTCTCTCTCTCCCATTACCGTATATGCGAAGCAGTAAATAGTTACTTAAGTAAATGTAAAAAGACTCACCTTTTCAGGAAACCACGGAGTGACGAAAGGCATTTGAAAGGTGTTGGTGTACGAATGCAGAGTATCGAAGGATTCTGGAGTCACCGCACCCAACATGGCGAATACCCCGCGAGCGAACTGGTTGCATACTGTTAAAGAAAAAAAATCACAATTACAAAGATCAACCAAAAATATTTTGTTTTAAAAGCACCTATACAAAGTGTATCATAAATATTGCAAGACCCCAGAAATCACGATTAGATAATTGCTTCATAAATTCCATACGTAAACCAATTTTCCAAATTTTAATTTTGAATCCCTTTATACGGACTTTTTTACTCCAATTAACAATGAAACTTGTAAGTGTATGTGTGCTAATTGAGAAATACGTTTTAGAAGGCATTTGAAATCACCATATTGCTTGGAATTAAGAACAAATTTAGTTTAGCGCACTAAGGTAGCAACATTATTTTTAAAATAAAAAAAAATAATACTTTAGAAATAATTGGAATCAATTCAGTGATCGGTTTAGAACTACTTTCAGGTCATGCGTTTATTATGTTACAACTTGTATATTAGGTAACCTCTATATTAGAAAGAAGCTGTCGGACGGCTTGATCCAGTGGTTTAAAGCTTAAGCCGCCCCGACGACTGAATCGAGTACTCGCGGGTTCGATCCACGCAAGGGACAAATCTTTGTGAGACCCACAAATATTTGTTTCGGTCTAGATGTTTGTGTATGTAAATTTCTTGGTATCGAAAAATGTTACAATTTAAAAAAGTAGTAGAATTGCTAAACTAAAATCGTAATAATTTATCCATTCACTAATAAAAAACCATTTTTATTAGTGAATGGATTCCGGGTACCAACCTAGAAATAATTATTTCGTAATTCGAAACTCACTATTGAAGACTCATATAAGCGCACAATTTATCCAAAGATTTTATTTATTGTAACGTAAAATTTTATATTATAATAAATATTCTCCCATTTAAGTATCTGCCTGTAGGCATTGATATGGTTAAATACGTTTAACGAGTTGAAATTTATATTTAAGTAACTTACATTATTTATATTTAATGTAGTAAGAATTATTTTTAATATTGTACTGTACCTACTTAATGTCACAATAATTTTGAATTACAGAACTAATAAATATATCGAAAATTATTGAAAGTTTTTCTGAAAAATCACTTTTCACACACGCCTTTTTAAATAGAATACATTTCGTAAAAAGTTCATCCTTCAAACTACGTACTTATTATAATACCAGCACATAGGCACTTGATGGATGACTTATCTTTTAATTACTTAAAAAGGACTGTAAATAAGTGGCGTTGAAAAAAATAGCAATACGGTATAACCATAGTTTTAATTTTATCATTAAATATCAAGTGAAAAAAGAAATACAAAGAAATATCAGAAGCAAAGACGGATTAAATAAGACTATTCACTTTATTTCCAAGTTCATTAAATTTAGCTCCTCTGACAGGCTTTTAAGGTAATTGTGTTAGGGTGCAATTACAATGAAGAAGGTGCGCCGACTAGGGTTCCTATTCGCTATGACCAAGATGAAACGTGGCGCGTTACGATAACTTCGTGATATTGATACGAAATATGTAACTACATTTACGTTTGGTTAATACTTAAGCCTATCCAGCTCATATTGCATTGTTCCCATACACCATGAACGCAATGTACACAAAAAGAATATCTCTAATAATATAAATCTCATTTTATAAAAAGAGTGATCCTGTAGTTACTTTCCTTGTTCTCCACAGGAATGACATTCCGAACGGATGGTAAAGTCTTAAGTTATCACTAGGTTTCTTTATTGACTATACATAAGTACATTTTGGTCTACATAAATAAAACAAAAGGGATATTTATGCCCAAGTTAAAATCAAAATAAATTTCAACGTGTCACTCTTACAATGTGTCCAGATAGCTTAGCATGAAAACGTTAGCGTGACTCTAGTGAGTAATCGTGCTGTCGAAAATTGCCTCTGAACCAACAAAAATTTGCCCCATGCTATCATCATTATTTATCTATTTCATTAAAATAATAGCAAATATCCATATCTAACGGACAATTTGCAATCTAAAACGAATATTTCAAAGTATTGTAAGTACTTATATCGAAGTCGCCGACATCTTTACAAAATGTCAACACACACAATCTAACCTCATATGTATTAATGGCTACTGAATTATAACCTCAAAATCGAATACATTTTGTTCAATATTGCGATTCTTGATCGTCCGTTTAATAATAAATACCTTAGGAGAATTTATGGGTCATCTGTTGGTTCTGGGGCAAATCATGTATGGACGCAGAACTATATATCAATTCTATACTAACTAAATGTCAATTCGCTAGCGTCACGCTAACGTCAGTCTTTTCGTGCCTAGCTCTCAGCTAGAACTATACCTCCTGTGTTAGTGTGAACAGTGTTAAGAAGACAGCGTCTTCCCTATTCTGGATTAAATAATGGTAGTGAAATACAGAATAGCACTACACGATAATTTCACAAAGTTATCGTAACGTGACGCGTTTGGTCATAACGAATATGATTCCTGGCTTGCTCGTTGAATATCGGTGTATTAACAATGATGGGCAGATGGCAGAAAATTAACATTTAGTTTAAGTGATACTCGATAGATCTCTGTCATATTTTAAATTTCATACACGACGATGGATAACATCCATAACATATTTTGGACATATTCAGGTGTACTTTTTATCCGTAAAGTTTATTTGTTACTCTGAATAGTTTAAATATTAATTCTTGAGATTTATCGAAATACCAAAAGCATTTTTAGAGCTATTAACGCTTATAAATATTAGCCATTTTTAATGGGTGTTGACACGAAATAGCCCAAGATAAAACTTTTTTGGTCAGATTTTATCGCGGTATTTTATTGATTTTGAAGTTCCTAACATTTCGAGTGCTCTGCAGCACCCCCACGGGTAGGACTGACCATGACTGAGATTCTTCTCGTGACCATGGGTGCTGCAGAGCAAAATAGTTATATTTTATGTGTAATTTTTCTATCGAAAATTTTCCAATTTCAGTCCCGAGTCTTGAATTGTGCTCGGTATATGGCAATAGGCTCGCCCCCTTTCACATGGTCTTAGGTATAAGACGTCCATCTGTCTTTCCGATTCAAATCTTGTAATCCAATTATCAAGCACTTGGCATACGTAACTCTGATGACAATGCAATAATATGGTACCATGGAGCTAGTCTGATGATGGAATCGGATGGAGATCATAGGAACATGTGAACTATACAACGTAACCCTCTCGTGTTTAGGCTTGTTAGAATGGTATTGACAAGTGCTATACAACCAGATAGTGTTCAGGGTCTGATGATGAAGCCGAAAGGTGGCCAACGGAACCAAACAAGTACTCAATATAACCTCGCCGTATTTGGGCTCGTTGGATTTGTCTTGACGAGTACTTTAGACCCAAATCGTATCCAGGATCTGATAATGGAGCTGGAAGGAAGCCGTAGAAAATCCTCAACTAAGCAAGATATATTTGTTGTGTTTACTATTATAGGATCTTTTTAAAAAAAATATATTTTTAATCAAATTATTCAATTGTATATTTATAATTATTTTTTTATTAGATCAATAATTCTAATCAGTCAACTCGAAAGAAGTCGACTTACAACCCGGGAAGCAAGACAATGCTAACACTGTTTACATTTGAACCTCACTTAAATAAAACAAAACACCGTCACATCTATATTCTCCAAGCAGAGGTCGCAGAGGTCTACTGACTACACACTGAGTACACTCACTTTTCGCCGATGATGTTAGGTCCCATGTAATAAGAGGCGAGCCTATTGTTCGATCTATGATTTAAACCCAAAGCCACGTGATCTCCTTTTATTACTATTCACGTGTACTTTTCACCACTAGACCAACGGGGTAGTCCTCGATGCAGTTTACCTTAATAATTTACCTGTTTACATTCCCATTTTCATCTAAATTTTTCTTTTCACTGAGCATATTAGCTAGAGACACAAATAATACCAACTGCACCCTCTTCTCAAGGGATGCATTTTAGGCGTGCGTGTTTCTGTGTATTAGTGAATGATCTACGCTATTGACCGAGGGACCTTTACAGTTTCACCGGACAAAAGGACGAGCATGCAACAACTACGTTCCGGCCGGAAGGGCAAGGAAGCAACTAGCTCAATGGCGTCTCAAGGAGAAAACGCCTCAGCTTATGCTGTGATTTTAGCAGGGGCATATACTAGGTGTCTCGCCAAGATTATGTTACGACCCGGGTATACCCCAATAATTCGAAAACCCTTTATCGGGGTATGTGGATTCTAAAACGCATTACTCACCCTTAGGTCCCCTAACGATCCGTCAAGAAAGATCTAGAATCCGCGTTTGAGTGCCAAACGACTAGAAGGTTTCTTCCCTTTTTAGTATCGCCGGCGCACGGTCACGCTAAAAAAAAGTATCTACTTACGTACAAGTAGGTACGTATTAATAATACCGCTTTGTGGGATGCGCCGGCTATTGTTTGATGTACCTGGGCTTTTCTATCGATTTACTTGAATGGTTCGAGTCCGTTCTAGAACTTTCATACTAGTATAAAAGGAACACTCAACGTCGCGATGGACACATTCTCTCTTCGGGAGAGACGATCAAATCGGGAACAAGCGATCTAAGTGGAATACACCGGCGACCTAAGCAACAATATCCATATACTACGAGTGAGTCAGCGACTTGGAAGCAGTATTTGGGTACCAAACAGAGTAGTTCTAGTGTGTGTTTAGTACCTGCGTGTACTAGTGTTTAACGAACTGTTTTGTGTGTACAACGCCTAATAAAGTACTTCACACATTCATCGGCATTTAATTACCACGCACACGTAACAATACTCTGCAGCGAGCAGCGGGCAAGGGACTTTGCCGGCGAGGTCAGAGTGATACTGGGTATCCGAGAAGAGGGAGGTAAGGCCATTGGGACGTTCGGTGGCATTTTATAGCGTCGCCCACATTACGTGAAAGTACCGTGCCTTACGCCTCGATCGACTCACAACTCAGTTTTAAAATCACACTGTCACCTTCATAATTTACAAACTGCGATCTGCAGACCATAATTCGATTCCGCCATTGTTTCACATTTTCCATTAAAGTTCAACGCTATGACACCCTCCATTCTGTTTATGACATTGATTCTGTTCTTTGTGCCCGTAGCATGCCAGCAATCTGTTTGGTATTCGTATTTCCGTAAAACGTATCTACCTACCTACTTAGAATTTTATTTTTAACAATAATACTTATACTGATAATATTTGTGTGTGCTACAATAAAATAAATTAGAAGTCAAATTATTTTTATTATTACTTTCAATATCAGATTTTACGACCCCACTAACAAAGTAAAATATATATAAAACCTACACTGAATTAATAAAAAATAACAGCAATGGATAATATCCATAACTTATTTTGAACATATACTTGTGCACCTTTTGTCGGTAAAGTTCATTTGCTACTCTGAATATATTAAATATTTATTCTTGAGATTTATCGAAATACCAAAAGGATGTGTGGAGCTATTAACGCTTAAAATTATTAAATTAACAGTAATGTTCGGTTTTCATACTGTTAGAAAATTCTGTTATTCTTTGGGAACAGTAGCTTAGGTTATCTAAACATGACGCTTTAATGAGTACTTAAATAATATAAAAGCATCTGTTTAATTTTAAATTTCTCAACAAATTAAAATTACACGCTTACATTATATTTAGGTAATTATCTATCACAAACTATAGGAATTGGAATCGAAATAATATTGTATATATATTTTAAGAAATTGAACATCAATCTACATAGATATGCTAAACTATTTAAACTACATTCAGTATAAGTTATGTAGGCAATCTGTTCTGATACATTTATGATTTAATTTGTGTCTAGTGGCGCTGTGTTTACAAGTTTCCGTATCGCACCTCCAGAACGGTAAAGACTTAACTCAAAAATCTAAGAAATCGAGTTATGGTCATAAAGCGCCATTAAAAAGTACGCTCTATCTGGTGAATATTAATAGCGGCGTTTTTATTGTAGAATTAAGAAATACGATACCTCAGTGTCTTTCACTTGCCCTCCCTCTACCCACGCCGCTCGGTTCTGAAGGAAAGTGATTAGTTTCCTGGACGGTTCCCGGATGGAACGGACGATTTAGCGCCACGGGTTAGAGCTTAAGCCGCTCCGCCCACTGTGTCATCTAGTCGCGAGTTTGATTCATGGGACAAATCTTTGTGGGATCCACAATTATTTGTTCCGGTCTGGGATTAGGGTATGGAAATTTTCATGTAAACGCACCCACGACACAGGAATAAGTTCAAGTGTAGGGCTACGTAATCTAAAAAAGTCACTACTGTTCTGAAGGTGCGGTATCTATGTAAAGGTTAGGAACTTGGCAATGTTGATGAATTGAATTGAATTTAATACGAATAGGTTTAGAATTTAAAATATCTTGTCGTTTAAGATATGTTTTTGTCTTTCTATTTTAATCCAATATATCCACAGCTCTTTAAATTTGTACAATCTTCTTAAGGCAGAAAAATTACAACAGACATTATTATTCTGATCACATATCCAGCAAAAAAAAATGTTTATGCGTCACATAAGACCAAGCAGTCAGTGAGGCAGCTTGGTCGAGTGGTTAGGAGCTTAAACCGTTCCGCTCACTAGATCGAGCTGTCGCAGGTTCGATTTCCGCACGGGACAAATATTTGTGTACGTGAATTATATGTTTGTAAACGTACTCACGAATTCCTAGGCTTTCTTTTTTTGTACCTTAATCATTTTTCGAAAATATGTGTTGTTGTACTCTGTACTCACTGCCTACCACGCAAGGAATCTGGCGTGATGATGATAGATGTATTGTTGTTACCGTGATGGCAGTAAACAGCAGGAAGTACTCATTACAGCTGTTGGGCCAGCCCAGTCCGCGGTCGACTCACCCTCTTTCACAGCCAATTTGCTTTTGTTCCTCATTTTTAATTTCCGCAACAGTATTTCTGTATTGTCCCCGTTTACTATGTCAAAAGAAATATGTTTTATATATCTATTTTATTGTCATTCTTTTCTCTAGAACTGATTATTCTGCCCAATGCTTGGGGTGTTGCGATAACGTCAGCCGCTATTACTTTAAGCTTTTACGAATTTGTCTCAACCCGCCTCAAGTCAGTTTTCTTTTGTTTTCATATTTATATCTGACTCAGTGGAAAAGAGGACAACTAAGCAGCAAGAATAATAGAAATCAAACTTTATAGTTTTGAAATTAGAGTGCTAAATCATATAACCATTTTTTTAAGTTGTGTTTTTGTTACATTTGCTTACCTATATTCCAACCCTTTCAGTTCATGCGATGTCAACTTTGGTTATGTTATGTGATACAAATATTGTTATCGAAATAAATTGATATTGATAGATGAGATGCGAGCGCTGTTGGGGAAATTCGTGAGATAAAACGTGATATTATAGTGTAAAAGGGTTGGTCTGTTTCATTTTGTTGGAAAATATTTTGTATAAATTGCATCATATAGAAATTATGACTATGTCGGGGATTCGATACCAATTATGGGATTATAAAGCTGATGAAGTCACTGATATAGCACTCAGAATTGCTAAACTTAAGTGGCAGTGGGCGGGGCACATCGCTCGTAGAACTGACGGCGCTTGGGGCAGATAGGTCTCCTAGTGGCGACCTTGTACACTGTACCGAAAGGCGTGGAGTAGGCAGGCCCCCTGCAATACAGACCGATTACCTATTGAAGGTCGTGGGTAAAAGTTGGATGCGTATAGCACAAAGCCTGTCGTCATTGCGACTTTTGTCCAGTAGTCGACATCTCTTGGCTGAAGATAGAAGATCTTAGACTTAGGTTTAGCTAACTAAAATGAGTTTATCTGAATTTTTTTATTAAGGAAAACGTAGCCCCATACCAGGAATTATTCCTGCGTCTTGGGTGCGTTTACAAACATGAAATTCCCATGCACAAACACCCAGACCGAAATAAATATTTGTGGGTCACACAAAGATTTTCCCTGTGCGGGAATCGAACTAGTGACTACCCAATCCACTAAGTGGAGCGACTCAAGCTCTTAACCACTGGACAAATCCGTCCGTCCAAAAAATTAATTAAGATTAAAATATATGGTTATATCTACAGGTGTTTTTTTTTTGTAGATGGTTTCCAAACCACATATTCAAATATATGTTATCATTGTGTCATTAACCCTTAGACCACTATCATCGCTAATTTGTAAACATGGGAAATTATCTTTTTGCACCTACAAAATGCTACTACAATGATTTCATCCAATACTGTTATTAAATATACTTTAATAAACTTCTCAAGAATGTTCAAATAATAAAGTTACTCGGTGCGGGGTTCTTCGAAGAATATCAGCATCAGGGAGATCTAACTGACATGCGTAGGGCTTACTGAAACCCATTAGGAAAATAAATAAAATAAAATACAATGAACCCGGCACGTCTATATTCCGCAAGCGGAATACCTGGGGATCTAGCCTTGTGGCAAGCATTTTGTTAATTCTCTTTTACACCAGTGACTTTTCGGTCTAACATATCATTTGTAAACTAAATTAGCAGTTTCCGTACAAAAGCACCGTAATTTATGAAATTATACTTGGTACCCTCACAATAATACTCGTATAATTAATAACTAAACGAAATCAGTTATAATTATCGCAAAACGAGGAACGTCCGCGCGTTTCGGTGTCTCGAGCAAAAAGTGCGCCGAATCGATCGCACGTCCGTTTAGCCGGCTGAAGTAGCTTCACTTGGTGTTGCCAACACATTTCCGAACATTTCCTATACTTGGCTATGTTGTTCATGTGGCACTGATGTTCATAAGTACACCTAAATGTCGCCGATGATGTTTGGTCCTAATATGATGGCAAGTGAGCCTAATGCAACACTATAAATATATACAGTAACTCATCTTAGCCGTTTTTATTGTATTATTACCTACACTCCGTCAGAGCGTTAAAGTTATCATAATTTTTTTGAAAATATATTTAGGTCACTTGTTAAATCTTGTCTACTGTAGTGGTTATATACAGATATAAGCCTGTCTTTTTCCGATATGAGTGTAGTATAATACAATATAAGCGCTTATAATTTTAATATTTGCACTCACAACTATATTATGTACTTTTATTACAAATTGTTTCTAAAAAAGTTTTTTTCCTTATTAATATTGGGATAAGTATTGCAAATTATTTATTATCAAATAACATAGTATTAAAAATCTTATTCTTATTGATCGATTTTTATGATAGATTATGAAGAAATTACACATTCAGTATACATATTACCAGGACTATATTATGACCACAGAAACCCTTAGATATCAATACACAAACACAAACATTTTAAATGTAATAAAGATATATATTGACGAGCCACAGACGCCCTCAGGTATCGATTTTGAAAGTAATCCAAGAAATAACAAAAATGTTTGAAATAGCACTAAAAGACAAAATGTTAAAAGTTGCCCTAATGTTCAAAAATTCTTCCAAATAATATTTATTATTCAAATAAAACAATAAGCGTTTATCTTGAAAGTGCGTGACACTGCGGCTCATTATGCGCCGAAAACCTCCGAGACGTCGTGTAGAGCGCGCGTGAGTGCGTGAGTTCTTTTTCAGACCGTAAATACTAAGCTGTTTCACAATATTACACTATGCTAATGCCATTATAGCAGGCATAATTCCAGACTCCGAACAAACTTAGAATTTTTCGATAGAAAGAGCATATTTTGCCCGACCAATACAACCCAGAACCACGTGATCGCTATCTACATTACCCCGAAGAGGTAGTCTACAAGAATATTTAGGGAGCGTAAGGTGGTTCCCGGAGTATTAATCATTTCTGCAGAAGGTCGGGAACGCTTACAGTATTCTGATCACGTGACGCTCTGACGTCACTCGTATTAAAGTCTCTCGCTCGAGCTCAGGCAACGGCACGCAGTCTTGTAACCTAATTTCATTTTAAAGACATTGACACTATTTGAATACGAACTGGATTATTCGTCTCATGTTGCTTTAAATACGGCAAACGTATTCACTAAAGATATGTATTACATTGTTCCATTTGATTGCTTGATTGGACGAGAGAGATTTATAATTATGGGTTGACGTTGGTCCAGTGACGAAAACCGATCACAAGGTATTTTGTAAGTATCATGAAGTACTGATTGATGGTATGAATCCTAGCTCGTAAAATTTGTAATTTTTTTGACTGAAAAAAATGCCAGTATCAGTCCGGTTTTGTGAACGGTAAAGAACGGAACATCGTTGGCGATAACTTGGTGTACATAGAACACCTCTGCCACATTAGTGAAATATATGCTTAATGGAGTATATTTCTGTATGAAACTGGAGATGAAAAAAAATTCAAGCTGTCCTAATATGGCGTCCTCGAAATAAAATCCTTCAGAAGATTATTTCCTCTGTTTTATAAAGCTTGAATACTTTGACAGCGGTTGCCTTTAGGATTGATAAAAAAAATAAATACTTAAAACATTATTCAATAGTAACCCTCAACCAAATTAGAATACCTCTCGTCAGCATCCGTGAAATGAAACAACTTTCAATTGCTTGTAATACACCCTACAATGCTATCGCGAAATTAAATTCAATAACAAAATAAACTAATTAATATTTCCATAATACTTGAACAAGATTTATTAAGTTTCTCATCAAAGACCAATAAGCGAATACTGCGAAATGTATATTAGAATTCTTTAGTTTAATCCGTTTGATTTTGTTTTGAGTAAAATAATTATTTATTATGATTTCAGCGCTAATTGCCTTACGATGTCAAAAACACAAGTCGCGGTGGTATTGAACCCATAAAGCTTAGAGTATCCTGGAACTCATTAGCGATTAAATGTTTTATGTGAAAATTTATTTGCTGGATTGTGTGATAAATTAATGTTATGTATGATAAAGGACAATAAAGATGCGAAGACTGTCAAGAACAACAGGGAAGTTTGGAAATAAACTTGTTTGGACCAAGCAAGTGGGATCAAATGAAAATGTGTGGACTGACGGAAATGAAAAATTGGAGCAGACATTGCAAACTCATCTTTTGTACACAGAGAGATATGTATTTCTAAGCGTTCGTAGTTTTAAGTGTAATTAGAAAGTTTTTCCGAACCTATAATACTTTTTTAATAATTTTTCATGTCTTACAGTTGGCCATCCCAGGCATCACTGGAAGGACATGATTGAATGGGAACTCCGTGAGCTCCAAGCCGAAGACTGGCAGGGAATCGCGCAAAACCGTGAGAAGTTGCGGAATCTCGTTTCGGAGGCTAATAATAAAATATTTTATGTGATTTATTTTTGTTTTAGTATTTTGATCGTTTGTGTATCTTTTAAAGTCGCACACTATGACAATATTACTAACTAAATGGGTACATTCTGGTAGTAGCTTGTAGTGTGTGAGTAGGTACACAGAAAATAAATATAGTTTGTTTTTTTTTTCTAAGAAAAATCTTGTTCCACTTTTGCAATTATTATTCCTGTATCGGGGGAGCATATGAAATATAAACTTCACTTGCACAAACGCAGTCCGAAACAATAATTATGAGTAACACAAATATTTGTCCGTGTGGGGCTAAAACCCGCTACAACTCAATTCAGTGATTTGATTAGCCCACAGTCAGACTATAGACCAAACTATCACCAATAAATCATTCTTAGCAATGTGTTCTTAGCAACACATTTTATTCGACCGTAATGTGAAATGTAATATATAATATATATATATATATATATATATATGTCGTCAGCTGGCCCAACTAACTAGCACAAGAGCTCAATCTTCAGACTCAGACATGGGCGGGGTTAGGTTTTCAAACAGCTAAACACAATGATTGCCCATCAGTTATTTAATCCCATAACTTATCCACATGAAACACAATATCAACTCTTAAATTATCAAAAGGCAGGACGACCATCTTCACACGTCGTTTTCGCTTCGTTCTCAATGTTCTGTTCATCTTCCTAATTCAAAATCCCGTTGACTCTCGCGTTCCGTCAGCACGCGGCCGTAGCGCTGACTAGCGGACGACCCGCGCACTATTTGCCACAGATAATAACCACGCCGACATATATATATATACACAATACAATTTTTTTCTACTTTCAAGAACATATTTCAACAAGTGGGTCCACAATCTAACTAATTAAAAAAAAATGTGTAAATTTCATAGCAAAAGGCAACTCTGCTACTTTCATTAAGTGACATTTCATTGGATATCAACGTTAGTTCCGATTTTGCGCGCGGGGCAAAAGATCCTTGTTCTACTGTACCATGAATGAGCAGAAAGTATAACAGGTAATAATTTGAAGACATATAAATATTATGTGCTTAGTATAATTTTGTAAAATTCTTCTAAAAGTAATTCGAAATAATCTATATTTATTATTAAATACGAGTATCATTTCGGACTAATTTATTTTCCCACAAATCCCATGAGGCGCTGTTTGTCTTGTAAATATCAGGAAAGGCGAATAAAAGACCTGAACCTGTTAACATAACAAATATGCTCCTCCATTATTATATCTTCTTAAATCATAATAATTTGGTGTAATGCAGACATGGCAGGTTTCAATATAATGTGGATGAATAGGTACGTGGTAACAATACATTGTCTATAGCTCAAAGGGCGACGTCTGAGGTGTAAGACCCTAAGGCCTAGTTACCAAAGCAATCCCGAGGAAAACGATGGTGCAAGTAATATCATATTGTCATAAGTATTATTCTACCTACCCTGCAAGGGATCTGGAGTGATGATAAAGATAGATAGATAAGTATTATTTGTGGTCTTAGTGCGTAATTTAGATGCGTTTTTAAATGCTGACGAGACAAATATCATTACACCATAGATCTTTACTTTTAAACTGACTTCTAAAATGGAGGAGGTTCTCAATTAGACTGTATGTTTTTTTGTATGTATGTTATGCAATCATTCCGCCAATTATGAATCGATTTTGATGTTTTTTTTGCATTAGGTTCGGTATAGCTCCAAGGTGGTACCATTTTAATTTCATCAGTATTGGACCTTGGAAATATATAGGAAATATATACCAGGGAACTCCTTAACGACAAACAATACGAATGCGTAGATTGAGATACTATGGGTATTACGTCAATCCTATAGGTACCCAGCCATAAAACTAATCAGAATATTAACCGACTTCAAAAAAGGAAGAGATTGACAATCCGTCTGTGTTTTTTATAACATCTTAATTTATGAACTGATTTTGATGATTCTTTTTGCGTTGGGTTTAGTATAGTTTCGATGTGGACTCATTTTAATGAAATCGGTATTGAACTTTGAAGATACACCAGGGGACTCCTTAACGGCGAACAGCACGAATGGATAGATTCCGTTATTATGGTTATTATATCAATTATGTAGGTACTTTGCTGTACAACTCAGCAAAAGAATATAATATAGGTATACAAATAGTAGTAAATAATTCACTTGTCACTTAAAATTGTAAAATAAAAATCTTTTTGAAGCTGGTTTTATTTTGTTTATATAGATTTTTACTAGTCTAGTGTGTCCCATTACTGACCAAAGGTTTCTCCCTTTTTTCTTCAATGATCTCTATCCCCTGTCAATAATGATATGCGTTGAAAATAAACCATACAAAAAATTGAATAAAAATAGTTAAAATTGCATTCTAGACGTTTTCTCTCAAAGGTGTCGGATATGGTATATATTGGGGTAAGTACCCCAATATATACCATATCCGACACCTTTGAGACCTGACCTGACCTGACCTGAATGACCCCTGCACAAGTGTGCAGGGGTCATTAAATGGCGAACCGCTGATCTATTGAACCTTAAGTAAACAATACAATATATAACAGTGACTTAATCTTCTTTGATTAAGTTTCTATTATAGAATTAACTTGTATACTCAAACGTAATTTTATAATTTATCCCGCGCTTTGTTTTTGCTGCCATCGATTGGACGAGCGACGCAAGTTCGCGCATTCATATCATTTGAATTGAAACGGACCGCGACGGTCATATCATTTTAAAAAATCAGACCCCATATGAAACTAATTGGTGATTCCTGCGTAACCTAAAAAAGATTAAAAGTTGTCTGAAAAGGGCAATATGATTGACGATACTTACTGAGTCGAGAAAGCTTGAACGCGTCGGCCGTGTTGATGACGTCGACGTAAGCCTGCAGCTCCAAGCGACGACTACTGATGTTCTGATTGTGCATTGTCATGGCATACTTGAAAACGTTCTGTATTTCCTCTGTGTTTTGGTCGAAAATCGCACCTGCCGAAGTAAAATACCATGGTATTGAAAGCAATCTCGTGTTTTAAATGGAGCTGTCTATCCCATACAATGGCAGACTTTTTTTAAAATTCCAAAATTGTTTTTCTAGTACTTCTACAGCAAAACACAAAATTTTCAATGCTTAATTCTGCCGTCCCAATGATAAATTCAGTAACTATTTTTTTAGTGTAGAACATAGTTTCTGCGGTTATCATTTGGACGGCTACGGCTAGGCTATTTTCAGCCGATTAAAGCATACTATACATACGACTATTCGTTTCCCATAAGTTAAAATAATCCTTGCACTTGCTTCGTTTTCTATGTTTTTACATATTCAGCAGTCGTTCTTTTCACTCAAATCATGTAATATCAATTCTCTCAAAGGGCCTTTTCGCCGTGTACGAAAGGACCGGGAAAATCCATAATTTTTTAGAGATACAAAGAAATTATTGGCACTAATGCTGTGACAACGAATACCACGCAAATGGTATCGCGTTGACCTTTGTAATTGTACCTTTACCTTTGTTGATCGAATTCTTTTTCCCATGTTTTGTGATTTTATCTAATTTTAATGTATTAGAATAATTATGCGTTAATGGATACCTATTACTATACTAAAAAAAATGTCTGTTGTATACATCTAAGACACAGTGTACAAATGTATATTTACTGTGTATAAGACCCGGAAGGCTAAGCATGCATTAATTGACGTTAACGTAACGCTAGCGAGTTGATATACCATACTTTTCAGACTAAACATTTGCGGGACAAGATGCTTTCTCTATAACGTCACGCTCAAGTCAGTTTTTTTGAGCTAAGCCCTCATGCATCTAGCTATTTTATCATTACGTAATTCTGAAAAACTACAACGTTGTTTTATTCTGTGTCAAACTAACGTAACCAAAGTGGTGTTGGTTGCGGTAAAAGGATATTAATCCTGAGCTGTATAAAACCCCGCAAGATCGGCTTGCCAATATCCCGAGATATAATAACCGCAGGATGGCTTAGTAATGGATGCTCCTTCCGACTGCGCTCAGCAAATAAATTGCGTTGAATGCAAAATGCAGTAAATTGTTGTAGAACAGAAAAATGATATGATTGCTTTGCGGTTTTATAAAACCAGTACAGATGAGCCATCATTTGCAGTTTTAATGCTAATATTAACTGCAATATTAGCATTAAAACTGCACTGACTTTAAAAAGTACTGAAGAATTAATTTAATTTTGCCTACTGTAATGTCCATCCAACCTTCATTACCATACACCGATAGAGTTGTGAATTTAGAATCTTGTTAATCAGTTGCGCATTTTAATTATTCAGATTGTTTGTTTATTTCACTATGTGAATTCCTATTATCTGAGTCACATGAATAATCTAAGAAAAAATACAGCATGCACTGTTAGTAAAAGTAGATATTACTTGAGCACTTTCGAGATTTTTACAAATGAGAAAAAATGGTATTATTCAACCTCGGTATTCCTAAAACAATGATGTTCGAGGTGTAGTCAATTAACTTTTACTGAAAGTATGAAATATAGCTCAAATGCTCAGTATTACCACATTAAAAAAACAAATGAGACTCAGAATAAGGCTGTAAAATGCAATATAACCGCTTAAAACTTTTTCATAAGCTGTAAGCCCAAGCAAATGCGTGGCAACCGTAAATAATTGATATTTTAATTAAATCTGACATTAGCGTTACGTTATAAACAGCGAAAATGAGTGCACTTAAACTTTGGGAAATCCAATTTGCTAGCGTGCCAGTGGACCAATCGTGGAAGGGTTGACCTATCAAGTGCAACGCCTAACGACATTTGCTATTAAAGACATTAAGTTGATAAAGTTATTCCCTTAAAGCCTAAAGATATTCTAAACCATCTGATATCAGCCAAAAGACGTTCAATGCAGGACAAAGGCCTCATCTAAATACTGGCTTTGTGCTGTACGCATTTAGCTTTTACCCTCGACATTCACCAGATAATCGGTCCATCATGTAGGGGGCCTGCGGACTCCACGTAAACTACTTTGTACCATATTTTAACTTAAATACTAGATATATTTTCTTCTAATAGATCATAGAACGTTACCGTAAGTACAGCAGCGGTGCGGTTATCGCCTATTCTTGTCTCTCTACCGTAAGCTATATTATTTTATACAAACACGTTTTTCGTTTTGCCAAACCAAATAACTATAGGTTTATGCTCATCGCATATTCACTAGAAAAACAGATCAAGAAGATTATAAGCGATCTAGAAAATAAGCGGAGCTTTGTAACTTATAGGAGCCCTACTGAAAATTATTGACTAAATTCACGAAGCCAAATACCACGAATTGAATTCTCTTAAAATCAATGGCAGACCGGTAAAACTTTGTCCAATCTAGAATTTGTATTTAGTATTGCCAAACACAACATGCCTACTCCAACAGAACAACAAAGAAGTGTTTCTACTTATCAAGCTGATGGTATAAATAAATATGGCTAGGCCAATGGATTCCTATGTATATTCCTATATATATTCGATATGTTAAGATCCTTCCATGTGCATTTGAAGTACTTTAGTAGGTCACATTTATACTGCACAAGTCGTGGATCGATTACGTCCAATTTTGCCAAATTATGATTGAGGCGCTCGTTGTGCTGTGCGACCGCGGTGTTCTTACCGATTACCAAGGTTAAGCAGCGTTCGACTCGGTCGGCCCGAGATGGGTGACCGTCTGTGGCATTTTCATATTCGAGCGTCTCCGTGCTTCGGAAGGCACGTTAAGCCGTTGATCCCGGCCACCACTCAATGTGGTAGTCGTTAAGCCGAGTTGGAAGCCTTAAAGGCGGCTTGATAAGTTTCAACAGCAGGTGGCCACAGACCTGCCTCCACCAATCCGCACTGGGTGCGCGTGGTGGAGTATGACCTAATCTCTATCACCTCGATTTGTGAGAGAAGGCCTTTGTCCAGCAGTGGGCAGTATAGGCTGATATTATATGATTGAAGCCACACATGAAAGAAGACTAGTATACTTTCCTTATTCTGTGATTGTAGCAACCTACCTGAATTCGAAGTCGATATTTGTGTGTGTATGTGTGGTTGTGTGCGTGTGTGTGTGCGTGTGAATGATCTACGCTGTTGATAGCGGGGCCATTGCAGCTTTACTGGATAAGAAGTCGAGCGTGCATTTACTACGCTCGAGCCAGAAGGACAACTAGTTTCAGGAGGAACGGCCTCGGCTTAGGCAGTCGCTATGGGGAAGGTCGTTTACTAAGTGTCGTGCCGTGGTGTTCTGCACCCGCCAGCGGGCAAGGGATTTTTAGACCTTGCCGGCGAGGTCAGTGTCTGCTCCTATGTGCGGTATCTGTATTCGTAAGGAGGGAAGTAAGGGCATCGGATGGTAAGTGAGAACATGCCGCGGACTGCGGTAGCGGCTGATAGAACTCGAATTAGGTTTGTAGTAGAGGGCGGCTACGATTGGGGGGTTCCGATGGTTGGACGCATTCGCGAAGAATCAGGTTGTCGCCTTTATAATATAGGCGCGAATAGGTTCGAGACCAAGATGCGAATGAAAAAGTCGATATAGTGACACCTATAGTACTTACATAATGAGTTTTTTGCAAGTAAATGACTCAATTGCTTTTATATCGTATAGAAATTGGATAATTCTTCAAATACTCTTCATAACTACGTATTTAACTGCGCTGTATATAATTATGACCAGGTTAATTTCCTTTTTAGGATCGACAGTTTAATTTGTTTTCACTAAGTTCGCTTACGACTAGCTTTTAATGATAATAGCTTTTGCTTTTTGTATCATAATCAGTTTGTTTTGTATTATTATATTGAAAAAAATATCGTATGAAGAATTTTTATACCTCTTTTTTATATAATAATTACTCAATTCTGTTGACGGCTGGAGACTGAGGTCTTGGGTTCAAATTATAGGTCAGACAAAGTGATATAGCGGCATGCTGTTAAAAGTTCTCAGCAGAAATCCGAAATCTGAAATGGTGTGCGGTATAAGTAGCAATACACTTGCCAACTATTACACTGAACCTGGTGATATTTTTTTAATTAGATAAGCTATAAATGAACGTCACGGTTCAAAGTATTTTAAAGTTAATAGTAATTAGGCATTGGGCAGTTTTCCGCTAGTTGACGGCTTGCTCCAGGGGTTAAAAGCTCCGTCCACTGGATCGAGTAGTCGCGGGTTCGATTCCCGCATGGCATAAATCTTTATGTAACTTACAAATTTTTGTTTCGGATGTTGGGTGTTTTTGTATGTAAAATTCATGTTTGTAAACGCACCCACGACATAGGAACAATTTCTGGTGTGGGACTTGGGAACATTAAAAAAAAAAAAAAAGTTGACTGTTCCATGATTACAGGCCACAATTACTTAACAGTCTAAAAGCACTACAACCGTTGGAGCTAAATAGATATTTAATATTTATAGCGTAAGGTTGGTATTTGCCAAAAACGATCGAATCTCAAAACAGGACTACAATCGGCCAGCCATAACCAAATTACACGATTATTGGAAACGGATTCCAACAGCTACAAAGTTCAATAAAATAACAAAAGATGAACGCCAAAGTTAAGTCATCGATATAGTCACAGCGTCCAGAAATATCTAAGCCAGTTATAAATTGCGAACCATTGGAAATGTCCGCAAACAAGAGCCGGAACACTTCATTCGACATCTTTATCGGTCATATAGCGAAAAAGCGGGAGCACCCGTATTCTGAGAGCGTCATCGCCTTGATATATGAGTGCTGACCGAAACGTTTATCTGAATCACTGAAGCCACAGCTCGGTAGCTCCTTTAATACGCTCGGAACACGCAAGCCGGGCTTGCTTTACGTGGCCGCACTATCGCTGTCTTTTTTCATTCCCGCCGGTCCGACATTATGTCCTAAGAGCCATTCTGGGGCTCCATTTCTAGCAATATTTCTTCCATTTGCAACGTCATTTCATTCTATATTACGGTGAGATGTTTCATGGCGCGGGTTTATGGTATCTAATTGAAATTATTGGAACTCAGATAATTTTTGTGTAAGTGAATTTCCGCATAAATAGTTTTGAACGTTTTTTGTTTTGTTTAGTTTTTATAATTGGTGAATCGGATCAATAATTTTGGTTGTTTAAAATTTGTACGTTCTCCGAATTTGAAACATTGTTATTTCTTTCATTAGTGCAAATATTATGTGAAATACAATATTCAGGCGCAATGGGATTGCTTTAAAGTAGTCTGCATTTGCAAGAATCGGATTATAGTGGATTTACTTTAAATGAAAAAACGTCAGCATTCTAAAAGCTTTATGTGGAGCAACTTGATTGATTGTTAACTAAAATCCTCCCTAAGGGCATAATTTTGCTCCCGCCAAGTCCATCTCTAAGCTGGACTTTCGAAGTTGTAACCGTAGTAAGTCATCACGATGAAGGGATTTTTTGTCAATCATTGATTTTATTAAATAATTGACTATCATAACCTCTAGGAAAATATTTCATAGAGTGTATAAAATTTCCATAAGACTTAATATATCTTACTTGACTTGAAGACTTAATATATCAAATAAATCTTACTTGAAAGAACAATAGAGTGACTTGGCATGTTTCACACCAACTGTTTTTAGTTGCATTGTTACACATAGAACAAAATATTTTCATCTGAAAATAGTATTTTGCCGGTAATTCGCGGGCTAACTTTTATTGCGAGCGACTTATTTTAAAACAACTGCTATCGTTTCGCGTTATACACATATTTTTACTTGGTTTTTCTGAAATTGTTTGTACTGGAAATGTCTTACCTGGTCGCGCGACTGTAACTTCATTAAAAGAAGATTAAAAGAAACTTTTTCAGAGCTACAAAAGTGTTCTAATTCTCCGGCGGGCTACGTTAACGCCGAGGATTTTATGAAACGATAATGGCGGGTTGCATTGGTTTTATGGTAGTTTGTACTAACCTGTAATGTGTTAAGTTTTATTTTCGCGTATACGTAGGTAAATATTTTTAATTGTAATAATTCTATTCTTGCTCATACTATTCTATTTTTGCTAGTGTCGCGCATCATTTGGTTGATATTTTTCAACGTAATAATCATATTTTGCCATCGATCAAATATAGGTATACACGGTCGCCGCACGAAAAATGGCACCACCAAAAGGCAGGCAAAAGTGGACAGTACTAAGAAAATCAACAGGCTTCCGCTTTTTTGCAAATACAACTTTAAGTGATACGAATAAGGTAAAATATTCCCTAATTTATGTTTACATCATAACTATAATTACTCACGTGAATTCGGGGACGTTCTTTTAGTGTAACTTTTGAACGGGACTGTGTATCTTGTTATGTTACATTGATGATTTTTGCTCGTTCTTACGTATTTCTTTCAAGCTGGGTATTAAGGGTTTGGAGTCTTCTGATTATATCACTATCAGTATATAATCTATCCTATAAAACTTTATTAAATCTTACGTACGGATGCGTATAGCACAAAGCCGGTTGACATCTTTCGGCTTATAACTTACTAAATTTGCAAGATCATGTCACAGAGAATTTTTAGAACATTGAAGGTTTGGTCAAATAGCCGACGGAGTGCGACGGGAGAGCAATGCAAGCGCTCGGCTACATTCGGTTGTGACGTTTGACGTCGCGCCGAGCGGGGCTGCGCTGTGTGTCGTCTCCCTTACATTTCAGTACATTACAACTCCCCAAGCCGCGCCACCGTCGCGTTTCCGTCGCTCTGCATCGGCTATGCGGCGAAACTTTAAAACTATTCCGAATCGACTCTGCTGTAGAAGTCCTAATTGTAGAAGTGAATGGCATCTGCGAATGAAAACAAAGAAAAGAAATACAAGGAAATATTTGGGTTCTTATGGGTATCGCATAATAGTTAGTGAATAGCAGATTCAATGTAACAACTTTCGCTACTTTTTTTCTCAAACTACTTGATAAAAGTATATAGTATATCATTTTAAGTTAATTCCGCCTTCGTAATAACAGTGTCTAATTTATTAAATGAATAAATGTTCCTTTTCCAGTAAAAATAATTTTCGCGTTTGTCTTTTGTGTTTGTTTTGATTAAAATGGTCTGGTTTGGTGTTTTAATTTAAAAACTTAAGCATATTTTTTATCACCACCATTAATCAGCTTGTACCCACTACTGGTTGTAGACCTTACCTCTAATCACACCATTCTCTAATCACAACATTCATTCCGGTCCTGTGTAGTCTATTCCACAATTTGTCGCCTACTTTCGCAATTTCATTTCATATTTTTTTCTTTATTTTCTTTTGTTAAAATAACGTAGCCACATACTAGGATATATTCCTGTATCGTGGGAGCGTTTACAAACATAAAAAAATCACATACACAAATACCCAGACCGAAACAAATTAATGTGGGTCACACAAAGACTTGTCCCGTGCGGGAATCGAACCTGCGACTATTAGACACAGTAGGCGGAGTGGCTTAAGCTCTTAACCACTGCGCTAAGTCGTCCGTCAAAGTTAGCAAATCGATCGATCGTTCTGGCCTTATTTCCTACTTAACATTAATTTCCTCATAAACAAGCTACCAAGTACATCCCATGGTTATTTATGTATCAGTCAATTTCAGTGTACATAATTATATGAATATTCGGCGAAATACATCAGTTTATTACCGAGCAAAAGTTAATTAAAGGTTTCATTATGATATGAGCGATTAAATTTTTAATTAATGTGATTTATCGAATCTTTCCGTGGCTTATAATTAAAATTATCCTTGCCTTTATCAAGGATGATTTTAGTGAATACATAGAGAAGACGCTTTGAATTTGACTTCTATAAAAATATTAATATTTACTGCCTTAATGAATTGAAAATATATTAAAGTATTTTTTTGATGTGCTATTTTTGTGTTATTGCTTCCTGTGATCATGAGATTATGGGTTCTAATTCTGGAAATATTTTTTTTCTATTAAAAAAGTCCTAGTAATTATCTGAAGTTTGAAATTGTGCCCGATTTAATTATCGTTATTTCGGAATAACTAAAACTAGTTTAGTTTTGATTTTTCCATGAGCTCTATAGTTAAAATATTTAGCATAAGTAGTTATTAAAAGTCTAAAAAAATCAAAAGTTCGTAGTTATACAACGAAAATTTATACAATAACAAAATTAGAGGTGATTAACGCAACTATAATTCGTCATCTGTAAAATGTTTTTCTTTTTAAATATCTTTATTCCTTTTATGAAATCCACATTCAGTGATATATTATAATCTGCCAAACTACTTAATAGTTTGTTAGCAGTCCTTACATAACATTCAACAACACGCTTCTACAGCTTATTCAGACATTAAACATAGCATAGTAGATGGTACACGTAGATGGAATCTGACCAGGGGCATCAATCAATCAATCAGCCTATCGTAGTCCACTGCTGGACATAGGTCTCTCCTAACACGCGCCATTGCGCACGGTCCTCCGCCTTCCGCATCCAGTCTGATGCATAGTGATAAATAATGCATTTTAAGTACACACCTGTATGCTTAATCTTGACACTTGATTTCAATCGTAATTTGGGATTGGGTTCGAAATCTTGTCAATCGGCACTCTTGAACGCTACAGTAGCGCACGATTAACTCGATTACAGTGGAATTTTATGGAACTAACTGAGTTCGACTATTCTCGATTGTGTACTATTTTTGGCACTCTTGACGTGATTTGACATTGACGTAACGAGTTTTGATTCGAGTTTGCGATCGAAGTAACACAGTTAACAAAAGTATACTTTTGCGCGTTCGAGTATGTTGTTTTACTTGAAATATGGCGAATACATCGAAAATAATGGCTCGCCTGGCGCTCATGTTCAATGTGTTAGAGAGCTCCAATGATTTGGATGTAAGGCAAAGAAGAAATTTGCGGAGGATGGATAACGCATTTATCATGACCGATGTAGAATTAAAAAACCATTTTCGGTTGAATAAGAAACTAGCGGCATATGTACACGTTTTGAGGTATGTTAATAGTATGGTTAAGGTATAAACTTACTTCATTATATCGTGTTATTTTGCTAACCTATTTGGTAATATTAGGTTTTAGTAGCACTATCATTTTACGCCACTGGAAGCTACCAGCGTTTGGTGGGAGCTACGCATGGGACGATGATGTCCCAACAGTCTGTGTCGAGAGCCTTAAAAGAGGTGACAGATGCCCTGAATTAAGATATAATTCTCAATAAGTGGCTTAAATTCTCACAGACACGACAGGAAAGAGACTGTATTAAAAAAAGGTATCAGTAGAAAATATATTTCTGTTGTTATTTACCACCACCTATGATAAATGGTAGTGGATATATTCAGTTAGCTTTCGATTTAACAAAGAATAACAATTATCATAAATTATTTCAGATTTTATGAAAAAACAAAATTCCATCGGTCATAGGTGCCATGGACTAACCCAAAATGAAGAACGATTTTACAATAGAAAATGTTACCACTCAAGGAATGTTTTACTTGTGAGTTATTTCTATAGAATTGTTTAGATACATACATTAATTCAAAAATATTCCTGATTTACTTAATATGTATTCTATTCATTGTAGATTTGCA
This sequence comes from Phalera bucephala, assembly GCA_905147815.2. Classification (NCBI taxonomy): domain Eukaryota; kingdom Metazoa; phylum Arthropoda; class Insecta; order Lepidoptera; family Notodontidae; genus Phalera; species Phalera bucephala. Next base: position 17,707,235 of record LR990609.1, on the reverse strand, counting down.
ATGCAGACTTGAATATTTTAAGTGTGGACTCATCTCTTGGGGGTGGCACATGACAGTTTTGTTTTTAATCCGCGCCCCGTCAAAAATCATGTGATGGAATTATTGAATACAGGAAAAGAAATGTTCTTACTTGGTATGTCTATGTTATAATAATCAAGTATTTACTTAGTACAAAGATACCTAATTCTTTGGAAACATATTAATTAATAGTTTAATACTTTTCAGGTGGCTTAGGTCATCCTCAAAGGGAGTATTTAATGACTCCTATAATAGATGCTGCTGCGGGTTCACCTGAAGAACATTACAGTCAGTTGCAGTATATTGCACGCAATACTTTAGAGCGCACAATTGATGTGCTAAAGAATAGATGGCGGTGTCTTCTGGGCCACAGAGTTCTACATTACAACCCCGATAGAGCAGCCAAAATAATAAATGCTTGTTGTGTGTTGTCCAATATTTGCAACCGGGCACAAGTGGGTGATTATGCCCAAAATGTAACCATGCCACCGCTGTGGGGGAGACAGACTACCAAGCCAACACACAGGAGCCACCAGCTGAAGAGTTACGGAGAGGCTATGAAGCACGTTCACATTTAGTGTGTGAGCTGTGGGCGGCCAGGAATCATTGATTTTTTTATAATATATATTTCTTGTCAGATTCCAAATACTTTAAAAAATAAAACTCATGCTTTTTAAATAGTTTTATTTTTTCATTAACTTGATTATAATATTAAGTCTCTCTGAAATATTCACAAAATAAACAATTATAGGAACTTCAAATTTAATATACATATAATTAACTATAATAATTAACTATACATATAATTCTGCTTAGTTCTATAGTAAGGTACAGAAGTGACATAATACTCATAGTAATACCCTGTTTGTCATTACTCCTGAACTCATTGGTGAATCTCCCAAGCCAAAAGGCCCAATGCCAGTAAAATTAAAATGGGATTACCGTGATATAATACTGAACTGAATGCAACAAGAATCATTACAAAAATACTTAACTAACGAGGCAGTAAATAATAAATTATA